>JBBMKD010000025.1:19480339-19491116 GCA_037834095.1 Argya squamiceps
CAGGGACAGGGAATGGGCGGCACCGGCAGGGGAACGGGATGGGAGGGACCGGGACAGGGACAGGGACAGGGACCGGGACAGGGCGGCACCGGGAGAGGAACGGGATGGGATGGACCGGGACAGGGACAGGGACAGGGACAGGGACAGGGACAGGGAATGGGCGGCACCAGGAGAGGAACGGGATGGGATGGACCGGGACAGGGACAGGGAATGGGCGGCACCGGCAGGGGAACGGGATGGGATGGACCGGGACAGGGACAGGGAATGGGCGGCACTGGCAGGGGAACGGGATGGGATGGACGGGGCAGCACGGCACCAGGGATTCTGCACGGAACCGAGGGGTTGCTCGGCACCAGGGGACTGAGTGGGACACGGGGCTGAGTGACACTGGCGGTCTGCACGGGAACATGGGGGTGCATGGGACCTGGTGACACTCTGGGGGCTGCAAGGCCATGCAGGGCAGTGTACGGGGCTTGGGGGCTGCAGCGGTTGGGGTTTGCAAAATCGTCAGAGTTGGGGGTGCTAAAGATCGAGGGTCGCCAAGCTGAGAGTGGGGGGCTGCATGGGGGATGGAGTAACACATTTTGGGGAGCTGCAAGGAGCTGGGAGTTGTTTTGGGGGAGGTGGAGGGACTGCAAGGGAACGGACCAGGACTTGTCTGGGGCCATGAGAAGAGTCAAGGGGTTGGAGGAGGGTGGGAGTGCCTGCAAGGGGCTGTGGGGTTGAGGGGAATGGAGCTGTGGTTGCTCAGCTTCCCTCTCCAGAGGCCCAAGGGCTGGGGTTGTATTGGAGCAGCCACAAGAGCACAGGCACAGCTCAGAGTCCCAAATGCCCATCCCAGCCTGGCCTTGGAGTGCCCCCCACCCTGCTGGGCCTTGTTGGGGCTCCAAGAGCAGTGCTGGGAATGCCAGTGGGACCCTCCCCGACAGCAGTGCAGGGCAGGGACACACATCTGGCTGCCTGCCCCGTGCCAGCTGGGGGACAGCATTCAAATTTTCCCTCTCCAAGTCCTACCACAACGCTGCTGCCTGCCCGTGCACCGGGAACACAATCCCTGTGAATTTCCCTGCAAATTTCCCTGCGAGCCCCAGCCCTGCCTGTGTGTGTGTGTAATTACTGTGCCTGGCAGCTGCTTCCCTCTGCCCTGTGCCCGGTGTATTACTCATCCTCTCCTGCTTCCCAGGGATTGGGAGAGCAGCAGCTCTGCCAGGCTCAGTCACCCAGCACGGCTGCACAGCCAGGGCTGGGGGGCACACAACAGCTGCGTGGCCACTGGACAGCCAGAGTGTGCCCACTGGACAGCCAGAGTGTGCCCACTGGACAGCTGGACAGCCAGAGTGTGCCCACTGGACAGCCAGAGTGTGCCCACTGGACAGCCAGAGTGTGCCCACTGGACAGCTGGACAGCCAGAGTGTGGCCACTGGACAGCCAGAGCATGGCCCTGGCATGGCTGAGGCATGGACACTGTGAAGGCACTGCATGGCCCTGGCACAGCCACTGCACAAGTGCTGCATGGCCACTGTGTGACCATTGCATGACCTCTGTGTGACCACTGCATGGCCACTGTGTGACCACTGCATGGCCAGTAAATGCCAACCATATGGCCACTGAGTGACCATTGCATGGCCACTGTGTGATCATTGCATGGCCTCTGTGTGACCACTGCATGGCCAGTAAATGCCAACCATATGGCCACTGAGTGACCTTTCTCTAGATAGTAAATGATCATCATCACAAGGCCACTAAGTGACCACTCTGTGGCCACTAAATGGCCATCACATGGCCACTATGGGCCCACCACACGGTCCCCAGATGACCACTGCATGGTCACTGCACAGCCCAGCTCCCCCCACTGATGGGGTCACAGCAGGAGGTGCTGCAGAATCCTGAGCCAGCCCCTCCAGCCTCAGCTCCAGGTTTGCATCCTTTGCTCCCAGAGGGGTTCTCCAGGTCCTGCTGCCCTCATTCCCACAGGAATCTTTACCCAGGAGCCTTGTGCAGGTGCCAGGGCCCCACTGGCACAGGAGCAGTGGAGGAAAATCCACCCCACGCTGCACTCCCACCTCACCACACCCCAGCTTTGCATGGGTGTCACCGGCTGGCACATGCAAATGCCAGCACCACGTGTGCTTGGGGACACAGGCACTTGGACATGCACTTGGACATTTATTTCCAGCACAGGTTGAGGCCTTGTGGACCCCCAGCATCAGTGAGGCAGCCCAAGAGTGTTCCCAGAGTTCTGGGCTACCAGGACAGGGTTTCTTTGGGATCAAACCACTCACTGGGAGAGCAGGGCCCTGCCCATGGGGGTGACCACGCTCTCAGCCCAGCCAGCTGTGTCACACACCCACGTGCAAACCTCAAACTCATCACGAAACCCTCCTGTCTGCCCAACTGGTGCTGTGCCATGAGCCTGGCAATGACCAAACCCATCCCCTCCGACCTGCCAGCCCCCTGCCACGAGCGTGTCACAGGAACCTACCAGAACTGTCACCACCTCTCCTTAATTCAGGCTGAAGGATGCCACCAAGCACTCCCTGCCCTGGCACCTCGTGCCCCAGGAGCCACTCAGGCACTGTCAGGACGGGCAGGTGGCATTGTCACCCCACAGGACAGCAGGGGGGGGGCAGAGCCACCACATCCCCCCCCCGGCGGCGTTTGGGTGGCAGGGGCTGCTGCGTTCCTATTCCACGCACGCAGCCTGTAATTTTGGTCTATTGAAGTCATAATTCACTACTGTGAAAATAAACATTTGTGTTAGCTGCCTTTATTCGGCGGGGTTGGGCTGAATGTTAATAATTCCCCGCCGGCGGCTTTGCACGTGGCCCGGGGTGCAGGGACAAAGCCCGGGCACCCCCGCTGTGGCCGTGGCCACCTCCTCACAGGTTTTGGGTGAGTTCTCACCCTCCTTTGTCCCCTGTGCATAGGATCGCCTGCATCCCGGAGATGGGGAAAGAAGAGACACTTTGTACTGATCAAGGGATAATGAGGAAGATAAACGTAGTTTTTAGACGATGTTTGGAGTCCAGCACCTACTCAGACCCTTCCCTACCCGTCCCTGTCACTGGGTTTGTGCCCTTGTGATGTTTTGTGGAAGCTCCCACCACATCAGAGACACCTCATCACCCACCACGTGCCATCGCCACGCAGGAGCCCCCCGGCTGTCCCCAGGGCTGTCCCCAGATCTGTCCCTGCTGGGTGCAAGGGGCTGGTGCTTCCCCTCGGCATTTGCATCTTCCCAGCCTTTATCTTCCTCCGGGTCTCTGTATTGCTGCAATTACAGACACTTTAAAACACAATGATCTAGCTGTTAGCGTGATGGATGACAGAACCTTTCTGTCTGGTTTAAATCATTGCTGAGAGTGAGCAAACTTCCCCGGGTTAACCCTTTCCTGCCCCCAAACCCGTTCCCAGCCCGGGACTGCTGTGCGCTCCATGGCCACCCATCCACCTGGGTGAGATAAAGGGAGGGTCTGGCATTCCTTCGGGAAAACATTCCCCCATCCCTCAGCTCCCTGGGGTCTGCGCTGTTGGGGCTCCCTGGGTGCCTGGGGACAGGCGATGGGAGCCGCCCCGCCCCGGCAGAGCCGGTGGCCCCGCTCCTCTGCGGTGGGAAATTAACGGCTGGAGCGGAGATAAGCGCCTGCCAGAGCCCGATAGCCGGCTGGACCCATCCCAGCCCCGGGCTGGCAATCCTTCCCCCGGCAAATCTGGAGCCGGGGCAGGATGGGGCCCCAGTGCGTTCCCACCCGTGGGAGAGGGTGGAAACTCCTGTCGTGACTAGGTGTGGGTCAGGCTGGTGTGTGATTAATGGCGTGGTGAGCCCGGGGTGGGGATGAACCGCACACGCTCCCTTTGTTGTGGGGAGGTGGCATCTCCCACTGCTGTGCCTCCTGCCCAGTGCCCACCCGTGCCTGCCCACCCCACAGGTGTCCCAGCCCCACGGGAGGGTGTCACCATCACCTGTCACTTGTGCTGGGTCATGCCCTCCATCCCTGCAGGGTGTGCACATGGAGTGGTCTGGAGGGTGCCAAGGACCTGCCCCAGGGGAAGGGACACCCCAAGGCACAGCCTGGGGAAGAAGGGGAGAGCTCAGGCCTTGGCATGGTGCCTGCCAGGAGATAAAGTGCCCGCTGAGGCCAGATGAAGGCAACTGGCACCAAAACCTCAAAGGAAATGGTCACCACCATGTGCCATCCACGCCCCATATCTGCCCCTGCACATGACCCCTGCCTGCTATCGGGGCCACACTCGTGGGCAGGGGCAACGTGGTGGGTGCTGGACTCACAGTGCCACCCAGGCATCCTTAGATGCCCCCTCTTGCCTCTGCAGCCACTGTGGGGATGCTTTTCACACCTTGTGGTTGCCCAACCATCAGTGGTGACCCAATGCTCTCCCTGTGCCTCCCACTGTCCCCTTCTCCTGGCTCTCCCTGGCGTTTCCCAGTGTGCTGGGACAAGCTGATTGCTATTCCAGCTGCATCCCCTCTTCACAAGCCTCAGGCTTTTTAAAGCAACCCACGGTGCTGGTTTACCACTCCTTTCCCCTCTCCAGGCTGGTGGCTCAGGCCTGTCCCTCCCTGTGCCGTGCCGGGTCCTGCCTCCGCCCACTCCCACGGGCCGATGTCTGCAGGCAATGCACCGAGCCGTGCAGGTTTCCTGTGCCACCCCCAGCGGGTCTGCCTGTCCGTCTGGGTTTCTCAATCTCTATCTGTTCCCTCTCGGGGAGCAGAGCATCCCTGGGTACCTCTCTGAGTCCTCTCCAGACGTGGCACTGCCAGCGGTGCCTTACAGGCAGAGCTTGGTGACAACGTGTGGCCGAGTGCTCACAAGCTGCAGAGATGTAAAGCCCTGTGGGGTCTCCAATCCCCATTTGCTTGGAGCATCGCTGCAGGGACAGGGAGCTGCTGGGCTGGGAAGGGTCGGTGTGACCATGGACAATCCCATGGCCCTGGCTGCCAGCAGGGATGTGGCAGCCCAAATCTCAGTGCCTAAATCCATCCCAGTCCAAGCACCGAGCACCGGCAGGCAGCCTGCAGCCCCCGGCGCTCTTCCCTTGGCATTTCGCTTGCAGCAGGAGCCCTGGCGCTGGATTTTCCTGCACGTTAATCCATCGGGGAATGCAGGAGGGAGATAAGGGGCTGGTGGGGAGCCAGCGGGGAAGACGCTCGCCTGCCCGCCGGCTATCGCCCTCCGCAGCTGCATCCGCCCGGGGACATCTGCTGGGCAGGAAGTGCCCTGCGCCAGCCTTTCCCAGGGAAGGGGCTTCGTTGGTGCCTGGCTTCTCTCCATGACCACTCCTGGAGGTCCCCAGGCTCGGGCTCAGCCACCCTGCAGCCATCGGGCTGGAAGGAGTAGCCCCAATGGTTGTTGAAGCAGATCCAGTGGCTTTGTGGCTTTCCCACAACTTCCACATAGAAAAGGAAAAAAAAAAAGTGCATCTCCCATTAAAAGGGAAAAAAACAAAGTAAAATCCTGTTTTCCTTGCTGACAGATTCGTTCCTGCTTCGTGGCATTCAAAGGGAAACCACCCCCTGCTGCTTATCATCCCGCTCGCCCTGCGCTGCCGGCTCTGGAAAATCACCGGCTTGCCTTAAAAAATGGGAGACTTCAGGATACAGTACTGTTCCTCTGGGTGCTTCAAGGTCTTGGGGCTGCTAGGGGACAAGTTTCCAGCTTTTCCTTGCCATGGAGAGCCTGGGAGGTGATTTAATTGCAAAGCAAAGACGACCACGTGCTGCCTTGACTCCAGGAGTTGGCGTTTTGGGGTGCCTGGAGACGCTGGTGGCACCCCCATGGGAAGTCCTGCCAACCTCATCCTTGGCCAGCAGGAATTCACCAGGAGATGCTGAACAAAATCCCCTGAGCTGCCCTTGGGTCCACAAGTTCACATCCCCCTTCTTCCACCCTAACCTTGGGGACCAGGCTCCTTCCTGGCCCTCCCCATCCCACAGGCTGCACTGCCTGCATCGTTCCCCATAATGATGGGAATTCAATTAGCAGGCATTGCACTTCCAACACCTCACATCCCTGCAAAAATCAACGGGAGCTAGCAGGAGGTGGTGTGAGCCTGCCTTCATTCCTGCACACAGCTTGGATGGGGCTGTTTCCAGAACCTTCCCAGGGCCAAAACCCTCCAGGCTGGGGCTCTGGCTGTGTGGAGGCCGGTGCTGATCTGTGCCGTGCCAGGCCATGCCACGGGGAGCCACAGCCTCGTGCCAGGTCTGGGATTTGTTATGAGGTCCAGATGTGCCACAGCAGCAGAGGACGAGGACATTGTGGCTGTCTCTGGCCACCTGCATCGTTTCCAAGTTCCCAGGCTAAAAGCAGGGCTTGTTATCAAGAGCAAAAAATGTGCCACCTCTGTTGTATTTCATTTCCCTTTCTCCACCTCTTCCCTGCCCGCTGTGCATCAGAGATAACAGCTCTCGGTGCCGAGGCTGGAGAGCGGGGCCGGCAACGGCCTCGCCGGCCCTATCGCCGCCTCGCCGGCCGCAAGGAAATCAGGAAGTTTGCAGAGATATTTGGCCAACAAAATAAACATTTCTCCTGCCAAAAGCCTAACGGGCAGCCCTGCGAGCCCGCAGCAATCTGCACGGCTCCCTGGCTGCAGCCTTCCGGAGCGCCGTGCCCGCCGAGCCCCGCAGGCACCTTATCGGTGTGCCCGTGCCTGGCATGTGCCAGCTCTGGGGACAGGGACCCCAGCACGGCTCTCCCCACAAGCACAACAGGTGCAGCACCCACGGTGCACCCAAAGCCTGCCCCTGTGCTGTCCCAGCCGTGTCCCTGGCCCACGGGCAGGTGCCGGGGTGGGCAGGGGGCTGCGGCCGCAGCGCGGGGCCGGGGGAGCGGGGTGGGGAGTGAGGGGAAGCACGGCACAGGGCCAGCATTGTTCACACCGGTGACTCAGCCTGCTCTGCCTTCCTGCACACACCGGGCACAAGCCCAGCAGAGCCCCCTGAGCCCCCCAGAGCTGTCACAGCCCCTTGGTCTCTGTGCCTGGGGATGCTCCAGCACAGGGGTGTGAGATGCTCCATCCCCATGCAGCCCCTGCACAAACCATCAGCAGCACCTGCAGAGCCCGTGGGGTCGGATGTCAGCTGCTGATCCCAGAATGAACACAAACACCCAGCAAACACAGGACTGAAATGCTGGAAATAAAACATCCTCGGGGCTGATTATTCATTATGGAAAGGTTTAATAGCAGAGTGGGCTCCGAATGGGTCGCCATGACCGTGAGCCCATGGAGCCCCGTGGTGCATCGGTCATGTCCCAGCTCCCCATTCCTGCTGGCTGGTCCCCAAGGGGATGCACTGACTGGTGCCAGCCACGTGCCACCCTCGGGGAGCACCTGCCTGCCCAAGGCTGCATTTGGCACCGGAGTGAGTCACCAGTGCCACTGCACATGGCACTGCCACCACCACCTCCCTCCCGCCGCTGCCTCTCACCTTGGCTGGTCCTGCCCAAGGAGGGTCCCTGTCCGCTCTGGGGGGTCCCGAGGGGATGGTGGCAGCACCCCAGCTCTGCAAGCCCCGCCGAGGCTGGTGCCGCCAGGCTGGTCCCCGGTGCGGGCAGGAGCTGCGGCGGGGCCGGGGATGCTGAGCTCCGGAGGGGCGCGGGGTGTCCTGCCCGCTCGGCGCCTGCCCGGCCGCCGGGGCCGCTCATGTGACGGCCGGGGCCGCGGTGGCAGCGGAGCCGCGTCCCATGGCGAGGGGAAGGTGAACAGCTGCCGGGCAGTGATAATGCGGCGGGTGGGGGTGGCCGGGCAGCTGCGCCCGTGTCCTTCCCCAACAGGAACCATCTGTGACCAAGCCCAGCTCTGCCTTCCCTATCAGCCATTCCGGTCTGACTTTCCAACAACTTCCCCTTCGCGCCGGCCTCACTTCCTCACTGCGAGGGGCTGGCGTGGCACGGCAGGACCAGCACGGCACGGCACGGCACGGCTGTCCTGGTGCACCTTGGCACAGGGGCACGGCACAACCAGCACGGCAGGGCATGGCATGGTTGTCCATTTGCAGCCTGGCACAAACATGGGGCTCATCCCCCTCCCTTGCTGCATCCCATTTGCCTGGGATCATCCATGGGATGAGGTTTTTCCTCATGCAGCTGCAGCTGCAGCATCACCCCGACCTTTCAGCACTTGGGGTGACCCCCCTGTGCAGCCATCCCTGCACCCCCCGGCCAGGCCCCTCAGCGTTTGGGCTCCCCAAGAGCTGTCAGCGACAGAGAAACAACTTGTTAGAAACCCGAAAGGCGGCTCTGGGCTGCAGGTGGGAGGGAGGAAACGTGTCCTAAAAATACAGCAGCGCCTGCACGGTCCCCGAAGGTGGCTGAGCAGATGGCGTGTCTCGGCGGCCACCTGGGCTCCCGCAGATGGTACCCGGGGCTCCCCGCTTTGTGCCCCCCGCCCTGGGCTCGGGGGGGCCAGGAAGGGACGGGTGGAAGTGGGGAAGTAGGTACTGGAGGATGGGGTGTGGGGCTGCTGTGCTGTGGGGCCAAAGCGGGGTGTCACCAGCAGGGTCTCTGCCCTCTGGGTGTAGCCCTGAGCCCCAGGGGACACCGAGCATGGTCTGGGTGATTGCAGGGAGATGAGGGGAAGCCCCAGCACGGGGCTGATGTGCTGGGGAAAGGACCACAAGCTACAAACCACAGCCTGACCCTTCCAGGACTGTGTGTGTGGGGAGAGATGTCACAGCTGTCCCCAGCACAGTTCTACCCTGACCCCACATCCTGGGACACCCCAACTCCATTCTACCCACCCTGAGATGCCCCCCAGCCCAGGCACAGCAGGCTGAGTGTGGACTGAAGGCTGGCAGAGGTTTCAGCAGAGTTTCCAGCTGTGTTTCACACTCTGGCTTCTTCCCCTTTTCTTTCTGATCAGCCCAGGTGGGGGCTATGTCATCGCTCGGGGTTTTGCCAAACTGCCCCTCGGCCAGGGCCAGGCTCATCACGGGACACGGAGAGTGGCCACTTCTGGGGAGTGTCCCGGGGCAGCGAGTCAAAACAAGAGGGTTTCAGGGCCGGCCAGGAAAATCCCACCCAGCTGCGGCCCCGTGTCCCCGTGTCACCCTCGCGGGAGGGTTTTCTGCGCCAGGAAACAGAGAGCACCTGCCCGGGCAGCTGCAGGCACCGGGCTGCCGGGGAATGCCCCAGCGTGGGGGGGACCCCTGAGCTCTGCCCCAGAGTGCAGGGAACCCCCGGGGTCCCAGGTCTGGCTGGGCAGAGGGGGGAACCCCCAGGGTGCAGAGTTCTGACTCACTGAGGGAGGGGAACCCCTCTGATCCCGAGGTCTGGCTCGGTGAGGGGAAACATCTGAGCCCTCCCAACACAGAGAGGAACCCCTGGGGGTGGAGGCCCCACCCTGGCATGGGGGAACCCCTGGGTCTCGGGGTCTGCCCCGTCACAGGTGACCCCTCCCGCCCACGCTCCGGGACCCCGCCGGTGCTCCCGGCCGGTTTCTCTCTGAGTCAGAGCAGCTCTTGCTGCAGAGCAGGAACTTCCCCCTGCTAAAGGAGAAGCTGGACGGGCTCCCACCGCCCCCACACTCACTGCGAGGTGGGGGAAGGAGGTCAGGAAGCCCCGGGGGGGGTGGTCGAGGTCTTGCCACCTTCACACGTACCGTGTGCCAGCCCTGTGCTCGGCGGGACACGCCATGGCACGGCACGGGATGGCACGGCATGGCACAGGATGGCATGGCACGCTTCCCCAGCGCTGGAAATGCCCCGTGCTCATGTGCCCCACTGCCTGCAGTGCCCCACCGCCTTCCCCTTTCCATTTGAAAGCGATGGGTGGGGGAACAAGGGGGAAAAGGAAGCGGCAGCAACAACCAGTGAGCAAAACATCACCGGCAGCTGCCGGAACCAAACCGAGACCATCACCTCCAAAAAGGGGCTGGGATGGGGGCACGGCCCCAGCCTGGGCTTGGGATGGGGCTTTTATACATCGAGGCTTAAATCTGCCTCTTCCCGCCCAGGGAAATGGGGATGCAGGAGCAAAGGCAGGAGCTGGGGATGGGAAGGAGAGCCATGGCCAAGCCAGGGAGATGGGAGCTGCCGAGAGTTCACAGGGAGCACAAAGACAAATTCTTTAAGGAAAAAAAAAAGGAAAAAAAAAAAGAGAAGAAATCAAAGGGATGTGGAGAGGGAGATAAGAGGGAAGACAGAGCAGGGAGACGGAGGGAGCGGAGAGGACGCGGGCAGAGGGAGGCAGGCGGCGCGGGGAGGCGAAGCGGGAGCCGGGGGAGCTGTCTGGCGCGTCCCTATCGCCTCTCTCCATCGCGGGAGCCCAACCTCAAGTAGTTTTTCACTGAGATTGGAGTGATCAGGTAGGGCTGCCCTCGGCGGCAGCTGCGGGGCTGTGAATAAGCACCTGCTTATCTCTGCCCAGCGGCTGTGCGCGGCTGCAGATTGCGGGGGGACGGGAGCTGGCTGCCGGCTGCGATTTCCATATCAGCGCCCTGCAGCCGCCTGCGCCAAATAAACACAACAGCCCCACGGACAAAAGGTTAATTATCAATTTTCAGAAAGGGAGAGAGAGGGGAGGGGGAGAGGGGAGAGCAGCGGCCGCCGGCAGCAGCGGGGACTCTCAGCCGGGCCCTGACGGGGTGCTGGGCTCTGCGCCCCGGGCACAGCGACCCTGAGCACCCCCGGGGCTCTGCCCGCACCGCCGGGGGATGGGGATGGGGATGGAATGGGATGGGGAGGGGATGGGGGTGGGGAGGGGATGGGGATGGGGTGGGGATGGGATGGGGCAGGGACGGGGATGGGGATGGAAATGGG
>JBBMKD010000025.1:19514152-19535823 GCA_037834095.1 Argya squamiceps
TGGGAGCTGTGCCATGGAGAGCTGTGCCATGAAAAGGGAGCTGTGCCATGGAGAGCTGTGCCATGAAAAGGGAGCTGCGCCATGAAAAGGGAGCTGTGCCGTGAGGAGGGAGCTGTGCCATGGAGAGCTGTGCCATGAGGTGGGAGCTGTGCCATGGAGAGCTGTGCCATGAAAAGGGAGCTGTGCCATGGAGAGCTGTGCCATGAAAAGGGAGCTGTGCCATGAAAAGGGAGCTGTGCCATGGTGCTCTGGCAGCGGGGCTGTGCAGGAGCGTTGGGTGCTCTCGCTGGGATCCCAGCCCAGTTTCCGCTCTCACCCCGCTGCACCTCACAGGCTGCAGCCACAGCCCCGATGGAAACACACCTGGGGAGGTGGGTGGGGGTCACCCCGGCCGTGCTGCTTCACGGGCCGCCACACACGGCACAAAAACAGAGCTCCAGTGCCAGAGCAGGGCCTGGGCATGGCGTGCCATGTGCCACCACGGGCACCTCCGTGCATCCCTGTGTGTCCCCAGGGTGCCTGTGTTTCCCCAGCGTGCCTGTGTGTCCCCAGGGTGTCTGTGTGTCCCCAGGGTGCCTGTGTGTCCCCAAGGTGTCTGTGTGTCCCCAGGGTGTCTGTGTGTCCCCAAGGTGTCTGTGTGTCCCCAGGGTGCCTGTGTGTCCCCAGGGTGCCTGTGTGTCCCCAAGGTGCCTGTGCATCTCCGGGATCCCTGTGCATCCCCGGGATGCCTCTGTGTCCCCAGGGTGTCTGTGTGTCCCCAAGGTGTCTGTGTGTCCCAAGAGTATCTATGTGTCCCCAGGGTGTCTGTGTGTCCCCAGGGTGTCTGTGCGTCTCTGGGATCTCTGTGCATGCCCGGGATGCCCACGTGTGAAGGTTCCACGAGTCCAGGCCGTCCCTGAACTCTGCCCAAACCCCAAAATCCTGCAGATGAGGCCCAGGACCCACGGGGCAGAGATGGAGCTCCATGATGTTACACACCCCCGCCACGACACGCATGGTGTGGACGCTGGTGACACTCCAAGGGGCTGCAGGGACAGCCAGCCCCTCGGTGCCCTGGCCCCGTCTCCCGCGGGCGTTTTGGGGACAAAACCCCACAAATCAGGTGCGGTGCGGCGGAACATTCGTGCGCGGAACGTTCGGCTCGCTGTGCCGCGTTCCCGTCGGAGCTGTTCGCCCACGGACCGGTTCCCCGGCGGCAGGTGAGGCCCCGCGGGGCTGCGGAGAAGGCGGGGCAGGGATGGCCCCGGGACGGCCCCGGGATGGCCCCGGGATGTCCCAAACCCGGGGCAAACCGGAGCCTGCTGCCCTCGGCCCGGCGCGCTGGGACCCGGCTCTCCTTCCCTGCGGGACCCGCTGCTGCTGGGCCTGCGGCGGCGGGGGCGCGTCCGTGCCCGCGGTACCTCGGGAATCGCGGGGCGAGGGTTTTTTCCTTTTCCTGCTCTGGGACGTGCCCTCAGTAGGCTGCAGGCAGAGAGCTGGAGGGTGGGATTCCGCCCCGGAATGAGGGAAGAATAAAGAGTGGGGAGGCCCTGGCACAGGGTGCCCAGAGAAGCTGTGGCTGCCCCTGGATCCCTGCGAGTGTCCAAGGCCAGGCTGGATGGGGCTTGGAACAGCCTGGGACAGTGGAAGGTGGGACTGGATGGGCTTTAAGGTGCTTTCCAATCCAAAATTTTCCCTATTTTTTTGTTTTGTGAGAAGGGCAGAACAGTCAGCATCTCAGGCATTATTTGATGCCTTTTCCAAGTCTCTTTCTCTTAGTTACTTTTTTATTTTCTAAGAATAAAGTATTTTTGATGATTTTCTAATTATAAAGTATTTTTTTAATCTCTGCTGTAGAAGCAGCCAGGAATCCCTTGGTATTCCCATGCCTGTAAATGAGGACAGGGTGGAATCATGCAGGTCAGACTCACACTGGCACTTACACAGTCGCAGCTGGAACAATGATTATTCCTGTAATAACTCACTTTGGAACAGCTCAGAGTAACTCCAAGGATTATTTTCCTCCAGGAAATGCATTTTATGCCCTTTATGCTCACAAAGGGCTGTGCAGTGAGTCAGCTCCCAGTTTGCACTGGTTTTGTTGTGCTGGGAGCTGGGGAGATGCCTCCAGCTGCTTTGAAACCTTCAGCCTCAGCAGGAGGAGGAGGACTTGGATTTTCCTTTCCAGGGGGATTTGAACCTTCCCTTCCAAGGCAGCAGAGCCACATCTCTGCACTGCCACCCCCTTCCCGTGGGCTTTAGGGGTGAACTTTGTTTCCAGGTGTGCTGTGCTAGACTTTGTGGCAGCAGTTTTCCCTGAGCAGTGGGAGGGGATGGAAAACAGCCCCTGGATTTACTTCCCTGTGCCCTGAGTGTCTGCACACACCATCACCCCCAGCTCTCTGAAACACTCCCAGGCCTGGCTGAAGGTGCTGCTGTTAATTGCTCCATTAAACACAGGTTGAGATTGGAATTGAGTTGGGAATGGAGTAATTTGATTTTTGGAAGGAGCTGGAGGAACAGTGAGAGCACTGAGAGCGTCAAGCACGCTGAGCCTGGGCAAAACCAGCTTCCAATTCATGCCCCTCTTAATGCCCGCGGCATTAACACCTTCCCATGGCCATGGATTCAATTTAGGGTGTGAATTAGGTCAGGTTTTTACATTTTAGTCTCTCCAGAGCAATGCAAAGACATCACACGAGCTCTGCCTTGAGCTGCTTTGTTTTATTTCCGTGCTGGTGGCAAATGTCAGGAGTTCCCACAGTCACCCCCCTCTGGGGCTGAAGCCTCTCTGCTCCCCCAGATGTTTCCACCCTAAATCACAAGCTCGTTTTGCAGAAGCAGAAATTGAGGTTGATTTGCAAAAGAAAACCTGAGTAGGGTTTTCTGCTGGGTGTCTGGGTGGGGAAATGCTCTGAAGGTGGAGGGGAGGGACCTCAGGGCTCACGGAAAATAAACTCTGAGCTGGGGGCAGCCCTGGCCAGCTCTTCCCCTTTGTTCCAGCTCCTCCCCACAGTGGGAAGCTGGGCTGGGAGGCTCCTGGAGCTGAGCTGCTCCACTAATAGGCATTTATAGAAAAAAAAAGAGGTAAAAATCAGGTTGTTATTGCCAGTGTCAAGGCAGTGTCACGGACACTCTCAGAGAGTGAGAGTTTGTCATCCTTTGGCTGCTTCCTCTTGTTGTGGGATCTCCCTGGGGATGTTTTTGTGCTGGTTGCATTCTGTGCAGCCAGCCCCGCTCTCTCCTGCCACAGCCCTGTCCTCTCTGCTGCCTGTTGCTGTATGGGGAGGGTGCTCCAGGCTGTGCAGAGAGGTTTTGGATTCTTCACAGGATTGTGGAAGGGTTCAGCTGGAAAGGACCTTAAAGCCCATCTCATTTCAGCCCCTGCCTGCCAGCAGCCTGGGACACTGCGAGGTGTCCCTGCCATGGCAGGGGGTGGGACTGGGTGGGCTTTGAGGTCCTTTCCAACCCAAACCATTCTGGGATTCTGTGAAAGCTGGTTCATCGTGTGAATTAGCTGGATTTTAGGGATTGGAGGCTGTGCAGGGAAGGGTCTCTGCCTCCTGTTCCATCGTGGCAGGACCCAGGGATGCTCAGGCTGCCCGGGATGTGACACTCTGAGGCAGGGACATAAATAATACAGTGAATATTATTCACATGAGGGCTGCCACTTTCCCTGGGTGGGAATAACCCCCCTGCCTGTACTGATCTGCTCCCATCATTGCTCTCTGCAGAATCTCTTCGTGCTGGCAGGATGCTGCTGCCCCTGCTCTTCCCCCAGGCGCGCCGGCCCCTGCGCTGCCTCCTGCAGGACCTGTCCCGCTGCAGATGGGATGGACAGAGGGCTGCCTGTCCCCACAGGGCTCTGCACACAGCCTGGCCCACCTGCAGCAGCGACATCACCCCTGTGTTCAGCAGGGCTCTGGCTTTTGGGGACAAAGTGGCCATCGTTGACCAGAATGGGGAGCACACGTACAGGGAGCTGCTCGGCCGCAGCCTGCGCCTGTCCCGGGAGATCTGCAGCCTCCTGGAGTGCCCCAGCAGGGACCTGAAGGAAGAGAGGATCTCCTTCCTGTGCCCCAATGATGCCTCCTACGTGGTGGCCCAGTGGGCTGCGTGGATGAGTGGGGGCATAGCAGTGCCCCTGTACAGGCAACACCCCGTGCCCGAGCTGGAATATGTGATCCAGGACTCCCAGAGCGCTCTGCTCGTCGCCTCCGAGGACTTCCTGGGGAAAATCACCCCCAGTGCCAACAAACTGGGAGTCCCAGTGCTGCCTCTCCCCAAGGCTGGTGGGGATGGATCCACCAGCCCTGCAGCCACGGAGGAGGGGGCCTTGCCAAGCTGTTCCTCGTGGAAGGACAGGGGAGCCATGATCATCTACACCAGTGGGACAACAGGGAGGCCCAAGGGTGTCCTCAGCACCCACGGGAACGTGCAGGCTGTGGTGAGTGTTGCTTCCCCCCTGCCAGGCTCCTGCCAAGGGACAAAGACGTGGAGTCTGGAGGGGATTTGGGGTAGCAAACACCTTTGCCCCACCAAATTCCTGCTGAGAGCTGTGGGGCTGCAGCTCTGGAATCCTCCAGGCTTGGAAGGGTGAACACCCATCTCCAAACCTTGGCCTGTTCATGCTGCAGCTGCATCCTGAGGCAGGTGGATTCTCCTCCTTGCTTTCCTGGAAAGCAGAAGGGATGAAACCTGTTGTAAAAAAAGCTGATTTCTTTGCAGTTTGCTTTCCTGCCCTCTGACTAGGGGAGAATCTTTGCTCCTAATTGGAAAATATCTTAGCCCAGCCCAGTGCTGTGTGAAGCCTGTGCATTATTCAGCTCTGTATCCCCAAGGCAAAAAAATCCATTAGCTCTCAGAGCCAAAAGGAATTAAAAGTTTGAATAAGTCTGCTGACTACCTCACCACTTGGTTATCAGTGCCTGCAAGTGCCAGGCTGCTGCCATTAGGGAAGGAGGGCAGAGAATGTAGGGATGCCTGTGAGAGCTGCTGCAGCTCTGGGTGCTCAGATCCTGCAATATCCCAACAGGAATGAAAGCCTTGATGGATGGAGCCAGGGCTTGGCTATATTGGGCAAAGAATCTGTCCCCTTACAAATATGCTGATTATTTGGGGGTGGCCTGAGCAGTCCTCACCCTTTGTGCTGTCCTGCAGGAGGCCTAAAAGCTGCTCTGTGGGAGAGGGTTGTGAGAGACACGACCAAATTCCACTGTTCAGATGCTTCTCTTATTTTTAGGTGGCTGGAAATAAGCTTTGCAGTTGCCAGCACTGGGCTCTGAAGGGCATTGTTGACCCAGAAACCTGATAATTATCCCTTCAGATAATTATCCCTTCAGAGCAGAGTGTTTTGGAAGCTTGATACTCCCACAATTTTCACTAACATGAAACCTACTTTCTGTTTATCAGCGATTTCCTGCTCCTACTGATTATCCCTTACAGGTGCTAAAAGCCTGATGTCATCAATGTCCTAACTATGGCAACAAAATTCCGGGAAAAAATTACCTTTTTGATTACTGTTTCTGCCAAATCTGCATGTGCAGCAGCAGGTTAATACTTTTGTATGTCCTACTTAAAATCACTGTTGATATTTCTCAGTAACAAGTGAAGGGTTTTGCTGATTTAAAGGCACATCCTGACAGGACGCTGAGGGTGTTCCTCTTGTGTGCTGCTCTTTTGGTAGCAATTTTTCTCCTGCTGATCCTTAAAGGAAAGATTTTTGTACCCAGGCAGGCTTGGCTTTCCTGCCAGGGGATTTGGGGCCTCAATACCTTGGGAATACCTCGAGAATACCTCGAGAATACCTCGGGAACACCTCGGGAATGCCTCAGGAATACCTCATATAAATTTTTCCTCCTGCCTTAAGACCACGCTGTTTGTTTTTCTCCTGCAGACCACGGGGCTGGTGGAGAAGTGGGAGTGGAAGAAGGAGGATGTGATCCTGCACGTGCTGCCTCTGCACCACGTCCACGGGGTGATCAATAAGCTGCTGTGCCCGCTGTGGGTGGGAGCCACGTGTGTCATGTTCCCGGAATTCAGCGCGCAGATGGTGAGCCCTGGGGGGGAATCCAGCAGCAGCACCCCGGGCATTGCACTCAGAGCAGCTCTGGGAATGAATTCCTAAAGGATTCCAGCCCCTTTGGCCACTGGCTGTGCGTGGTTCACAACAGAATGCATTGGTTGGGTGCTTAGCCCGGGGTGAATGTGCTCTTCCAGAGGGTGCAGCTCTGTAAGTGTGGTGTTGGAATGGGAATGCTGCACTGCCAGCCCTGGGCTGGGGTCTGGTTAGGGGTGGGTGGACCATTCTGTGTGCCCACTGAGAGCATTTCCATCCAGAATTAGGGTTGTGGATTGTATTTTTAGTGCCAGGAAAGGTGGACATACTGGAATTTCTCATGTGTGTTAGTGGTGTGCTGCTTGCTGGATTTTTTAGTGACTTGCATTTCCCAGAATCCCCAAAACACTGAGGCTGGAAAAGATCTTCAAAGTCACCAAATCCACCCTGTGACCAATCCCCACTTTGTCACCCAGCCCAGAGCACTCAGTGCCATGTCCAGTCATTCCTTGGACATCTCCAGGGACAGGGGTTTCATCACCTCCCTGGGCAGCCCCTTCCAAATGTTCCCCTCCCAGTCCTGTATCCTTATTATTATTATATATTGTTATATATATTATTATATATTATATATATATATATATTTAAATATATATATTTTTATATATATATTATTATCCTTATTATTATCCTTGTCCTGTGTTCTGTATTGCATTACGTGACAGAACACAGCCTTTTGAACTTTTTGCAGCCCAGGTAAGGGAAATCCTGGTTTTCCTCCCTCACATGGAAAGATGGTTCCTCCTCTGTGGAGAAACAAGAGTTAACAGAGCTGTCAGGTTGGACTCGGTGATGTCAGAGAGACTTTGCAGATCCAGACCTTCTTGCAGCTTTTAGTAAAAGTGGCAGGAGGGAAACCCTACTGGAATGATTCTCCTATAATGTCATTTTCCATCTGAGCTAGGAAACACCAGTGCCAGTGTTCTGCTTCTCCTTTGTTCCACACCATGGAAAGAGGGGAAGGAAAGGGACAGGCAGCAGTGAGGGTGGAACAGGGTCTACATTTT
This sequence comes from Argya squamiceps, assembly GCA_037834095.1. Classification (NCBI taxonomy): domain Eukaryota; kingdom Metazoa; phylum Chordata; class Aves; order Passeriformes; family Leiothrichidae; genus Argya; species Argya squamiceps. Next base: position 19,521,257 of record JBBMKD010000025.1, read on the forward strand.
CCACCCCCTGGGATGCAGCACCATCCATGCACATCCCCCAGTGTCCTGGGTGGTGTGTGCAGTGTCACTGTTAAGGGACAGATGTGTTTTCAGGTGCAGAAAGGAAACAGAAGTGTGTTACCACTGCAGAATTCCCTGGGAAAGCCAAAGGAGCTTGTGCTGAGTAACTTCCCAGGCTGCTCTCCCTGTCTGTGTGTTCTCCACGTGCTGGGAAGGCTTCTCCCGTGGAAAGGACAAAGTGCACAGGGGTGGGATACACCTGGCAGCCTCTGGCTGTGCTGCTGCCAGGTGAGGGCGGGCCCAGCTCCCTCCGGATCCTTCATGGCTCATTTCTGCTTCTCAGAGCAGCAGCCACAGAAAATGCACGCTTCCTTTTTCTGCCAGGATGGCTGTGACACCTGAGCACTGATCCTTTTTTGGGGGAGACAGCCCCGGAATCCCAGCGGGGCAGCTTCCAGACTAAATTGATGGAATGCTGTGGTTGAAGGCAGGAAGGTCCCTGGTTTGCCATAAACCTGTGTTTTCACCCCAATGATTGCTGCCAAAATTAGACTTTAGGGTGACCCGAAGGCTCGGGGTGCAGCGGGGCTGTGCTGGAGCAGCGCTGCGGGTGCCGGTGAGAGGGAGGCCGGCGTTGAGGCTGGAGCGGAGCCTCTGGAGGGCGCGGTGCTCCACAGCCCGTGCCACCGCTGATTGATGCTCCCCCGCTCCCTCCCGACATCTGCAAATCGATGAGCTGACTTTGAGGGATGGGGTGGGGATCGGGAGAGCGATACCCCCCCTCTCCTGCCCGCTCCGATCAAAGCTGTCCCCAGATGTGACACCGGGGACACGCGGGGACAGCGCCGCTTGACCCTGGAGCTGAACTTGGGCGGGGAGAGCGGCTGGCGGGGGCGGCAGGCGCCGGGCGGGGCTCTCAGGTGCACGGGGAGGATCTGAAGGACGGCGTTTGCTCCTCCGGTTTCTTTTATTCCCGTTATTTTTCCGAGGGCCTCCCCTGGGAGCTGCAAGTGGTTTGATCGACACTCCAAAGCGAGCACGGGAGGGTAAATAAGGCTTTCTCGCGGAGTTTATTGCAAGCTGCCTTTCAGTTCCACTCTATTTTCCACCAGCTGTTTACAAAGTGCCCTTTGCTACTGAAATCAGCTTGCAGCAAAGCAGCAGTGGAGGATTTTGCCAAAGGAGCCCGAGTTTTGTCGTGTGATTTTTTTTTTTTTCCTTGGCTGCACCTTGAGAAAGCAGCCAATTATAGTGTGATATAAAGAAACTCGACTGGCAGCTAAAACACTTGACAGGCTGATCAAAACAAGGCGAGGAACTTACTCTCAACCTGCTGCAGACATATTTAGCCTTGAGTGATACTGGCAAAGGTTCAAGAGAAACCGCAGCAGCACGCCCGATGTGTGTTTGGTTTCTAATCACTAACACTTCATTATACAAAATAAATACTTTATTATTACAGTGTTTATTAAATTACATCATTTGCGACGTGCCTTATAGTGGTGGATACAGATGGCAGGCTGGTTTTGGTGGTGGGAATAATGCTCTTTTTTTTGGTGTTGTTTTTTGTTTTCCCTGAGAAGACATTCCCAGCCCCAGAGCACGGCTGGCTTGTCGTTCCCCGCCGTGCAGGGGTGGGAGGTGGCAGCTTTCAGACCTTTACGTCTGTTTTTGGGAGCTGTCCAAGGGAAAGGTTAGAAATCAGGACTGTGGAGTAGCCCTGGTGTCCTGACCAACATCCTTCCTCTCACTAAAACACCATCTGATGTCTGTGGCTACTGCTGAGGCCACGAGGACTCATTAAAGTGTGCTGAGGTGCCTCAAGCGTGAAAGTTGCTGCATAAAATCAGGTTCTTTTTATTAAATGAGGACATCCATTACTCTGCACTAGCTACTGTACATGTTATAATTCACTTTATAGCACCATCTGTTAAGACTGTCTTGCTTAAGCTTCTCGTAGCGTTTTTTTTATTGCAAGTTATTAAAAAAAATGGCTGCATCTATTAATCATTTATTAATAAAGGGTTTATAAATGGACCCTTAGTTTCCAGAATTAGTTGACTCATACATGATGTACTGAGTCCTCTGGTGCTTGTGCTCCTTGGGGTGCAGGGTCTTCACAGGGAGCAGCACCCAGGGCTCCTGTCTGTGCTGCTGGGGTTGGGAATGGCAGGGATGGCTCTGGGGGGACACTTTTCAGCACAGGTGGGTATGGAGCAGACAGGAGGAGAGCAGTGAGCCTGAGAGGTGTTCTGCCAGCAGCTGTGTGGGGCATGGCTGGCTGTGATGTTCCTGTTTATTGGTTTTTTTGGTTTTCAAGGGTGAGAAGTGGGAGGGCAGCAACCTCCTCTGGAGCCAGAGCAAGCCGCAGCCTCAGCATCCCTGGACGATCCTCCCTCCACAACCTGCTCCCAAGCTGAGTTTATTCTTCCAGCTGCTCTGTTCCTGTTTGCATTTCTCAGCTGCTGCTGACCTGTTCCAGATGCTGGAGTGGGAATTTCTTGTCCAGGAGCAGGGATTTTAAAGGTGCTGTGTTTGTACAAATTTTGTGCACTGTGGGGACCAGAGGAGAAGAGGTGAATGTCTCTGTTAAGGAGGGAGTGCAGGGTGAGCCTTCTCCTCCTGGCCTGGTGCTCTTGGAAGGCTCTGAGCCTCAGGGCTTGCACCAAGCACCCCCTGGAGCATCCATTCCCCGTGACTCCCTCCCTGCATCAGTTCAGGCACAGCCTGTGGTGTGATTGTTGCTCTGAGGAAATGTCAGTGAGTCTGGAGGGACAGACCCAGGGCAGCTGAGTGTCCCCTGTGCTTGCTGTGACAGTCACACTCTGATGTTCCCCAGGCACTCCTTGGACCAGGACCATTTTGGAGCAAATTGCGAGGTCTGTGTCTGGTTTACAGGATCCTCTGCTGTGATTTTTGGACAAAAATGATCCATTTTGGGCTTGAACAACAGGGAGAGCTTTTCTATGCCTTGGACACCCCTGATCTTGCCTTGAGAGGAAGATGTTCTAATGGCAAAAGGTTCCCTGTCAGCTCTCTGCATTGATGCAAGGTCTTCCAGGCCTTGTGCAGAGAGGGAAATAAGAGCACTGAAAAAGCTGAAGGAAGAAATTTGCTGTGCTGAGTGATGGGAGGAGCTGAGGGGAATCTCCACTCGGGGTGACCCAGTTGTGGCGTGTGCTGCTCTGCTGGGCAGGTTTGAGCTGTGATGTGCTGCCTGTGCAGTGACAGCCCTGGCTGTGCCCTGCAACCCCTTCCATGATAAACATGCCAAGATGCAGATTTCCTGCCCTGCAGTTCCAGGAGCTGCTGTTTCAGTGCCAGCCTTGTATGACTTAAGGTGCTCGGAGGATCAAGCCCTCTAAAAAGCATGCCCTGTTTTACAATGTCACACTCAAAGCCATCAAAATCATCTTGTTTGGACTCTTCTTGCTAAGGGAAATAGCAATGCTGTGTGCCCAAAGGTGGTGTGTGATTCAGGACAAGCTTTCCCTGATGTTCTGTCCCCTGTGGCACCTTTTCCCCGTGGTAGGAGGGAGCTGCAGACCTGGCACAGGGTGGGTGGGAGGTGTTGCTCTGGGGTGCTGCTGCATCGTGTGCTCACAGCCCTGAATTCCTGCAGGCCAGCAAAGCCAGTGCTGTGTCTGGGAGCAAACTTTGTCCTTGTCACTTGTGTTCCCTGTGTGTTGCAGGCTGGGCTGGGTGCTGGGGCTGTCTACCTTGGCTGGGCTGCACAGGGAGATCCAGGGCTCAGCAGGGGCTGTTGCCTCTGGGAAGGAGAAGCGTGCACTGCACTGAGCCTCTCCCCTGCATCTGTCACTTCTGCAGACATCACTCTGGGCAGCTCTTTTGGTTTATTTTTAAAAGAAAAGCAAATCCAAGCAGAGGAGCCTGAGCTCCAATATCCAGGCACGCTGGGGATCACGGCCCCCATCCAGCTTCAGCTGGAGAGAGGCTGAAAGTCTTTTCATCTGTTAATGGGAGGCTTCAGAGGAGTAATTTTATTTCAGACTCAAAGAGGAGTCGGTGGAGGGAGGAGCAGGTCACCAGTGAATGGATTATGTTTGATCACTTCTCACAGACCTGGCTTTAAAAAGTTAGAGGTTTTCTTTCCCTTCTCCCCTGATCTGCCGTCTGTCCTCAGCATCTGTTCCCAAGTAATGGCTTTTGATGTGTGTGGGGAAATAGAAAAAATGGAACCAGAGCCTGTCATATTTACTTATATTTCCAGGTCCCAGGGAAAGCACTTGCTCCTTTCAGTATGCCTCCAGCATAGGAAGGGTTTAAAAGCTTCAGCCTGGAATGCAGAGGGGCCATCAAACTGTGCTGATGAATAAATGATTAAAACCAGAGTCGCACAGAGCACAAACAGTTTGGGGTTATAACAAACATGAGACGGAGCCACCGAGGGCCTGATTTCTCTTTGAAGAGAAGAATGTTTCTCTCTCTTTGCATATTGGTTGTGAAGTGTTGGAGGCTCAGTACTTGGGAGAGAGCAGAGCTCCCCTTGGTGCTCTCCTCTCTCCTGTGCCCATCTGCTTTTTTGGGATTATTTAACGTTGGATGTATGTGCATGATCCTGCAGTGCCTTCACTGCTGCTGTTGACTTACAGGAGCTTCCCAGCCTTGTGTTTGGCACAGGATCTCACCAAACAAGCAGCTGCTTTGGCCACAGCCCTGTTGCTCCCACAGACATTCCAAAAATCACTGGCATCCCATTTCCTCGATGGTGCTTCCCACGTGGCAGCAGTCAGTGCTAAACACAGACCCACCTCCCTGAGCAACAGGGAAGTAAAGGGCTGAGTTAACCTTGCATTAGAGGCATTGTTATTTTTGAAAAGGTTTGAAAAGATTCAATTACAAGTGAAAATGGCACAATAATTTTATAGAAGAGAGGAGCTGTTGTGTCTGTCAATAGAGGGCTGGCTGTGATCCGTTTGTGGGCTGATGGAAAAATCCATGCTGATATTTGCTTCCTTTACAGCTTGTCGTTCTTCTGGCTGGTTTGGGGGAATCTTCTATCAGCCAATATCTTACATGGTTTAGCACATAACTGGGTTTGCCACCGTTTCTTCTTTTGCATGAGAAGATGCCCAGGTGTTGGATTTGGATTCTGGCTGGTTCATGGCATTGCACCTCTCTAAAGGGAAAAGTTGTTCCCTTTTCTCCTCTGTGCTCACATCTCTTCCTTCAGATGATCTGGAGGCTGGTTGGGAAAGTTGCTGTATGGACTGACCACCCCTTGGTGCAGCTTGCATGTTCCTCCATCCTCATTCACCATCTGCGTGCTGGGAAAAATATGTGGGGAAAATCTCCCAGCTGTGCCTTGCTGTGCTTGTTTTGTACCCACTGGTGTCATTTTCTCCTTTTTTTTCCCTTTAATGATGGCAAAATCCCACTGGCCAGCTCATGATATGCTTTTGAGCAGTGGGAGGGGAGGAAAATCAGGAATGTCATGCTGACAGGAAGGCTCTTGGGAACATTAGGTCTCCCACTTCTCTGCTGGCACAGGCAGCCCTGACCTGAAGCATTTGCTGCCATTATTGCTGGTGGGAAGCTGTTCCCACTCTTGCTTTCTTACAGTGAGAAACTTCTTGTTTCTAGCCCTTGGTTATCTTAAGAGGAATCTTGACCCATCTCCTGAGCATATTCCATGGGAAAGCTGCTGCATCCCTTCTTTGCAGAGCCTGGCAGCCCTGGCACGTGGTGCCATGTTTGTTCCCCAAATCCATGGCTTTTTAAAAACACTTGGGAGGTATCAGGTGAGCAAAACAAAACAAAACATTGGGCTGCCAGTACTCTGTGCCCAGGGAATTACTGTGGTGACAGTGACAGTGGGATAAGCCAGGGGGAGATGGATTGTGCTGCTCCAAGCCTGGCAGGCTGCTGGGTGCTGCAAGGACAAAGCTTTGCACGGGGTTGATTGATTAGTCCCAGGCAGTGAGGCTTTCCCACATCCTTCTCTCAAAGCATGGAGTTACAGTTAGAAGCCAGGAATAGCTGTTCCAGCTGGCTGGGCAGTGCCAAGCCCTCTGGCCAGCCCTCTGAGCTGGGAGCTGCCAGCTTTGTACCACGGCTCAGTCCTGCTAAAACACATGGGAAGGATCCAGATTTGGCTGAGCAGGAGCAGAGCAGGTGGAGAGGTTTGGCTGTCAGCAGATCACCCCAGCAGCTGGTGGCACAAATCCAAAGGCAGCTGCTTATCCTCAGGAAGGGGCTGTTGCTGGGTGAGCTGGACTGACACGGAAAAAGCTGCTCCTGTGGCTGCAGTGCAGGAGGGAGGATTTTATCTAAGGCAGGAGTGGAGCTGGCACGTGGGGACAGGGGACTCTGGGGTGCAAGACAGATTTGCTCTGTTTCCATGAGATTGGGGTTTTTCAGAGCCAAAGTCATGTGACAAAAACTCTGCTGCATGGCCAGGCTGGAAGTGTGCCTGCGCTCCCACAGCTGCTGGGGACTTGGGAAGGCAAAACAAAATCACACAGCAAGGACTGAACAACCCCTGAGCATCTGTTTCCCTTCAATCCCTCGGCACAGTCCTGATCCCTGCTTGCCATCACACGTCCTTCCCTGCCCACAGCAATGGCTCTCAGGAGCACCAGGCTGAGGAGAGCAGATCCATTCAGCCCTGGCTTTGGAGAGATCCTTCTCCACCCTACTGCCTAGAGTGGGGAAGATATTGGGGACAAAAAGGGGCTGGGAGGAGCATGGGGGAGGTTAGACCCCTCTAAATGCAATTTTACCTAATCTGGCTGGTAGGGAACTTGCTGGTGGGTGGGTTTCTGCAGGGAGTGAAATGTTCCCTCTCTGGAGGTATCACCCATCAGTGCAGGAAGTCACATTCCAGTTTTTTCCTTTCCCAGGGGATCTTGCTCATGCCCTACCTCCCGATGCGTCCGGTGGGTTTGCACCTTGTGCATTCATCTCTCCCCACCGAGGGCCATCCCTGGGCTGGGAGGCAGCGTGAATTCCCTCCTGTTGGGTGGGACTGTGCCTAGTGGACGTGTCCTGCCCTGTTAACAACAACCACCCCGTGCCGGGAGGGTTTTTTAGGAGCCGATTGTTCTGGAGCAGCGGAGTGCGAGATGCGGGGGGAGGAAGGGATGAAACGGAGCCCGAGCGAGCAGAACGGAGGGAAGGGGCAGAGTGACAGCATGAAGGAGAATCCCCGGCTCACCTTCAATCAATCGCTGCCTTGCCCGGCTCGTGTGCAGCTGAGCGTGTGCGGGGAGCGCCGAGGCAGCGCTGGGTGTCAGGAGCTGTTAGGGAACACATTTGTCACCGGCGGGGCAGGGGCTGCAGCGCCGGGACAGGGGCGCTCATTTATTCATGGCTTTGGATCGCTCCTGCCTCGGGAAGAGCTCACCTGGCAGCGAGAGGGGTGAGGTGTGGGAGGAATGGCCTCGGGTGTGACATTTATGGCTCTGACCCCTGCGTCCCAGAGGTGTTGTTGGCCATATCCCAGCAGAGCTGGCTGCTGGAATTTGTTCCCATTCATAGTTCCCAAGTTTCTTCTTGCAGCTGAAGAACATTTTTCCCACAGGGAACATTCCTCTCAGGGAGAGAGTGGTTGGGGTAGTGACACTCCTGAAAAGCCACTGTCTCCTGCTGCCACTGCTTTACCTGTGGATCCTGCTGGCTCCTCTGAGCTCACCAGGAACACGGCTCTCTGCACCTCACCGTGTTCATGAAATCTCACTCCCAGTGCCTGATCTCCCTCTGCCCAGCTTTGCCCCAGAGATTGAAGCTGTCTGTTGTGTATCAGGTGTGGGCTGTGTCTTTCCAAAGGAGAGCTCCCATGCTTGGGAAAACTGGTGCCTTTGTGCAGCCTTTGAAGAGCTGTGCGTGATAGGGGAATGAACTAATTCTGCCACAATCTTTGTGAGCAAATTCTTGGCTGCAACACGACAGGACTAAAAAATACCATTTCCATCATCTGGTGAGTGATGGTGGGTGGGGGATCCACTTCTGGGACGAGAGATGAACGTTGTGCCTTGGGAAATAAGGGTGTGATGAAGGTTGGGAAGTTATTTTGGACAGGGATGAGGGGCACACAGCAGCTTCCAGCTGTACCTCCAACAAATCTTAGCACAATACACAAAGGTGTATTTTCACCCACATGTGTTCCCTTCTTTCCTAGGTGTGGAAGAGGCTCCTGAGCTCTGAAGCCCCCCGTGTCAGTGTGTTCATGGCAGTGCCCACCATCTATGCCAAGCTGATGGAATATTATGATGAGCATTTCACCCAGCCCCAAGTGCAGGATTTTGTGCGTGCCTTTTGCCAGGAGAACATCAGGTGGGTGAGCTGTGCCCAGGGGCTGCTGCTGCCTCACTGGGTGCTCCAGGTTTTCCTTTCAGCATCAGCTCTTTCAGTGCTGGCTGTTGTGCTGTGGTGTCTCTGTGACAGGAACAAGGGTGACATTATTTAATTATGAGCCACTCTTGCACAGGAAAGCCAGAAGGGGCTCGTTGTGTGTCACCCTGTGTAACACATGGCTGAGGACTTTGTCCTGCAGCCCAGGATCTCTTTTAAGAGGCTGTGCTGGTTAACTCAAACCCCATATCATGCTGAGAATATGAGGGACATCTTTGCTACTGGTTAAAAGGATTTTGGGCCTGTGGGTTTTATGCAGAGCTTTTTGTGCCCCTGTATCAGGCTGCAAATTCCCTGGAGCAAAGGAGCTCTTGGATTCTCTCTGACCTGGGCTTTCCCTGTGCAGGTTAATGGTGTCAGGCTCAGCAGCCCTGCCTGTGCCTGTCCTGGAGAAGTGGAAGAGCATCACAGGGCACACCTTGCTGGAGAGGTACGGGATGACTGAGATTGGCATGGCACTTTCTAACCCCTTGCATGGAGTCCGTGTCCCAGGTAGGAGTCTCCAGAGGGTCCCCCCACTTTGGAGGCTTTTACTGGGGGGTGTTGTGGGGTGTTCTCTGCACATGAGTGAGGAGAGGCCACGGTAGGAACAGGGATGCTGGGATTTGGCACTGGGAAGGCAGGACATGGATGTGTGGGCTGTGGCTGCTGGGTTTCCCAGGGATCAAACTGTGTGTGCAGAGCTGGCAGTGGTGCCCACTGGCCTGACCAGGCTGATGCTGTCTTACTTCCAAAATCTTAGTGAATTGCAGGAGTGTTTCTTCAGCCCCTGCTGCCTGGAGTTGTATTTCTGGGTGGTGCCACACAGGATTCTCCACACAGCAGTGCTTGTCCAACCCATCAGTGCTGAACACTTAAAATAGGACGTCTGCTCACTCTTATTTTAGTGCCTCTTCAGGAATTCAGACTTGTCACACCTCGCTGTTTGCTCTGGGCCTGTTCTCTCCTTGTCTTCCCCCCCCTTCTCTGAGCTACACTTTGTGATTCCTCTCCATGGCTGTACTTTCTGGAACCTAGAAATAAATCGATCTGAGACGTTGCAAATAGAAAATGCCCCCACTCTCCCCGTGGTTGGAGCGTGGCCATCTGTGTGCCCACCCTGTGCCACCTGCCTCCCCACAGGCTGTCTCTGCAGGCATGGCACCATCTGCAGCCTCCTGGGGAACTGGTGTTACCCCAGGGGGGGTCCTGGGTGTCACAGCTTCCCACAGCACCCCAATCCCATGGGATGCAGGAGCTGGGTCCCTCAGGGGTCACACAGGGAGAAGAGAAGCCAAAACTCCCCCTCGTTGACTCCTCAGCCTGAGAACAGCTTGAAATACAAACTCTGTTTTACTTGTGCAGGGTAACTGTCATTCCCTCACCCCACTTCAGCCAGTTTTATCCTCCTCCAGCAGCCCCATCCCTGCAGGCAGGAGAGGGAAGCAGGCAGGAAAAACAAGACTCCCATCTGCAGGAGCTCAGGCTGTGTGGGAGCCCCACAGCCCAGGGTGACAGGGCAGGCATCATTTCAGTGTCCCTGTGGCCTGCTGGTATTTGCTTTTTATTGATTTTCATGAGGGAAAATGAGTGGAGACTCCAGAAATTTCTCAGGGGACTAAAAGAGAAAAGGAATAAAGCTGAAAGTAGCACGGCAGCTCCTGCCCCAGAGCTGGTGGCCGTGCTCCTGAGGCATCATCCCTATGGATCCTGGGGTCTGCAGGGGGCCTGGGGACAAATCCTCTTGTGCAGCCAAAGCAGAGGGGCTGGGGACTGTCACTCCAGCCCCATGCAGGGCCTCCTGCAGCCCTGAGAGGGGAGAGAAGTGTCTCACGAAGGTGGGGATCAGCAAGAAACCATACAGAAAGGAGGCTATAATTGAATAGGCTTGATTAATTTATTTCAGGAAGTGTCAGCTGGGAAGCAGATGGGTGAAGCTGAGGCATAATTTACTGGAGCTGTGAAAAAGCTTTTGATCCAGTGCCCTGTTAGAGGCTCTGGGTAGGAGGTCACCAGGTAGCACAGAGGTCCCAGCTGATGGTGGGGTGGGAACAGGGGACATCCAGCAGAGGATTCCTCCTGGAGTGGGAGCAGCACAGGTCCTTGCCTGCTGCTTTGACCTGTTGGAGTGAGCCCAGGGGAGGCACCAGGGTGGTCAGAGGGATGGAGCACCTCTGCTGAGAGAATTGGGATTGTTCAGCCTGGAGAGGAAAAGCTTTGGGGTGACCTAATTGTGGCTTTCCAGTTCCTGAAAGGGCCTGCAAGGAAGATGGAGTGGGACTTTGGACAAGGGACTTTGGAGTGACAGGACAAGAGGGAATGGCTTCATAATTAACTTTAGGTCTAGATTAGATATTAGTAAGAAATTCTTGGCTGTGAGGGTGGCAGGCCCTGGCACAGGTGCCCAGAGCAGCTGTGGCTGCCCCTGGATCCCTGGGAGTGTCCAAGGCCAGGTTGGACAGGGCTTGGAGCAGCCTGGGACAGTGGGAGGTGTCCCTGCCATGGCAGAGGTGGCACTGGGTGAGCTTTAAAGTCTCCTCCAAAACCAATCTGTGATTCATGAGCCTCTGAGGGATCCTGGGGCTTTCCTTGCCCTCATCCAGGCACTTGGTGTGGCAGGAGAAAGGTCGAGTCCCTGAACCCTGCCCATCCTGCCTGTGTCCCCAGCAGTGTGTCCCCACTCTCCACCCACAGCACAGGCCTGAAGGGGCAGGGATGGAGGTGTGGGAGCCTTAATTTCCAGAAGCAGCAAAGATGAAAAGATTTGAAAGATAAATGTTTGCTTGTATATGGTTAAAACCCTGCTTAAAATGCCTCTGTTTTCACCAGCTCTCATTCTAATCCCCCCTGGTGCTGTTACTGTGAAGGGAGATGAATAATTCATGGCCGGAGAATGCCTCACTGGGCCTAATCACCACTTTAATTGGAGGTTTAGATCAGAGGCAGCTAATAGCTGCTACAGCGGGGACTCCGTGTATTGTTGACAGTGAGATCCTTGAGTGCCTTATCGTTGGCCTGTTCCAATCCTCCCGGGACACCGCGGCACAGAGCAGCACCGAGCTGCCCAGATACCGAAGGACACAGAGCACGGGGCCAATTAAATTTATCTGGGAAGAGCTGACAACTTTTTTTAAACAGAGGAGAAACGGGTGAGAGCAGAACGGTGTCACCCCCTCCCGCCTGCAGCCCGGCGACACCGCGGGCGAGGTGCCAGCATTGCTTAACATCCACGAGGCTGCAAATTGGAGGGGTGCAGAGGGGAAGGAGCAGGGATTTCTCCCCAGTTTCCCCTCAGGGTTAAGGCTGGGGACAAAAGGAAGCCGGGGCAGAGTGTTGACACCTTCTGATCACCCCAGTTGTGGCTTGATGGAGGCAGGACCTTCGGGGCCATTCCTTTGGGAATGGGCTCAGATTTCTGCTGGCCTGTTGGAGTTGGCACAGGGGGTATTTTGACACGGTGGATGGGCCTGGGAAGCTCTAGTCATTGTTTTTGCACTAATTCTATTAATCCTGTCAGGTTTGTGGAGCTCGAATCAATGGCAGGAGCTTTGTCAGTCTTTACAGATGTTGATTTTGAAGTTTGTCCCTTTTCCTAAATACCAGAAAAGCTTCTCCAGACAGAAACATAAGGAAGCAGCTCTCCACCAGGGACTTGTTTTACATGCTGGTTTTATTTTAGCCAAGTAGGGGAGGAATTGGTGGGGCTGTGTTAGTAACTGTGATCTGAAACACTGTGTGGGGAACACATCATCTCCTGTGTGCCTTCAGATGTGCCAGCACTGTGCTGATCTTCATTCCCAAGGGCTGGGAGCAGCAGTGGGCACTGATCCTGAACCCCTGCTGCCCATCTATCACTGCCCATCTCCATGCTGAGCTCAGCAGCTTGCATCCAGGGAAGAAGCATCTTCCAGGAAGGCATCTGGCTGATCTTGATCTAAAAAATTCCAAGTCTGTGAGAGCCCCTGACAGTTCCTTGCATTGGTTTTTGCTCCCCCCATGAGCTTTCCAGGACTGACTTTGTGGTGCCTGCCCACAGACGTGCCATGTTTTGTGGGCAGATGGGAGTCTGTTCACACACAGTGTTTTTCACCCTGCAGAAACTGTTCCCACAGAAGTCTAGAAGGTGGCTCCAGCAACCTTCCCTGCAACACTGAGGGTGTTTTCTGTGACTTGTTACTTTGCTTTGAGGCCTCCCATGGCAGGTGCAAGATTGTTTATAACACATATGGTGTGATTTTTAAGGTTGTCCTGTGCAGAGCCAGGAGCTGGACTTGATGATCCTTGTGGGATCCAACTTCTGTGATTCTCTGATTCCATAAATACCTCGACACGGTACCTCAGGGCACTTCTGCCGTGTGCCTCCCTCCTTCCCCTGCTGCAACCCTCTGTCTCTGAGCCCTGGCAGTGTCTGGCCTGGAGGTGGGAGCAGCCCAGGGGTGCTGGTGGTGAGGGGAGGACGTGGCTGTGCTGGCTGACCAGCATGCCAAAGGCAATTCTGACACGGATCACGGAGCTGCCACGTCGCTTTGTGTTTATTTCCAGCCAGATTTGCTAATTGTTCGGGTAGTTTTGCTGCAATAAAATCTCACTCCCTCATAGCCCATCTGCTCTTGGCTGATCCTGCAGGGATGCCATAAATCTGGGCTACGACGACATATCCATTTCCATGGCAACTGACCAATGTAGCAGACAAAATCATGATGTCACAGATAGCAGATCTCCAGGGCTTCCACAGGAGAATGAGACCAGGACAGGGAAAATGCCACTTGAACCCGAATGCCTGAAATATGAACGAGAGGAAGACAGGGCTGAGCTCCAGGTCCTGCACTCCCTGCTCTAGGGAATTCCCAGCATCAAGGTGATCCTGGCAGACCTGGGAAGCATCAGCTGGAGGCACTTCAGGGGGAAAAATTCATCATCCTTTAAAATAAAGAGCAGAGTTACCAATTTATAGAATCACAGAATGGTTTGGTTTGGAAGGGATCCTTAAGCTCATCTTGTTCCATCCCCCCTGCCATGGGCAGGGACACCTTCCACTGTCCCAGGCTGCTCCAAGCCCTGTCCAACCTGGCCTTGGACACTTCCAGGGATCCAAGGGCAGCCACAGCTTCTCTGGGCACCCTGTGCCAGGGCCTCAGCACCCTCACAGGGAAGGATTTCTCCCTGATATCCCATCTAACCCTGCACTCTGCCAGTGGGAAGCCATTCCCCCTTGTCCTGGTATCCAGGCACTTGTGCAAAGTCCTTTTGCAGTTGAAACTCAGTCCTGTCCATTCCTGCTGAGGCACAGGTTGCTGTGAGCTGCTGTCCCTCTCCCTGCCCGTGAAGGTCACAGGCCCCATTCTGCCACAGGAGCCATCTCATGCCATTGAGAGGCTGAGTGAGACCTGCCCACCCCACAGGTGACAGGAACAGAGCTGCCCTCCCTGCTGAGCTTTCAGGTGCTCCCCAGGGAGAGCAGGCACTGAGCCAGGGGGTGGGAAAGCTGCAGGCTGGGGAGCTCAGGGTCACAGACACAGCTTGGAGCTCAATAGTGGTCGTTGTGACACTGTGTCAACTCCTTGGCTTTGAAATTGAAACCTGTGGAAGAGCGGGGTGGTTTTGATCCCTGCTTTTCTCCTGTGATGTTTTCTATCCATTGTATTGATGTCTCCTAAAACTGAGATAATCCCTGGCAATTCTCAGCTGTTAAGCCTTTGCCTCCCCTGTCAGGTGCAGGCTGTGGAGGAGCAGAGTAATCGCTGTGCTCTCTCTTTTCACAGCTTCGTGTAGTTTTTGTGGTGCCTTTCTTTTTTTTTCTTAAAAAAAAAAAGAGAAACAGCTTCTTTCCTGAGCTCTGAAGCTGTGCAGATGTCCTCAGAGTGGCCAGGAGAGACTGTTCATGGCTGGAGCTTGTGTTCAGAGGCACTGCCAGCACTGCCTGCTCAGTGAATGGTGGCAGTGTCCTGACACTTCCATGGAGACCCACGGTGGGATCGATGCCTTCCTGAAGGGACACCCCCCTCTGGGGAGTTCTTTAGTGCCAGCACAGCCTGCAGCCACCACTGATGGATGAGCAGATGCTCCTTTGTATCTGTAGTGGTTTGAAAGCAAAACGAGTGAGAGGCTCCAAGTCAGAAATACAATTTAATAGGAAGAAAAAAAAAGGTAAAATAAAATAAATGCAACAATACAAAAGACCACTGACAGAGTCAGAATACAACCTGAGCAGGGTG
>JBBMKD010000025.1:19553107-19573188 GCA_037834095.1 Argya squamiceps
CATCCCTCCATCCCTCCATCCCTCCATCCATCCATCCATCCATCATCCATCCATCCATCCCTCCCTCCATCCATCCATCCCTCCATCCCTCCATCCCTCCATCCCTCCATCCATCCATCCATCCATCCGTCCATCCATCCATCCCTCCCTCCATCCCTCCCTCCCAGCTTTTCCATGCCCACATGGCCAGTCTCTGGCACTGTCACATCATGTTATCCCTGTCCAGGAAGCAGCAAGTGGCTCTGGAAGCAGGAGGAGGGTTTGGGAGTGTGGTGGATGCCCACCATGGTGCCCGGGCACTGCCCCTTTCCCCACATTTCCCTGCCTGCTCAGGGGGTTTCTCCAGAGGACTCTGCCAATCCAGCCGTGCTCCCCGGGCAGTGACACGACCTGAGAGCAGCCTGCTCCCCAAGGGAAGGGCAGCTTCCATTCACATTTGCCCACACATCCAGAAAATTAGACTCTGGTGTATGCAGGGAGATTTATTTTCAATTACAGGTTAAGGCTGAGACATGAAATAGCACCGGGTTTGAAAGTAGTGCATAAATCCTGCAACAAATCCATGTATCTCTGCTCCATATAATAAGATTTTATTGATTGCTATATTGTATCTGTCAGAATAAAACTCTCTTAATGCATGCATCAGGATGGAGAAGATAGAGAGCTTGTTGGGAGGAGAATCTGATTCAAGAATCAATGCACTTTGATTAATATGTCGTTAAGAAAGTAAGAGTTATTTAACTTGTTTGATGCACATTTCAGAATGATGACTCATATCTTTTTAATTTCTTTCTTTGAGCTGCATTTAAAAAACCCCCACAACCTTGGAGCTGTTTTTCACATTGTTTTAAATCTTGGTTTATCAGTGAATTTTTGCACAGGTCACAACTGCCCCCTGAACCCCATTAATAATAAATCCTGTGGCCCAAAACACATCTTATATCCTGTTGTTAAGGCTTTAGAGGGAGAGCAGAGTGGACCTGGTGTCTCTTTATTCTTTCTGGATGTTCTGCAGTGAAAGAGGAAACTCCAGGGAAACAAAACAAACAAAAAAACCCCCAACAACCACGAAAAGAACAACAACAAAAAGAAGTTGTTTTTCCACTGTGATTACAAATCCAAGCACCAAGGACAAGCCCTGGCTTAGCTGGGAGCATCCCACTCAGCACTGAATTCCCAGCTTGCTCCAAAAATGGAACATGCTCTTGCTGCAGCCATGAATCCCAGTGCAGGGAGTGATCCCAGTGACTCTGACTGGTTTCAGCGACCTGCTGATGTGTCTCTGTCGTTTTCAGACTGAGCTCTCCAGTCCACAGCTGACACCAGCTGCAGATCCTTGCCATTCCCAGCCCTTGGAGATTCCACAGAATCATGGAATAGTTTGGGTGGGGAAGGACCTTTCAAGGCCATCAAGTCCAGCCCCCATCACGACTGAAGCTCCAGAAGGGGCTGAGGGGGCTCAGCCTGGAGAAAAGAAGGTTCAGGGGGAACCTTGTGGCTCTGCACAACTCCCTGACAGGAGGGGACAGCCAGGGAGGGAAACAAGGGACAGGATGAGGTGAAATGGCCTTAGAGAAGGTTTAGGTTGGATATGGGGGAAAATTTCTTCTTGGAGAGGGCAGTGGTGGAGTCCCCATCCCTGAAAGTGTTCAAAAAACATGGATGTGACACTTGGGGACATGGTCAGCGGTGACCATGGTGGTGGTGCAGGGCTGATGGCCAGACTTAAAGATCTTTTCTGGCTAATTCCATGATTCTGTGATTTCCACCCCTTCTGATGAGAAAGGCAAAGCTTCCTGCAGTTTTCCAGCACAGAGAAATGCGGTGTTTGTAGGAAAGGTCCTGGGCAGGTCATCCTTGGCCAGACACAACCCTTCCTTCTGTGGGGCTGCTCCCTAAGGAGAAGGAGCAGGATGCACCCCCATCCCTCTGGCACAGGCTTTTCCCAGTGCTTGGCTGTCCCCAGGGACCAGCAGGTGTTTCCCTGCCAGGGGAATTGCTCACATCCGTGGGTGGAGCACAGACACCTGAAAGAGAAAATACTTGAGGCTGATCAAGGCAGATTATAAATAGAAACGCATCTAATTAGCATCTTAATCTGCAGGTTTTCTGTTTGTTTGCAGTGGCTTTCCTACTCACAAATCCAGCTAATGCAAATTCTATTTTTAAAGAAATGATTCCTTAATTGTAATGTGCTGAAATTATGTGAGCTACCGGTGTGATGCCACCGGATGGAGCGGGGGGCCCCTGCCTGGAGGAGCTGCTTTTGGAGCCTGGCAGGGATCAGATCACAGGTGGGGGCAGGATGGGACCCACCTTCCCACAAATGCCATGGAAGGACACCCCCAAAAATGCCAAGTGGACCCCAAACAGGCTGCTGTGGGAAGGGGCAGGAGCAGAAGCCAGACCAGGCATGTGCTGGGCTCCCCTTTCCACCCAGCCCTAATTTGAGAAGTGTTTCTAAAATTAAAAACATGAAGATGGAATGTTTTCTGATCTATCAGCCTTTATCACCCCCAGAGGTTCCTTACACACACACTTTGGAGAGAGAATTCCCTTTTTCTGCTTCCTGCTTGGGTATTTATTCCTTCTCCTTGAGGATTCAGTATTTCCAGACAACTGGAAGCCTTGGGGTCACCAGGACATGGGAGGGGTGGAACGAGATGAGCTTTAAGCTCCCTGCCAACCTAAAATATTCCATGATTCCCTGATTCTGTGATTCTGTTTCATTCTGTTTCCCTGACTGCTGGTGAAACTGATGTTTTCAGCAGTTCAGAGTGACTTGGGATTTTTGTAGCTGTAAATGAGAGCAGCTTTTGGCACAGAATTTGTTTACTCTCTAAAGCTCTGCTCTCGTCGTATCAAACATCTTGGATGCCAACCTTTCCTTCTTTGAGAACCTCTGCTGCACTGAGGCTCATTTCCAGAGGCATGGAGCAATTGCTCCCCAGCTGAGAGTCGGTGGGAACAGCAGGCACCTGCAGCTCCAAAATCCAGGCTCTTCCCTCTTGTTCTGTGTCTGCTTTCACCCCTCGAGCTCTGCTACAGCAGTGCTGCTCTCACAGCCTGCAGGGAGAGCCTGGAATGAAGCCCCTGACTGCTGGGAATCATTCTTCCCATCCCATCTTATCCAATTCCATCCCATTTCAGGGATTTAGGAAGGATTCCTTCCCTGGGAGGGTGGTGAGGTCCTGGCACAGGGTGCCCAGAGAAGCTGTGGCTGCCCCTGTGATCCCTGGCAGTGTCCAAGGCCAAGTTCCAGGTCACTGCATGGAAAAATAGAGGTGATTCTGCCTTTTGCTAAGGTTTGCTCATCCCTCAGTGGCTGCAGGAAGCAGAGGGACCTGCTCTAATATTTTTATTATTACCACAATTATTTTTTGCTACCAGACTCTTCAAAGCTCCACCAGCCACGTTCAGCTGTGCAGCCACACCTTGGAGCATTGACTTATTTATTACTCTTGGAGTTTTCTTTCTCATCTCGTCGTCTGCAGGGATTTCCATAAATATTTAAATGCTAATGTGAAAAAAAGAAGCGTTTTTCATTTTTACTTACCCATTTTCTTTTCTGGCTGGTCCTCTGGGCAAACCCATCTGCAGTAATTCAGGCTGGAGGAGCAGGGGGGAGTTCTCTGCTCAGCCTGCTTGTGTCATATCAGTCACCCATGAGTTCCTGCTAGTGAGGACTGAACTACAACCTCTTGGCTGCCTGGTTTGCAGAAACCTCCCAGGTTTGCCTGGTTTATCCATTGGAGCAGGACGTGCAGCCTGGGGAGTGTTCATCTGCTCTGGTCCTTCAGTTCTGAGGGCTTGGAGAGGCTCCTGGTCACGCTGAGCTGAAGAAATGAGATAAAAATGAGGAGCAGCACCTCTGCCAAGGGCAGGCAGGATCTGAGGCACTGCCAGGCTTTGCCAAGGCTGAGTTTCCATTTGGTGCTGTCCTCTCCTGGCTGGATGCCCAGCACTTGGCTGGCACAGGCTGTGTGAGGGTGCCCAGTGCCAGCCCAGGCCAAGGCTGGAGCAGGGACCATCTGCAGCAACCCCAGAACAACAGGACAGAGATGGCTCTTTGTATTTGGTAGCCAAAGCTGTTACCCAGTGGGATGTGTTGGGAAGTCTGGCTTGCAGGGGATGGGGTTGGAGAAGGGATGCAGTGGATGGTGCTTTTCCTGCCCTGGGGGGATGCTGAGTGCAGACACAATGCTGTGGGACAGTGACACCAGAGGGTAATGCCTAAACACTGCCCTGCCTTCTTCCCTGGGCACAGAGGAGAAAAATCCTCTTGGGGAGCGGGGAAAGGTCTGTGTGGTGGAATGAGCCCACTGACAGGAGCCAGGACGGGGTTGTGGAGAGGGAATTCGGATGGTGAAGGAAACAGAATGTGCAGACAAGCCAGGAGAGTCAGTGGGCATCACCCTGACCTCTCACCCTGCCTGAGAGGTGCAGTAAATTTGAGGAGCCTTTGGAAAATACACACGTGAGGGGAAGGAATCTCTGGTAGATCAGCTGAGACAAGGGGTAGCTGCACTCTTGGGCTACCCATTCAGGTCCCCAAGTCTCCATGGCTGGAAGCAGCATGGGCTGAGCTCAGCTCAGGCTTTCAGGGTTGAATGAGGCTTGTTTTACCTGCTCCTTTCCCCTCCCAGGTAGCTGAGCTGCTGCCAGCACTCCTGGCACGGCTCCATGTCCCGCTCTGCCGGCGCAGCCACACAGCGTGGGGAGGAGAGCCTTATTAGCACAGCTCTTTGTGAGATGCCCTTGAGTGATTTATTTTTTTTCCAGGTGTAAATGCCAGGGGAGGCTGTTCCAGTGCTTCCCATTCTTTCATCTCGGCAGGGTTTTGCCCTTTCTCCCAGCGTGGCTCTGACAGCAGGCTCAGCGCTGCTGCCTCTGGAATACAAAGTTCCCTGTTAGAGAGCATGACAGGAATTCATTCCAGGCTGGGGCTTTCTTTTTTTTATTTTATTTCCGATTTTCTTTTATCCTGGTGCTGGCTGCTCCAGGAGTCTCTGGTGACGTTTTGAGAGTGGGGAGTCCATTGTTTAACCCCTTTCTCCTGGGAGGAGGCAGCTTGCAGATGACCCAATGCCTTTCCCAGATCAATCATAGAATACCCTCAGCTGGAAGGGACATATTAAGATCATCAAAGTACAAATCCTGGCCCTGCCCAGACATCCCAACGATCCCAGCCTGTTCCTGTGTCCAAACTCTCCTGGAGCTCTGGCAGCCTCAGGGCAGTGCCCATTCCCTGGGCAGTGCCCAGCACTCTCTGGGGGAAGACCTTTCCTGATCTCCAACCTAAACCTGCCCTGGCACAGCTTCATGTGGATAGATAGAAAGGGCTGTAAAGCAGCTTTGAGCTGTGATACAATTCCCATCCCCTGCCCAAACCCAGAGCAAGGAACCAGCACCCTGAGGCACCTGCATCCCTTGGCAGCAGCCACGAGGGCACTCAGAGGGTCTGTCCCCCCCTCACTGCCTTTCAGCTGGTGGGAGCCAGGCACAGGGAAGAGGGGAGGATGGCCCTGAGCTACAAATCTATTTGGCAATTTTATTATGTAAATAAATGGTGCTGCACATCCACCTGCTGCTGCCGCCGCTCCCGGCGGTGTTCGTGGCAAGGTGCAGGAACAAACAGTGATTCCCTTCCAGTGGATTGATTCCCTTTCTCAGGAGCCATTAAATTACCTCCAGATTTCATGTGGGTGGCCAAATCCTGCTCTGCCTCAGTGGCCAGGGGCCCACAAAGCTTGACAGGCACTGACTGCTCTTGGATATTGGTGTGGGAGAGGCGTGGGAGCAGTGGTGGCATCCTCAGGGTATTGGTGTCTTTGGATGGTCCCTCCTGTGCCCAGCAGGATCTTCCAGGCCAGAGCAGGAGGGCTCTTCATTTCTAGGGGATGAAGCAGAGACTGCTCTGGGCCTGGGAGAAGCTCTGGAATGGAATTTCACAGAATCCCAGAATGGTTTGGGTTGGGAGAACCTTAAAGCTCATCCATTCCACCCGCTGCCATGGGCACCTTCGACTAGCCCAGGGTGCTCTAAACCCCATCCAGCCTGGCCTTGGACACTTCCAGGGATCCAGGGGCAGCCACAGCTTCTCTGGGCACCTTGTGCCAGGGCCTGCCCACCCTCACAGGGAAGGATTTCTCCCTGATATCCCTGATAAGTCTGCCCCCTTTCAGTTTAAAGCCATTCCCCTTGTTCTGTCCCTCCAGCCCTTGTCCCAAGTCCCTCTCCAGCCCTTCCAGGGCTCTGAGCTCTACCTGGATCCTTCTCTTCTCCAAGTGAACACCCCCAGCTCTCCCAGCCTGGCTCCAGAGCAGAGGGGCTCCAGCCCTGGGAGCAGCTCTGTGGCCTCCTCTGGACTCACTCCAGCATCTCCCCATCCTTACATTGTGGAGTCCAGGTGGGACCTGCCTGGAGAGCAGCGGCTGCACGCCGAGTTCACCTGCCTGTTCCCACCACAGGGACAGATCTCAGGCTGCAGCTGCTGAGCCACTCTCCTCCCAAGCCCTGGGCCCTGCTGGAGGATTTTGGCAGCCGATTGGAGTTGTGCTGCCAGCCAGGGCTGCCCGTGCCAGGACAGCAGCTGGATCCAGGAGCGCAGTGCTGGTCCTTCTCCCGGTGCCAGTGGCTCTGCTGGGCAGGGCAGGGACACGGGGAAAAACTTTGTCCTGCACCCAGGGAGCAAGTGGGAGTCCTGGGAGTTGCTGGGGAGAGGGTTTCCTCATGAATTATTGCTGTGGTATTAATATACATGTGGTTTTTAAAGGAAGTTTCAGACTCTCCCCCTCAGGAGCCTTTGATGCTTTATTCATGACCGCGGCGCTCTCCGAACCCTCCGTGCTCTGCAGAGGGAGCCTCAGAGCAGCCCCAGTGCTTTTGGGCAGAGCCTCCTCGGAGCCCAAGGAAGGAATTTGCTGCTCCAGGTGACCTGGTGAGGGTAGATGCACTCCAGCATCCCCTAAGAATCACTCTGAGGTTGTGACACACTCCAAAGAGAGCAGTGAGTTGGATTCTGGCAGGTCTCACCCTCATGGTCTGAGCTGGGTGGAAAAGGTGGGGAAAAGCAGCAGCTGATGATTTCAGCTGGATTGGGATTAACAAGAGCTGCAGAACCCTGGGCTGCTGGGAATGCAGCCTGGTTCCAGGGAATGTGAGTGCTGAAGGGCTGGGGTGGATGGGGATGACTGGGGAGAGGAGACCCAGTCTTTCCCAAGTCTAATTAATGTTAATTAGCTACAATTAGTGCTCGTGACCTCTGTTGGCAGCCAAGATGGCTGACAGCAGGGACACGCATTCCTCACTTCCATGCAATAAATCAAGCTAAAGTTGCTCAGTTATTTAGCCTATCATTTAGCATTTCATTAAATAGATCTGTGCACATACATCACCACTGCAGAGGCAGCATCAATCCCTTCAAGAGCAGGGATGGCTCCAATCAATCCCAGCAATGCCAGAGAGGCTCTGGATCACTGAGAGCTGCACCTCCCCAGGCATCTCTCAGGTGTTGGTAACTCACCCAAGGCCCAGGATTCAAGCAGAGGGTGACTCACTGAGGGTGCTGTTGGTCCTGCAGGGAGATGTGGCTTGGAGAGAGGTCTCACTTGGGAGGATGAGGTGGAATTCCTGAGCTGGGCACAGTCAGGAAGGTCCCTGTTGGAAGCAGGATGTTGCTTCAGCTGGGCCCTGCTTTGCCACAGTGTCTTCTCCCATCTCTTCTCCTAGGGAACAAGCAACAGGACAAGAGTGAACAGCTTTCCCTAATATCTAACAGCCTTGGATATTAGGGGAGCTGTCCTCATGGAAAGGGCTGTCCAGCCCCAGCACAGCTCCCCAGGGCAGCAGTGGAGTCTCTATCCCTGCAGGGATTTAAAAACCATGAGGATGTGACACTTGGGGACACTGGGCTTGGCAGTGCTGGGGGACAGGTGAAATAACCAGTCTTAAGGGCCTTTTCCAAACTAAATAATTCCATGATTCTTCTAATGCCAGCAGCATTCCCGCAACACTCTTGGAGGAAGACTCTGCCGCTTGCTGCTCCAGGAGCAGCCCCACTTGCCCGTGCCCTCCCTCTCCCAGTGCTCCATAAATAAATCCCCCCAGTCCAGCCTGGCACAGTGTATCAATCTTGTTTAATAGACTGGAAAGCTTATTGCACGGCGGCAGGTCGCGGGGAACGTCGCCGTGATGGATTGCGCCTTCCCGGAGTCGAGCGCCGTTGATATATAATGAAATATTTATGATTTATTCCAGCTAATAAACTGGAGTGAAGTGTGTGATGTATGTGAGCAGATGGGGGATCTGTGGATGCAGTTTTCATGGCACAGGGGGGAGGGAGAGGTGGATGTCCGTGACGGAGAGGCAGCGCTTGGCCGCCCGGCCCACAGCCCGGCCACAGAGGGGATGGATTATCTAATTCCTATAAAAAGCCTCTAGCACTTGCCTTAGAATCATTTATGCACCCCACGTGGCTTTTCTCCAGCCTGTGGGAATGGGAACAAACCATTTCTTTTAGCTTGGGAGCTGCTCAGGGAGCTGATGCCCAGAGGGATGGGAAGAGAGGCAGAGTGACCACAGGAATGTCACTGCTGTGCCACGCTCAGCAGCTTCCCAGCCCCACTGTGTCTGTGCTACCTGCAAAAAATTCATTCCCATGGGTTTGGGAAAGTGGTGAGACACTGAACTGCCCTGGAAAGAGCAGGGAAACTTGAAAGCACATGAGAAATGTGACAGGCACATGGAATTTGTGGCTGCAGGAGGATTCCAAAGGCTGTGAGGGAGCATTTCCATGGCCTGCTGCTGGAGCTGATCTGCAGGCAGGAAAACTGTGCTGAAAGAAGGAGGATGGAGAAAGGCCTTCCTGCCAGGTGGGACCCCACAGCTGCCTCTGAGTGGTCAGGGGGACCATCACAAGCCCTGGTTGGGCCTCTGGCTGTCCCCATACAGATGTGGGTACTGGGGTTGGAGACTTGCTCCCACAAAATCCTCACCTGGCCAAGGGGGTTTGAGCCCCCAGATTTTGACTCTGCTCTCCCAAGTGGTGAGGCTCAGGATCAGGGCTCTGGCTCTTCATCCCCTACCCGGGCTGTTGGACCAATCCTACCTGGAAAATAAATCATAATCCCGATCAGCAAGGTGTGTCTGCCAGAGGGTGAGCTCTGCCTCAGCCCGATGGACCAGCAGCATCAACAACCATTTCAGGGAAGTGGGAGGCAGGTAGGAGTTAATGCCAGGGTAGAGCAGAGATCCAGAACCTCCTGCCCACTGCTCCGTGGTGTGTGAGGCCACTCCTCATCCCACCGGGGCGGCTCCTCCCCATCCCACCGAGGCCGTTTGCATCCCGCCGCTGTCCTGCCAGCTGTTCCCTTTCTGCCTGGTTAGCCTCTGGAGCAGAGAGATCCTCTGCTGAAAGGCACCAGAGAAGGGCAAAGACTGATTATTCCAACTGCCTTCCTGCAAGCTTCCCGGGGGTTTTCCAGCTGGGAGCTTGCTGGTCCTCCCTGCATGGCTCACTTGGTGAGAGCAGCAATTCCAGAGGGATGCAGGAGGGTGAGTGCACTGCTCCGGCTCTTCCCTCTGGAAATGAGGGATCATCATGGCAGGAGAAGAGCTGACAGCAGGGAATTCCTCCTGGAGTTTGGGAAAAAAAACAAACCACAAAGGCTCCCAAAAGAGCAAGGTGCAGTGTGGTCTGAAGGAGCTCTGCTGGCTCCAGTAGGTGGCACGTGGTGACTGTCCCTAGAGGAGCTCCTCTGTGTCCCTGCAGGTCGGTGTCACCTGGAGGAGTGGCTGTGAGACATTCCTGCTCTCTATCCCCGCTCTGAGGAGCACCAGGCTGAGCTCTGCGTGGAGCATTTGAAAGCCAAGAGTTTGCAAAAATCAGGAGTGATTCATTAACAGCAAAAAGGTCTAATTAATATTTGAAAGTGCTCCAACCACATCCTGCTGCTGGCAGGGAAGAGCCCCCCAGCATCCCCGGCGCCGCCCCGGCCCCTGGAGCTCCTGACTGGAGCATTAACTGCCTCCAGAGCAGGAGGCTGAAATAATCAGCAAAATCATTTGCCTTTCAAAGGGGAGATTTGCTGTTTCTTGGAATTTTCTGCTGTGCAGCACTTGGTCTGCTTGAGCTGTGACAGGCATGGGGGAACTTCACAGCTGCAAGGAGCCAAATCCCCTGGCAATGATGCTCCTGGACCAGGCTCTGCATGTGGCACTGAGCTGTGGGGCTTTGGTTTCAAACCTGGGAATGCACATCCTCAGGTGTCCATGCTGTCCTTCCTCCCATCCCTTGGGTGGCACTGAGACCTGTGGTGGTTTCTCCTTGGGGGGCTGCTTTACCGGCTGAGCAGCAAACCCCAGACCAACCGAGACAGTTTGTGGGTTCCTCAGATCAGCTGGCTGAACGTGGATAAGGCTTGGAAATGAAGAGCGGGATTGCCGTGGGTTTGGAAGGTGTTTATTGGTGCAGCTCCACGTGCAAAAGTACATCCTGGCCTGTCCTTCTACCATTTGTACCCCAGGACACAGCCTGAGGCAAAAGGAGAATTCGGGCCAGTGGATGGAAAGAGAGGGAGCTTCCAGAGGGGGACATTTAACAGGACAATTGAAGGGGGCAGGTGTCTGAGCACCCTGTCGAATGGGAGATGATTTCCCTTCAAGTTACCAGGGTGATTGACAAGGGGCTCCGCTCTGGGGTATACCATGGGGGTTAGGGAATGGGTGAAGGGATTTGGGAAGGAACCTACCAACACGAAATAAATAAAATACATATAAAACTTTAAAAGGCTTAATCATGCATTGCAACAGAGACCCGCTCGGAAACCCCGGCCACGTCCCCTCTGAGGCTCTGAACACAAAGGAAGAGGTGCATAAATAATGCGGGGAGGGGAGCGGCTGCCGGGGGCAGGAGCGCCGTGTGACACTTTGCGGATCCGCCTGCACCGCGCTGCTCCCGGGGCGGCTCCGAGTGCTGCATCTCGGCTCGCACCTCGCAGCCGCGCTGTCACTGCCACCAAGCTGGTGACACCTGTTACCAGACAGGCTCCCAGGCTTCCGAGTGACATCTGTCCCCCCCGAGCAGGGATGGTGTGCTTGGGGTGGGCTCCTCCCTCGGGGTGCTGACCTCTCCTCATCACCTGTGTGCAGGGTTGAAATCTTGGACTCACAAAGCCCAAATGCAAGGCCAACACTATCCCTGTTTTCCCAGCAGATCCTAGAACATTCCTGACCCTCTATCTAGACCAGGCTGAAGTCATCTGATTTACCTAAGAAATCTTTTTTTCTGCATACTTCAGCCATCTCAGAGCTCCCTGAAGCCACTCAGTGTTAAGTTTCTTGAGCCAAAGTGTTCCCTTGGTCAATAGTTGGTTGTACCTTTGATGTGGGAACTGTGCTGTGTTTGCCAGGAACAAACTGCTCCGTGGGTGAGGGTGTTGACACAGGTGGGGGTTTGATCCTGCAGCTCAGCTCAAGGAGCAAAGGGGCTCTTGTTCTCCACATCCTGGGAAGCAGCTCCTGTTGGTCCCCACGAGGTCTCAGCACTCAGTGAAGGAGGTGCTCAAACTACAGCAGAGTCCCAAGGGCCTTTTTGTGTTTGCAATGAGGATTTTGCAGCTTGAACTTCAGGGCAGAAATCTCTGCAAGTTTGAGTTGGGAAATGTTGGTCTCCACTGCACATCTTCTGCATCTCACTGTGAGGGTGGTGAGGGGTGGGAACAGGTTGTCCAGAGAAGCTGTGGATTCCTGGAAGTGTCTAAGGCCAGGCTGGACAGGACTTGGAGCACCCTGGGACAGTGAAAGGTGTCCCTGCCCATGGCAGGGTGTGGAACAAGATGAATTTTAAGGTCCTTCCAACCCAAACCTTTCCCTAATTCCGTGCTTTTAACTGGATAAACACATCTACAACCTCCTGTAACTCCAGCCGGCGGCGCAGAGCCTGCTCAATATGCAGCTCAGCAGAGCCTTTAACATTTCACAGAACAGATGCCCACTGAGCATCTTGAAACAAATCCAAAGGTAGCGGTGACGGCGGCTGTCAGGGAGGCAATAATCCCACGGCCTCGGCAGCCACGTGCCACCAGGTCCTGCTGCCACGGCTTTGTGTGCTGACAGGAGCTGCGTGGAGTGGCCCAGGCAGGCAGAGGAGGACATGGGGTGTCAGAGGCAGCAGCCAAAATTCCCTTTCTGGGTGCAGCTGGCCGAGGGAAGAAAGTGCTGGTTGTGGTTTTCTGAGCTGGATGGAACACACCAGCAGCAGCTGCCCACAAGGGCTGGTGGGCTTGTGGGGCAAGAGACTCACCTGTGACCCCTGGGAAGACAGGCACAGTCCTTGCTGTGGCTCTCAGGGCAGCACCACGTTGGAAGTGACACTCAGAACTGCTGGGGACAGTCGTTGAGTAAATTCAGCATCCTTTTAACTGGTCTGGGAATTCCCCACTGGCTTGGGAAGCAGGGAGTGCTGGATGTGCCACTGCACAGGCTGCCTGATGTGCTGGGCTGGAAGCAGATGGTGCAGGGCAGAGGGTAACGGGGCTGTCCTCAGTGGATGGCATCCCCCAGAGCACTCAGGGCTGTCAGCGTGGGAAGTGACAGCCAGGGCCTGATGCTGGAGAGGAGATGGAAAGGAAGAGATGGGGGGAATTACAGAGCTGGTCCCAGGAGCTCACAGTAGTCACAACAATAATGTGACATATCCCCTCACTGTGCTGTGCTGCCAGTGGAATGGAGGGATCTGTCTAGGAAGCAGTGATGGGGTTTGTGGGGAGTGCAGGGATGAAAGAGGAGCAGAGAGCAGAACTGTCCAGGGATCATTCACCCCAGCAAGGCAGAGAAAAAGCAAATGTGCCTGTTTTCCTGTACTGACATCCCAAAAAACAACATGGGAACTGTGTGCCACTGAACCAGGGCTGAATTCTCTCTCCTCTCCCCATCTTCTCTGTGTGAATAAGCAGCTCCTGCTCCTGGCTCTCCCAGTGCCACCATTTAATTAATGTCCCCTGTCCCATCGTGTGTCAGTCACACACCACAGGATCTGGGTGCAGAAGGCAGTTCATCCCAGCAGCCACGACTTCCCACCCAGAGAGCCCCAGTTTCAAACTTTCCCCCAACTTCAGAACATTCCAGACAGCCTTCAACATCCACAGAGTGCCAAGGGGCAGGCAAATACAGGAACAATTAATCATTCCCTGGCTCAGCTGAGCTGCTCAGGATTTTGGCAGATGCCAGCTGAGCAGGGACACAGCTCTTCTGGGGAACAGCCTGGATTTTCAGGACTGATTCTGATGTTTCCTTGCCCTGACAGCATAAATCTCTGGGCCTTTGCTGCACCACATGCAAACTCCACAGTGCCAGAGGTGAGCTGGAAATGGGGTGTGAAAACTGCACCACTGCTGGCACACCCTGTGGTACCTGGGCTGATTATGGGATCACACCTGAGGGAAGGACAGGCTGGACCAAACATCTTGCTCAGGACAGGCTCATTTTCCCAGTATCATTCCCCACCTTTTCTTTTTTTGTGGCATCACGGAATGGTTTCATTTGGAAGGACCTTAAAGCTCATCTCATTCCAGCTGCTGCTATCACAGGTTGCTCCAAGCCCTGCCCAACCTGGCCTTGGACACTTCCAGAGATGGGGCAGCCACAGCTTCTCTGGACATCCTGTGTCTCCCCACCCTGAAGGGAAGGATTCCTTCCCAGTATCCCATCCAAGCCTTGTAGCTGTGTGAAGCCATTCCCCCTTGCAGCACCACATGCAGGGAAAGGCAGAGGTGGGCCCAGGGAGCAGCCTCTGATGGAGCTGTTTGTTTTCCAGGAGACACAGCAGCATACAAGGATGGAGTGTACTGGATCAAGGGCCGCACCTCCGTGGACATCATCAAAAATGGAGGGTTTAAAATCAGCGCGCTGGAGGTGGAGCGTCACCTCCTCACACACCCCCACATCACAGGTCTGTGCTCCCCTGCTGCCCTGCTCCCTGCCCAGAGGGGACACAGCCTGGGGACACTGCTCTGGGGGCAGCCCTGGCTCAGCAGGTGCATGAGTCTCCCAAGGGCTGGAGCCTGGAGCTCCCTCCCACCAGGGGATGTTTAAATCCCACAGTTCCTGCTCTCCCAGGGCAGAGCTGAGTCAGCAGCAGCTCCTGTCTGATTTTGGAAATGAGGCTGTAATCAAATCTGCCCTGCCCAAGGGGTCAGAAGTGGTGCCCCCAGCTCCACACCACTCTGTACATCATCTTCCTCCCCCTTGGCTCCAAATTCTCAAACCATGGAGCTGCCTGCCTTTTCCATGGTGAAAAGCTCTGTCTGTATGATCATCCGAGGACAGCAGGGAGAGGGAACTCTGCAAACCTGAGACACTTTTGAGAGAACACGTGGGTTTATTGCAAGGGTGGTGGGTAAAAAGGGCCTTTTGCCTTCAGCCACCAGCCTGGGCTGAGGAGAAGTCCCAAAGAGAGAGAGAGTTGGGGTGAACCAGGTAAGGTAAGGGCAGTGAAGTCAGAGGTAAGAGGTGGGCCAGGTAAGGGAGGTAAGGTAAGAAGGTGAGAACCCTGTTGCAATACTTTATACTCCTTATGTGTTGAATATTCTAATTTACAGTGACCAACTCCCACAAGATACAAAACCTACAGACTTTGCACACAGCCTATGAGAACTGCTATATTACCATATCACTCTGTGTTCCAAACTCTGAAGACTCTTCTTATCCATCTTTTCCCTGATACCTTGGCAGGGTGGAGTGGGGCTACACCCTTGGGTCCTTTAGTGTCCCATTGTTTGTTACAATCACCATCTCCCTGCCTGCCATGATCACATCTCAAAGCTGGCTCTCATTTCTATTTCATTCACTGGTTTTACATTCTCAGTATCTCTTCCCAGGCAATCATCCTTGTGAGCTTTTCCTGTCCCATCTTTCCCAACACTGTCCTCGTGTCAGCACAGAAGCCCACAGTATCTTCCCATGCTGACATCCCGTGGCATTTCCCTCCTCACACCTGAACCCCTGTTGTGCCCCGTGGGCCCCAGGAGCTGCTCAGGTGGCTGAGCCCAGTCCCTGCTGTCCCTGTTGTCCCTGCAGACGTGGCAGTGATCGGGGCCCCGGACATGGTGTGGGGACAGCGGGTCAGCGCCGTGGTGAAGCTGCGCAAGGGCCACATGCTCTCCGTCAGGGACCTGAGGGAATGGGCCAGGTAAAACCCCACGGGAGGGACACAGGGAGGGCAGGTTCAAAGGCAGCAGTGTCCTCATCAGGGACACGTCATAGGATCACAGAGTCGTGGGATTGTTTTGGTGGGAAGGGATCTTAAGGCACACCCAGTGCCATGAGCAGGGACACCTCTCACTAGCCCAGGGTGCTCCAAGCCCCCTCCAGCCTGGCCTTGGGCATTTCCAGGGGCAGCCACTGCTTCTCTGGGCACCCTGTGCCAGGGTCTCCCCACCCTCACAGGGAAGAATTTCTTCCTGATATCCCATCCCTCCCTGCCCTCTGGCAGTTTGAAGCCATTCCCCCTTGTCCAAGCATTCCAGGCCCTATTAAAAAGTCTCCTCTTTTCCCATCTGAACAAACCCAACTGCCTCAGCTTTTCCTCACTGGAGAGATGCTCACTCTGCTTTAAGTGGCTGCTCATCCCTCAGTCTCGTGCCAGGGACACTGGTGACCCAGCCAGGAGATCCCTTCATCCCCCACTTGTGGCTTTGGGCATCCCCCAGGCTGTTCTGGGGATCCCTGGTACCAGGCAGGGAGCTTTGCTCAGCCCCCCCTGCACTCCCCTGCCTGCCCCCCTCCCAGAGTGTTCCCTGCACGTCTCTTCCCATCGCTGTCCCCAGCTCTGTGACAGGGACGTTTCTCTTGTGCCCTTGAACACAAATCCCCCGGAGGCTCCGGCTGTGCTCCCTGCCCAGCGACGGCTCCGGGCTCGGCTCCGGCCCCGCGCCCGCCTCTCCCTCTCGCCCTGTCTCTCCCCTTTATTTTTTATGTCACTTAGGTTCACTTGGCCCCTGTTCTCGCACTCCCTGGCAGGAGACACATGTCCCTCTTCAGAGTGATTCATTTTGCGGCTTTCGCCTGCGATGGTGCTTCCCGGCGACAGGCGCCATCGCGAGTTAGCGGCTCCATATGGCCGGGTGCTGGTGGCGGCGGGGGGAGGAGGCCGGCCGGGGCTCCGAGGGCTCGGCAGACTTGGCATCTCGCATTAGAGTCAGTGCCAGGGCGCCGCCGGAGCCGGGCACGGCCCCAGGTCGGTGACACAGGGGCAGCAGAAGGCAGGAGAGCCCCCCCTGCGCGCTCCGCAAAGGGCACGGGATGATGCTCGGGGCCGCTGCGATCGCTGACGAGTCACCGAGGAGGTGACACACTCCTGGGGAGGCGACTCACCTGCGGTCCCATCAGGACTGGCGCCAGGAGCACGTGGGGACCTGCGTTCCTCACACCGCTGGTGCTGTCCCTGCCCTCGGGGAGGGTCACTGATCCCACCTGAGGAGCCCCCAGGGATGAGCCACTCCCTGCAGAGCTGGGAACAAACACCCCACCACACATCTCTAGCGGGGCTGAGCTTAAACGGGCTCCTGGGATGTGGGTGGAGGTCCCAGGTGGGGCTGGTTGGGGCTGTGAGTGCTCCCGGGAAGGCTCAGCAGGTCCTGCCCTGCTGTAACAGCTGCAATTTGGTGTTCCAGGGACACCATGGCTCCCTACACCATCCCGACAGAGCTGATCGTGGTGGAGGAGATCCCGCGTAACCAGATGGGCAAAGTCAACAAGAAAGATCTCCTGAAACGCTTTTACCCAGCCTAGTGCCCACCTGGGGGGGCTTGGCCCTGATCCACGGCTCACTGCAGCCCAGTCCTTGAATTATGTCCAATAAAAGTAAGATTTTTTCCTGCCTGGCTGAGCTGAGCCAGAGCTCAGTTAGGGTTTCCTTGTGTGGGAGCCCTTTGCCGGAATCACAGAATCCCAGAATGGTTTGGGTTGGAAGGGACCTTAAAGCCACCCCCTGGCATGGGCAGGGACACCTTCCACTAGCCCAGGATGCTCCAAGCCCCATCCAACCTGGCCATAGACACTCCCAGGAATTCAGGGGCAGCCACAGCTTCTCTGGGCACCCTGTGCCAGGACCTCACCACCCTCACAGGGAATGATTTCCCAACAGAAATAAAGAATAAATTCAAAATCTCATATAAATGCTGACTGTATTATCCAGTGCATCCAGCACCAGCCAGTGATCCCAGTGCACTATTGATAAATCCCACCTTTACACATGGAAGTTTGTCCCTATTTAACACCACACATGGGCTGCCAGCCCCAGAGGGTCGATAGTGCCAATGGGGGACAGTGCCCGTGTCTTGTGGGCCCCCAACCAGTGGGGCCATCTGGTCTGGTCCTGTCCAGTGCTGAGGGGGTGACAGGGAGCTCCAGCTTTTCCCAGCAGCTGATGGGGCTCTGGAAGCACCAGGAAGGGCAGGAAGAACAAGGAGCACAAGTAATTACAGGGATTCTTTTTTTAGGGTCACTAGAACCCCAAAAATCTGGGAGGACATGTAGAGAACATGGAAAGGACATGGAGGGGACCATGGAGGAAACCGTGGCAAGCACATGGTGCTGGGCAGGGAGGGGATGGGATGAGAGTGGGGCTGGGAAAAAGGGGAAAGGGATATGGATGGGGACAGGCTTTCTCCACCCCACCTGCACAGGGGTCTGTCCATCCCAACACCCTGCCCACAGCAGCATCTCCTGGATTTCGGTGCTTCAGGCTCAAAAGGAATTGTGACGGGGACACGAGGGACACCCAGAGCTCAGCAGCCACCTCTCCCTGTCCCACATGCCAGGGAACACACGTGTGCAGCCCAGCACCAGCGGGAGGGCCTGAGTGGATCCTTTGTTAAAACATCAACGATGCAGTAAATTTTTTAACTTACCAAATAGATCAATATCAAATTATCATGTCTCGCATTCATAACTCTTAAGCAAGCAACAATGGAGAGAGACAAGGTCACAGGAGAATAAATAGCAGCGAAAGCTCTTAATGATCTATCATTCTCGACAACCCCGGGCACCCCGCACCAGCCCAGTGACAAGATCATTAATAAAACTCTGCAGGAACGCTATCGATTGCTTTGATGGATGATCACAGGTAGCAAATACTGTAAAACACCTGGTTGTCACACACAGAATGAGTGGTTTGACTCACACCTCGGCGCAGGGACCTGCCTGGGCCTCTGCCAGGTTTGCTCCTCGGGGATTCCCGCAGGGAGGGTGGTCGGGGGTGACCCCCAGTTTGGGGCTGCCATCCGTGCTGGACCCACCTCCACTCCCACACCACTGTTCATCCCTGTTAATTAAAAGCCTCATTAAAGCACCTGATCACAGCACCCTGTTTGGGAGCTGAGCTGGATGGAGATGGGGTGACCTAGTGCCACGAGGTGAACCTGGAGACCTGCAGGAACACCAGCACAGCCAGGACCGTGGAGATGGATGGGGGTCCCGAGCCCGTGGGTTCTGCTCCCCCCACACTGCATCCCTCGGGGTGCAGGGGGGGTTCTGTGTGTCCCCCCAGCTCCAGGCACTTCTCTTGGCAGCCACATCAGCATTGACGGTGGGATCATATGTACACAACCATTCAATTATCCCGTAATGGCTGCAGGCGATTAAGCCATCAATCTCCTTCATTAGGGCCTGCCAGGCCCGGCCCAGCATCACCCAATAAAACCATTAAAACAACAACAATCACCCAAAGCAGCAGCTTTAATGCATTGACCGTAACCTCAGCCTGTGACAGTGCTGGCGGTGTCCCCAACCCTGGGGCAGCTGGGGACCCACTCACCCCGAGGAGGTTTTGCCCTGCTGGGGTGTCCCCGGGGAGCTGGAGGCTGCCCACCCCTCTGTGCCCCCCCAGCTCGGCACGCCAGGACCTGCTCCAGCACTTTATAGCTGACATTATCTTTTATTGCCATATAAAATCCACGCTCCGGTGGTTTATGGGGCTGCGCCGGCGTGTGGCACCTCTGCACTCCCAGCTGCTCCCTCTGCCCTCCCGGGCACTGCCCTGACAGCCCAGTCACTGCTCTGGGGTCACAGCTGGTCCCACCGCACTCCCCGTGCCACACTGGGGTCGTGACAGGTCCTGCTGCACCCCACATTGGAGATGTGGCTGGTCCCAACACACACGGTGGGGTACAACTGGTCCCAATAGCTGTGACACTGCTGGGCAGGTCAGAGGGTGTCAGCTGGGAGGGGGAACCCTCCAAAACCAGGGTGACCCAGCACCCAGAGCAGCAGGGAAGTTGTAACCCTGGGTTGGTCCTGCTTGGACCCAGCATTTGTGGGACCCCAAATCCCTGCACCGCGGTTTGCAGGGGCAGGGGGTGTCAGTGCAGGGACAGCAGTGGGGCCGGGGGTCCGTGTCGTGCTGCAGCCGCGGCCGTGCCACCCGCAGCCCCGTCCCCACGAGCGGGGCTGGCGCCTTGTCAGAGCCTGTCACGTCTGCCACCCCCCGCGCCGCGGTGCCGGTGGCAGGGAACATCTGCTCGGCCGCCCCGCTGCCACGGCGCGTCAGGGTCGGGGGCAGCAGCCAGGACCCCCGGCCAGCGCCGCCGGGGCCGGTCCGCGCCGCGACACTGATGCGGGGTGACAGGGCAGCGGGGCGGACGGATGGGGTCGGACAGACAGACCGGCAAGTGAGCGCCGCTGCCCACGCCACGGCCCGGCCACGCCGCGGGTCACCGGTGCCCGACGCTCACCCGCTCGTGACACGTCCTTGGGGACACCGACAGCCCTGCCACCACCGCTGAGCTCCTGGGTATGGACAGGACGCATCCTGCATCCCTCCTCCTGTATCCCTTTTCCCACGCTTTGTTCCCCATCCCCGTGCTGGTGACCCGCACCGGGAGGGCACCGAGAGCGTTTATTCCCAAGAAGGGACAATGCTGGGCGGGGGTCTCCACAGCTGCCGAGCAGGGACGAGGTGATGCCAAATGTCACCGACACATCGTACACTTCCTTGCCAGGGCCAGGACTCGGTTTCCCGGGAGAGCAAGAACCCCTCGACCCCTTAGCCCGAGGGTTCGCGGCTCTCCATCCCTGCTGCA
>JBBMKD010000025.1:19583666-19670113 GCA_037834095.1 Argya squamiceps
GACCCGCCCCGCGGCACCGCCCCGACGGCTCCCTCCGGATCTGACCCCCCAGCACCGGATCTGACCCCCCAGCCCCGGTTCGGACTCCCCAGTCCCGGTTCGGACTCCCCAGCCCCGGTTCGGACTCCCCAGCCCCGGTTCGGACTCCCCAACTCTGCTTCAGACCCGCCAAGTCCCGGTTTGCTTTCCACAAGACGAGGCTCAGTCCCGGTCTGATCGCCCCTCAAGGCCGGTTTGTCTCCCCAACCTGGCTCACAAACCCCAGCCCCGGTTCCGATCCCCAGCCCGGATCACAAACCCCAGCCCCGGTTCCGATCCCCAGCCTGGATCACAAACCCCAGCCCCGGTCCGATCTCCCCTCAAGGCCGGTTTGTCACCCCAGCCCGGCTCAGAAACATCAGCCCCGGTTCTGATCCCCAGCCCGGTTCACCCCCCTCAGCCCCGGTTCACTCCCCCCAGCACTGGACCCATTTCCCACAGCCCGCTGCGCCCCCAGCCTGGTTTGCCCCCTCCCAAGCCCCCCAGTTTTGTTCTCACAGCCCCATTAACCCAAATTTTCCCTCCCCCAGCCCTGCTTGTCCCCCAGACCCGGCTCACTGCCCCCATACCAGCTCAGACCCCCTCTCCAGGGTGCTCCATTCCCCTCTCAGGACTGGGGGACCTCCCAGCCCAGCTGGTGTGGAGGGTCCTGGGGTGCACCCGGGGGTTCCAGGACCCATCTGTGAACACCCAGAAATGCACCCTGGTCCCCCCAAACCTCAAAGGGGGCCAGTGGAACCTGTGACACCCCCTGTAGGAAGGGAACGTGTTGGCACCCAGCACCACGTGAGCCCGTGGGAAGAGCCAACAGAGCAGCCAAACTGCAAATAGGCTTTGTTTCCCTCTTCCTTTTAAAATGTACTCACAAATGTGATTTCTGGGGGCAGCAGCATCACTCAGGTGCTCAGCTTCAGACCTGCAATGGGGGAAAAACTCCATCTGCAAAATCGCATTGAAAATCACACTGAAAAACCACACGTGTAAACTCACATTGAGAAATCACACTAAAAACATCCCATCTTACATTTTTTTGCCTCCCTCTGAGGGATCCATCCACACCCCCGCACACGTCTGGGAGTTACAGCATCAGGAGGAAAACTGACCCTGGAGGCTCCCAAGGTCACCAGCACCGTGGTCAGATGTGCCTACGGGACTTTCCAGCCTTATGTGCTCATGAAAGGTCTCTCTGTGACTACAGAGACAAATTTATGGCTGTTTAACAAAATAAAGACCAGGGATGGAAATTAATCAAAGAACAAGTGTTACCTGTGGCTGCTTTCTTGAAGCCCCCGACACAGGAGCAGCCCCCAGTCCCAGCCTTTGCTCCAGTGCCTCACCACACTCATCC
Organism: Argya squamiceps; assembly: GCA_037834095.1. NCBI lineage: Eukaryota > Metazoa > Chordata > Aves > Passeriformes > Leiothrichidae > Argya > Argya squamiceps. The sequence goes on from JBBMKD010000025.1 coordinate 19,585,054, forward strand.
CACAGCCCAGGACAAGGATCAGGGGAAAATCTCTCTGGCTGCAGCTGGGACATGGCACTGCCCGTCCTGCTGTGGCTGTGTGAGCCCCAGTCCTGGTGCCAAGGCAGCGGGTGAGGGTTGGGCAGGGGACAGTGGGACCCCCTGTCTCTCCCAAAGCTGCTGCAATGTGTTGGGAGTGAAAGGCTCCAGGATCCCCCTGCCCCGACTATGGAAAATTCCTCAAGTGGCTGCAAAGCTGCAGCAGTGAGGGGGGAGCTGGGGCTGAATCCCCTCTGGTCCCCCCAGCCAGGATATGCCAGCAGAGGAACAAAGGGCATTTGGAACATTTTTGATTCCAAAGCTGCAGCAGAGATACTTGGCCAGCACGAGCACCAGGAAAACCCAAAGGAGGAAGTTGGAAAACCCAGAGCTGGCACAGGGGGGCTGTGGAGGCCACCTCTCACTCCTGCCTGGGGTTGGCAGCTGCAGCCATCAGGAAAGGCTGGGCAGCAGGAGGAAGGAAGGCAAAGAGGTATTGGAAAGGCACTGGGATTTGCCTCCAGCTGCATCCCTGAGCTGCTGAGTGAGGACTGAGTTTGCGTGGATCCACCCATCCCTGTCCAGACTCTGCAACCCCAAAACAGCATCTCCTGCTCAGTCACTCTGGGGGCAGTGAATTCACCAGCACAGGGGGAGACCCCTCTCCTCGTGACCCACCCCTGGAGGGTCCCAATCCCACTGCACACAAAGAGGCATGGAAAAGAGAGAATGATGTTTAAAATCACAGAATAGGTTGGAATAATCTTGTTCCATCCCCTGCCATGGGCAGCTGATCTGGGAAACCTTCCTTGACAGGGAAACGGCTGCCCAGGGTGAACTATAAATACAAAGATAATTTTAATTAATTTATTTATTTCTTTACACATAACTGAAAGTGATGTTACAGTACATAAGTTATTTACAACTGTGCAGTAATGTGTTGCAAAATAAATTATCTAGAAGGCAGCAAAAGTACATTGTTAATGTATATAAAAACTGTACAGCATTTATGGGATACAATTTTTCTTTATATGAGTATTGGCTCTGTAGTGTTTTCAAGTTATGTTCTCAGAAAGAGAAACGAAATGCCCAAGATTAAAGGAAAAAATATATAAACCACGTGGATTTTACTCCATTAAAAACACAGTTGGCAAAGTCCTTTCTCTGCGTCGCCGTCTCCCCGGCCGTGCCGCGCTGGCGGCTCCTCCGCCCGTCCCCAGCGGTGGCAGCGGCTGCTGCGGGGCCACCGGCACATCCCGGAGCCGTCCCCGCTCCGGAGCCGCCGCTGCCCAACTCGGACACTGTCCTTTTTGTGAAACAGCTCTTTTTCTTTCTTTTTTTTTTTTGTTTTTTTTTTTTGTATTACTTTTTTTTGTTTGTTTGTTTTTTAGACATACCCATGATGGAACGAGAAACTCAAACACCCCCTCCCTCCCCCCATGGTTTCCTACTGCAGCTTCTCCGAGAGGAGATCCGTGCCCGGTGGAAAACAGAGAGCTGGAAATCACGGTGTTCACAAGTACATGGTTCACGTGGTTGCTGGCCCCGCTCAGCAGCTTCTGCAACACACACACGGTGTCCTTGGCCTCCTCCTCCCTCCGTGCCTCGGCCAGTCCCGGGGCCGCTGAGCACCCGCTGCCCGTGCTGCCCGGAGCCTCCCCGCCGCGGGCGCCGGCGGGAAGGAGCTGCGCCCGTTCCGCTGCCCCGCGGCAGTCCGGAAGCGAGGGACACGTCGTGAAGAAAGTGCAATTATTTTTTTTTCTTATTGTTTTGTTTTCTGCCGATAGCTGCTTCCTCCTCCTCTGACCAGGGATTCATCAGCAAGCGGTTAAGGGTGAATGTGAGCTCGACCGCCCGACCTCGGAGCGCTCCCGTCCTTGCCAGTGTTCAGTGATGTCTCCTGGGTTGGAACTGTCATGCCGGCAAGAGCACAAAGTCATCGTTCACGTCGACCATTGGCACATAGAACGAGGGCACCTCGTTCACGCAGAGCGATTTGTGCCCCGCGGGGTCCAGCTCCTGCACCTTCAGCTGCCACTCCATCCTCTGCACCGCGTTCAGGGCAGCTGCTTCGTGTTGCTGTCGCATGAGCAGGCATGTCTGGAATGGGAAACAACAGAGGGACGTGAGGGCTAAGTGGCAGGCAAAGGCAGGGGACATGCAGCCACTTTGGGCACAGTGCTAGGGATGCCACACCCAGGACACCTGGATTTGGAATGCCTGGTGAGCCCAGCTCCAGCAGGAGCCAAGGCAAACCTGAAAGTCTGGGTTTGAAAGGCTTGTCAGCACTCCAGAGCGTCCGCTGCCATGCAACACTGCCCTGACAATCTCTGGACACCCACTCTGTGCTGGAAAGCACTAAGGCAGCTCCCAGGCTCCAGCCACAGGCAGAACCCTCCTGGAATGCCCCTGCTTGGAGCACGGGGCTCCCACAGCTCTCACCTTCATCCGGTCGTACTTGTCATCCACGTCCTGCAGCCAGGAAATGAACTGTCGCGCGTTGAAACGGTCTCTGACCGATTTGTTTTCATCTCCCTAAGGACAGGACAGCAAAGGGAGGGACACAGGATTAGTTTTGTACTTTAGGCAGTTCCAGGTCTCACAGGCCATATTCAAGCCCCTCCTGGGGTGCACACTCCTTAGAATTGCAAGGAGGGAGGATGGATATCACTGCTGTCAGCTGCTCCCGCAGCCCTTTCCAGGGATTCAGCCTCAGATGGGGATGAACCCATGTGCATACTCCCTCTTTCTCCTTGCTTTGCAGGGAGTCTGTCCATCACAGCACCTCTCTGACTCCTTCAACTCACGCCAGGGTAGCAGCAGACACTGGGCTGGGAAATGCCGACAGATAAATCAGAGTTCCTGGATCAATACGCAGCTCGCTAATAAATCCCAGGATCCTGTCCCTGCCCAGGATCCCTCCTGCAATGCAGCAGTGTAATGTTTCTCTTCCCTTCCTTCCACAGGAAGAGACAGCCCAGAGTGCAGTAAAGGAAACCTTTCCAGTGTGCAGATGATGCTGACCAAGAAGGATGGAGGGTCCCAAGACTCACTGATAAAGCTGAGCCATCTCTGCTTCTAACAGACCTGAACTCACTGTGTCCCACATTCCTGGATCTATTTCCTTCCCCAGCACACATGTGGGAACTGAGGCAGATTAGGCAAACGATGTTCCAAGTCAGAGAATAGTTTGGATTGGGAGGGACCTTAAAGCCCATCTCATTCCACCCCATGCCATGGGACACCTTCCACTATCCCAGGTTGCTCCAAAATGCATCCAACCTGGTCTTGGACACTTCCAGGGATGGAGCAGCCACAGCTTCTCTGGGCACCCTGTGCCAAGGCCTCTCCACCCTCACAGGGAACAATTCCTTCCCAAAATCCCATCTAACCCTCCTCTCTGGGGGAGGTGACATTCTGCACCTGTGTGCCAAGGTGGGTGACCTGAGCAAGGAGAGCATTGGTATCTCCTGCCTCCACTCTTCCCTCCATCCCTCCAGAAAAGTCCATCTCCCTCAGGGTCTTGCAGAGCCCCTGAGACACTTGCTCACCACTGAGCCAAGCACTGACCTGATTTTCCAGAGGCATGTTGTACACCTCAGAGTCCAGCAGCATGGTGCAGGCACTGAAGGGCACGGCCTGGTTGGCAATGGTCCTCGCTGCCCGGCAGTGCACCCTCAGGATCTCCTGCTCACAGGAGACGATCAGCTTCTCCTGAGGAAGAGCAGAGCAGTGAGTGTGGCAGCCTGAGCCTCACCAGCAGGGGAAATTGGGGCCCTGCTGCCCAGCTGGAGTGTCCCCTTACCCGCTCGATGCTGTGCTGCAGCCGCAGCTTCCCCCGCACGGCCTCCTGCTGCTTGAAGAGCTCCTTGAGTGGCTCCGCCAGCGACGGCGGCGGCGCGATCTGCGGGCACAGGCAGGGTGAGAGCAGGACCTCTGTGGGGCACAGCCTGACCCCTGAAATGTGTGCTGGCCACAGAGGGAGCAGGGACATCCCACGGGGTGCCTATGGAGACCCTGGAGAAGCTCGGCCAAGGACAAGGTCCTGCCCAGTGCTCAGACTCAGCGAGGGTGAGGACTTGGCAAGAAGAACCACAGCCTGACCCACCCTCGTGCTGCAGGGCAGGGTGTGCAGCAAGGAATGGAGCCTGGTCACACTTCTCCTCCAGCCTGGATCCCAGATTTACCACCTGCAGCACCAAGTTTATTGATGCATTTTTATTAGCAAGGTTGCTCCTGCAGCACAGCAGTGAAATGCTGATCCCAGTGCCAAGTGCCAAGTGAAGGAGCAGAGCTTGGGAAACTGATGGCAGGAGTTAAGAGCCATCTTTTTCCCATGTCCCAGGTTTATTATCCTCTTACTACACTGCTGCAAGTGCAGTTTTACCTTCCAGCCACAAATCCAGTGGATTCTTACGAACTTTGCTCTAAAGCCTGACCAAACCTCACATCCCTCATCACAGCACAAGGTGCTCTCTGCAAAAATGCATCAACTCAGGGGCTGCATTTACCACACAGTCAGGCACTTACCCAGGCTCAGATTTGGTGTCATATTCTAAAGGCACATTGGGGTACACTGGCATTGCAAAGTAGTCACAGAGCATGGGGGACAGCTTGGATGTGTCTGTAACAGTGAGGGGAGGACAGTTCCTACGGACAGGCTAAAGAGAGAAGGTGACTCACCACTGGAATATGGAGCTTGCTTAGGGGTTTGCCATCCAACAGGTAGGAGCCTGTGTAGGTGACATACTCAGCGTAGCACTGCGGAGCCTGGGGTGTAATGTAGCACAGGATTTTCCGCTTCTCCTCAATCTTCTTCCTGATCTGGAGGTACTCAAAGTAGGGGTTGGACCTGTCGCTGTGGTAAGGTTCGATGTCGTCCAGCTTGATGGCATCGACGATAGCTGCCAGAGTCTGCTGGATCATCTCCCTCGTCTGCTGGGTGGACGTGTTGATCTGCTGCTGCAGCTGCTGGTTGGAGCGCTGGAAGCGGCGCTTCCGCGGGTGCTGAGCCTGGGAATCGTCCTCCTCCGTGACGCGGCCTTTGGCACGCGTGACGGGCGCAGAGACGGGAGGAAATTCCTTCTCGGATGCGGCGGCGTTCTGCTTGTTTTGGTTGGCGAGCATCTGAGCTCGGTTCCTGGTAATCCGCTGAGGAATCTCTTCTATTTTGGGTGGTTTGGGAGCTTCTGCTACTGGTTTTTGTACTGGTTCAATGATTTCTGCTTGAGTGTTGCCAGGAGGCACGTCCGCCTGGGATGGCGGGGCCTGGCTCCCACCACGGGCTGCAGCACTGTCCTGTGGAACGCCGGCCTCGGAGCTGGCCACGGGCACAGGACAGGGCTGGGAGCTGCCCTCTGCCACCCCACCAGCCGACGGCAGCTCCTCCTGCACGGCCTCCACCTCTTTGCTCTCTGCCTGCGCGGGCTCGGATGGGGTCTGCTGGAAAACCTGCGCTTCCGAGTCCTCTGCTGCCTTCTCCTCAGCTGCATTTGGCATTTCTGAGGAGGTTTCTTGTGCAGCCACTTCTGGTTTCTGCTCCTCTGCTGGTGGCTCTGTGTCCGTGGGCAGGGTGGCTGCTGCCTGGCTGGCCGGCGGCTCCTCTGGCTCAGCGGGTGCTATCACGGACGCGCCAGCTTTGATGATCCCAGCACTTGGTTCTGAAGCTGCTGCTGGGCTTTCCTCCACCGCTTCTGCCTCGGTCATCTCCGTCTCTGCAACGTCCTTTGGCTGGAGTGGCAGCTCTGGGAGTGAGAAGGGGCCGAGGTCCAATTCATCCTCGGTGTTGGTGAAGGGGTCGGGCCACGTCACCGCCTCCTCCGCATTCGCAGGTGCTGCGTTGTTGTTTTCCAAATAGTTGTTTTCTGGTGCGGTGGCAACTTCGGCCTGAGGTTCTGCTGGCACACACGGGGGCTCTGGAGGGATCTCCGGTGCTTCTTCTGGAAGAGGCTTGCAGTTGTTGAAGAAGGTGTCTAACCTAGTAGGAGACATGTATGGAGCTTGCTCCTCAGCATTTGCAATTTCTGCTGGAACTGCTTCCTCAGCATCCTCCTTGACTTCCTCCAGCCTTGGTTCAGACACTGACAGAGGGTATGAGATGGGAGAAACGGGGTAGGAAGTCTCTGTGGGAATGAAGGCTACTGGTGCGGGATGAATCGGCTCTAGGGAACAGAGCGGAGGTTTAGGGGACTCAGAAAACCTCTGGGGAGATTTCATCAGAAGCTCTGAGCCCATGGACCAGGTGACAGAGTGCTCTGTGGGGTTGCCCATCAGGCTGGGAGGAATGGCAGTGTCTGGGTTTCGGGAGGGAGGGTTATCCCAGTCTATGTTGTTTTGTTCAGGCATTCCTGAACTAAAATGGTTTTCTTCGATGGGTGGTAGGTAGGTGGATTCTGGTGGCATGATGGAGGCAGTGGCTTGCTGCTCCTCTGTGGTATCCAAGGGCATGCCGATGTCAGGGGGAAGAGCACTTTCCACTGAAGGAGCCAGCAGCTCATCCCTGTGTGAAGGGGAGGATTTTGCTTGTAAACCAGAGAAGACACTTTCGGGTGACTGGGCGACCCCGCTGACAGCTCCCGGCGCGCAGTGCAAAGCTTCCACTTTGGGTGAGGAAACTCCATAATCTGGGGAGTAATACCCAGGAGACAAACACTGGAACTTCTCAGCAGGAACAGAGGGAAGGGGAACTTTCTCCTCCATTAAATGCTGCACTGGAGAGTCATAATTTGATGTTGCTGGGACACTTTGCTGTCTGAAAAACTTATCTCCAACACTGAATTCCTCTTCGGGTGCCCTCCTGATATCCACTGAGATGGAACGGTAGAGGTTTGAGGAGGGTATGGTGCGAGTTGGGGTCTGGCTGGGATTTTCGGGGAGCCCACTGGAAACATTGGTGTATCTGTCAAAGAAGGAAGGAGAGCAGGCGTTCATGGACATGGTGGAGATGGGCAGGGAGTGCTGAGAGTCTGCACACTCGAACATCAGGTCCGTGTAGTCCTCATTGCTGCACGACGGAGTCCTGGGTGTCTGCATCACCTCCTCGTAGCTCGGGCAGGACACGACGGATGCCGGGGTCGGGACGCCTGTGGGCCGGTTCTGATCTGGCCTGGGAGATGCTGGGAGAATCTCCTTCAGCTGAGGACCTGTGATCCAGTCCTTGGAGTCTGTCCCCACAGCAGGCTGTGCCTTGTTTTCCGGTGACAGAATAGGAGTCAGGGGACCCAACTCCTTGAGTTTCTTGTCCTTGAGCTGCGTGTCCAGAGTTAGTGGCTTCTTGGTTGGCAGATCCAGGCTCCTCTTGCGCACATCCTCCGAGCTTTTCAGTTTGTCCTTCAACTTGGGGTCTCCGGACCTGTGCCGCATTTTCTCCATTTGCTTCATTCTCTCCTTGTGCCTTTTGTGGCGTTCCTCGATCTCCAGGTCCTTCTGGCTCAGCATCCTCTCAAAGCTGGTCATCATCAAATCACCATCTCCCAGAAGTTTCTCCCTCGGCCTGGCGTCCTTCTTGCCACTGTCTTTGGAAAGGGTTATTTTTTCATTCCCATTGCTTATTTTTATGGACTCTGACTTGTCTTTGTCTTGATTCTCTTTAAGCTTCTCCTTCAGCTTGGTTTCACCAAATTTGAGGTTGTCCTCCTTGGATTTATCTTTAAAGGTGGTAACTTGAGGCCCGTCCTTATCTTTGACTGTTGATTTTGGCTCATCTTTGTGATGTTTAAAGAAACCATCTGTGTGTTTGTCCCTATGCTTTTCCTTTTCCTCCTTCCATTTTTCCTTGTGTTTATCCCGCTTCTTTTTCTCTTTAGCTGTGCTGATGGAGCTGGAACCGTAAGCCTTTTCTTTCTCCGCCTTCTTTGACAGCTCTCTTTCAGAATCATTTTTATCCTTCTTTTCAGAAAATAAGTAATCAATGCTCTTCTCCGGTTCCTCATCAGCGTCTGCCTTCATGTTGTAGGAAGAGCCAAAAGCCTCCCCATCCACAGAGAAATCCTTTTCATAATGAGTGGAATCCTTTCTGCTGCTGGAGTCCTTGAATTCTTCTGATTTTTCCTTTTTCTCTGTCTTCTCTTTCTTTGCTTTTTCCTTCTCATGACTTTTCTTTGAGGAAGATGAGGAATGTCGGTGCCTCTCCTTCTCCTTGAGTTTGTCCTGAAGGCAGGGTAAAGGGAGAGAGTCCTTGAACTTTTCTTCAGCAGCATCAGTCAGAGAGAGGTTAGAAGACTCAAAGAGGCTGGTGAGTCCTGGCTCTTGCCCTCTGTCCGTGAAGCTGTCAGAGGAGATCTCGCTGATTTTGTCATTGGAGTCATCCCTGTAGTCATTCAGGGCCTCCTCCTCCAGTTTCTCCAGCAGGCTCTTCTCCGACTCCCCTCCTTTTGAAGACTTCTTCTCTTTGGAATGCTCCTTGTCAGGCTTCTCCTTATGTTTGCTTTTCACTTTGTCATCACTGATGTGTTTCTTCTCAACCTTATCTGGGAGCTTTTGCTTGTTCTTTTTCTCCTGAGTGGAATCTACGGACGTTCTTTCCTTCCTGTCCTTGTACTTCTCACTGGAGTCTTTATCTTTCTTCTCTTTGTGCTTCTCAAAGGAACTCTTCTCCTTCTTCTCCTTTCCCCCTTCCGATGTTCCTTTGTCCTTTTTCTTCTCCTTGGACTCCTTGTCCTTCTGCTTCTCCGAGTGCTGCCGGTCGGACGAGTACTTGCGGTGTTTGTCGGGGTACAGCTCCTTCTCGGCCGCCGCGCCGTCGTCCTTGTCCTGCAGGCTGTCCAGGCGATGCATCTCGCTGCCGGCCGAGTCGCCCACCTTGAACCCACTCAGGCTGTAATCGTCCCTCTCGTCCTCGCTCTCATCCGTGAAGATGTCAGCGATGCTGTACCAGCTCTTCTCCTTGCCTTTCTTCTCATCCTTTTTCTCGGAGAAATCGTCTCTGTCTGCAGAAAAGCTCTTCTCTTTCTTCTCCTTCACCTGGTCGAAAGAACTCTTCCGCTCCTTGTCTTTGCTGTGAAGATCCTTGTACTTCTCCTTAGTTTCTTTCTTCTCTTTGAAACTCTTCTCTAGTTCTTTGTCCTTCAGGATTTTCTCTGGAGCAGCTTTTTCATTTTTCTCCTTGTCGACTTCTTTGGATTTTTCCTTGTATTTTTCTGGCTTCACCTTTTCTTTTTTTTCTTTATCAGGAGCATCTTTCTTATCCTTTTCCTTCCCAGAATGGTGCCTCTCCCAACTCTCCAGGGTTTTCCCACTGAACTCAGGGTCAGACTTATCCTTGAAGAATGTTTCACAGCTGTACTCCTTGAAGTCATCTCGATAGGGCTCCTCCTGCTTCGTCTTGGGATCTTTTCGCTCTTTAGAGCCATCAGAGGAATCTTTTCTGTCTTTGTTGGTTTCACCTGTGTCTTTTTCTTTCCTCTCCTTGCCAGTCTCCACAGAATCCTTCCTTTTCTTATCCTTTTCAGGCAAATAACTGGGAGTAACTTTGTGTCTGTCTGTTTGGTCCTTTTTCTTCTCGGAGCTTTTCTCCACATAATCCCTCTCCTTCTTCTTTAGGAAAGAGTCCTTTTCATTCCGCTTCTCGTTGTATTCCTTCTTCTCTTTCATTTTATTTTCCTTTTTCTTGTCTTTAATTTCCTCTTTCACGGGTTCTATGATTAGTTTTGCCACAGAGTCATTTTTAATCTCCCTGAAATCCGTTATTGGAGAATCCCAGCTGTCCTCACCCTTGAAATCGAAGGATGAATCAGAGGACAAGTCTGAAAACCACCTCTCCTGCTGATCGTCCGAAAGGCTGAACTTTGTGTCCTCGCTTTCGGCAAACTGAGTTTTGTTATTAAACTCATCAAACCCAGACTCATCCCTGTAAATTTTTTCTTTTTTGCATTTTTCCTTCTCTTCCTTGAAGGATTTTTCTTTCTCTAGTTTAGAAACCTTCTCCTCCTTCAGCTCATTCTTTTTCTCAGATTTGGACTGCTTGTCCTTTGACTTCTTCTTTCTCTCCTCCTTGTGTATTCTTGGCTTCTCCTCCTTGGGAGATTTCTCCTTGACAGGTTTCTCTTTTTCTGATTTACTCAATCCTTCTCTGAAGGATTTGCTCAGGTCTTTACTACCATCTTTGATTTTTCTTAACGATTTCTCCTCTTTTGAAGATTTTCCAGTCTCATCTTTAAACAACCACTCCTTCTCCTCTGCTTTACCTTTGGGGAGCTTTTCCTCTTTCTTACCATGCTCCCGATCGTGCTTCAACACTTTCAACTTGTTTTCGACTGGATTTTCTGTCTCTACTATCAAGCCTTTCTCAGGCTTTTGTTTAGAGTCCTCAAACTCAAAAGAAAATGTTTTGATTATTTTAATGTCTTGGCTGATGGGACACTGTCCCTTCTCCTTGTTTTTATGTTTGTGTTTTGTTTTATGCTTTTTAACAACCTTCCCCTCCTTATCCAGCTTTGGAATTGCTCCATCCACATTGCTATGGAATGAATTCTTTTTCTCAGAAACAGTGTTGTGGGGGGTGTTTTTCTTTTTGTGCTCTGGTTTCTTCCTGACTGGCTTTAGTGACTCTAAGCTCGAGTCCTCGGACGAGTAGTCTGACTCGCTCGTCAGCCTCGTCCTGGTGGAGTCCGATAGGGAACTGACGTCTGACCAAGCTGGAGAAGATATGGTTTTCCAATTGTCCGTCCTCCAGTGCTTGGAGTGCTGTTCTGTAAGATTGGGATTATGTTTCTGGGATGCTAAACTCCCATGTGAAGAGGTCGATGAGGCAGACAGAGAGTTAAACAAGGAGGATTCCTTTAGCACTAGCCTTGAGTCCTTTACACAGCTAGAGCTCTGTAGAGAGTCTCTATCATCCTCCTCACTCTCCACGTTTTCACTCTCTGATTCAGAGGAACAAAACTTGTCATTTTTTTTGCCAAACCGAACCTCTTTGCTTTTTGTCTCCTTCTTCCGCTTCTTTTTTACTTTGCTTTTCTCCTTGGGTGCCTTGGTGCTGGCGGGCTCCCGGATTTTGCTGCTGGGCAATATGGAGTGGGTGGAGAGGCGCAGCTTCTCCCCCGTGCCCACGGCCACACTGGTCTCCTCCTCGTCCGAGCTGTCCGACAGGATGCGGTGGGCAGCTTTCTTTGGTGTAATTGTGTTATTTTTAGTATAAGTTTTCACTTCCATTTTGGGTATGGAAATGAAACTGTTTGCTTTAGTCTCTTTCCTGTAATCCTTTTTCAGCAAATGTTTGTCATCGACCGGCGGGACCCGGTCCTGCTCATCGTCCTCATCGAATTCATACTCATCCTTCACTGGGGTGATGGTTTTGGGGGGCTCCTGGGCCTTGGGCTTGTGCTTCAAACCCTTCTCAAATTCTGAGTCTGTGTTATTGCCATCAACGGAGCTGGAGGGAGCGAAGGAAGGAGCATCCTCCTCTTCTGAGGTCTCTGCAGAGAGAAAGAACAGCGTGTTAAGGACTGCCAAGGGTTCTGGGGAGGGAATCATTGGTCTCCTGCACATACCAACCCCTGGAAACAGCCCTGATGCCCTTTAGCCTCAATCAGGCCTTTGCAAGTTGGCAGCCAACAGCTTGAAATGCCAGGTTGGGGGATCTTTTTGGAAGGAAGCTCCTCCAGCTCCAACCTGCACAGGGTGTTCCTCAAAATAACATCCTGGGTGCATCATGAGAACTTGGGAACAGGCTTATGACTGCATACAGTGTAGGTCAAGGCTCTCCAAAGACTGAAAACTCTCATTTGCACTAATTAAAACCTGCAGAGTGTCCCACAATGATGACACTGGTGGAAGAGCAGGGACAGCCTGGAAGCAGAACCTGAAACACCAGTGCTGGGACAGCTGAAGGACAGGAACATGGAGTGAGCACACAAACCTCCTCCTCTCCACTGGAATTACCCACCCTCCAAAGGTAAGACATGCATATACCTGCAACTGGCTTGCAATCCTACATCCCAACTGCACCAGGGAAGCAATCTCAATGCTGGCATCCAGGGCGAACAGCCCCCCATCCTAAAGCTGGTGGTTTTGTTGTCTGAATTTGAGTTATAGCTATGGGTGGCCTCCCGACCATGGCAGCATCTGACAAGAGTCTAACTTCACTGTCCTCTTAAGTTCTTTGTGTTATCTGCAGGCCACAACTGTCACTGCCATAGCCACAGAAAGGCTAATCTCACCTGTGGAGCTCTCTTCACTGGAGGGGTATGTGGTCTTTCCCAGGAGCAGGTTCACCATGGTGGGAGAATTCGCTACCTTCAAAGGTGTCTCACCCTTCCTGTTGCTTTGATGAGGATTCCCTCCATAATGCAACAACAATTTCACCACCTGAAAAGAGAAACTGAGGCTTGAAGATGCTCATGATGTTTTGATTCCAGGGTTTTTTTGTGTGGTTTTCATACATAACTACAAGAGTGGTGTCTTCAGGACATGCCTTGTGGTACTAACGTAAGAGAGAAGCCCCAGCAACATTCCCAGGGAAGTGGTGGAATAACCACCCCTGAAAGTGCTCAAAAAACACTCAGGAACAGGGTTTAGTGGTGCATCAGGTTAATGGTTGGGCTCGATGATTGTGGAGGTCTTTTCCAACCTTAATGATCCTGTGATTCTAGGAACCAACCTGGGCAGGAAAGAAGGGGGAAGAATGAGGCACAAAATCATGCTCCTGTCCCAGTTCCAGAAGAATGAACTATCCCCTGTGCAGGGGAGTATCAACTAAAACATTCAACAGCTCTAAGACAGGGAAATTCACACAACCAGGGAAAAATTTAGGCTGGAAGGGACCTTCAAGCCCATCCCATGCCATGGGCAGGGATACCTTCCACTATCCCAGGCTGCTCCACGCCCTGTCCAACCTGGGCTTGAACACAAATTCCTGCCCACTCCACGGGAAACGAGACAAAACTACCCAGAACCTCTGTGTTTTCACAGCGGGCTGCATGAAGCACAAGTTCCCAAAAGAATCATTTAAAGCACAGCAGTGAATCCCAGCAGCCCCACCTTGAAGTGGCCGTTGTTGGCCGCGTCGTGCAGGGGGGTGTCATCGTCCAGCCCCTTGGTGTTGACCTCGGCTCCTGCCGCCAGCAGCTGCTTGGCCACGTCGTAGTAGCCCCGGTTGCAGGCCTCGTGCAGCGCCGTCCAGCCTGCAAAAGGACAGGGACACACTCAGGACACCACCTCTGCAAAAGGACAGGGACACACTCAGGACACCACCTCCACACTGAGACACAGGGAAAGCCTGCAGGGTCAGTGTGGTCAGGGCTGTGTTGCTCTGATGGCCGAGTTGGCCGTGTTTGTTTGGATCCCCCATGGCACAGGAGGAAGGAACCTGCAGCTCTGTCCTGCTGCTCCTCCCAGGCAGTCATAAAATCGATCCCACTTCTCCCTCTACAGTCAGAGCATCTGCCAGACCTGACACGGCCCCTGGAAATGTAAAGTTTTAGATGGGAAATAAGGAAAATTGCTGATGTCATGTGAAAGGCAGGTCTTAAATCTGCTCCCCTTTATACCATTGCGAAATGGTTTGGGTTGGAAGGGATCTTAAAGCTCATCCAGTCCCATCCCCAGCCATGGGCAGGGATACCTTCCACTATCCCAGGTTGCTCCAAGTCCCCTCCAATCTGGCCTTCAATGGTTCCAGCAATAGGACAGCCACAGCTTCTCTGAGCAACCTGTGCCAGGACCTCACCACCCTCAAAGGAAACAATTTCTTCCTAATATCCCATCTAACCCTGCCCTGTATCAGCTTACGGCCATTCCCTCTTGTTCTGTCACTCCACGGTCCTGTGAAACGTCCCTCTCCTGCCTCCTCTTAAGCTCCTTCAGGTCTGGCTTTAGGTTCCAACCCCTCTGTAAGGGAAACCCTGGTGCCCAGACCAGGCCTGAGCTCAGAACTGCAGACAGGGCTCAAACAGCCCCCACACAGATTTTCTGTGTACTCTCCAAACACAGGAACACCGGCCTGGGCTCGGGGGGAAACCAAACAGCAGCATCTCCACAGTAACAGTGGCTCCAGCTCCCAAACAAATCTCTGAAGAGTGCAGAACAAAATATTTTATCGTGTTCAAACAGACTATTTTTAAGCAGAGCCTGTTTTGAAGTTCCCCAGCGCGGCTGCTCCGGTGTTTTGCTGATAGCGCCGTGGGAACGCGCTCCGTTACCTTCACTTGGAGCCTTTGGAGGGGGCACCTGTGCCCGGAATTAATCACAACTGATACTTCAGTCTGGCACTGGGATTAATCATACGGGTGGAGGAACAGCCACAGCTATTTATAGCCCCAAAATCACGCGAAGAGAACAGCAAAGAGCAAAGTCAGGCTCTAGGACGTGCTGAAGAAAGGCTGATCCAGCCCCACCGAACCTTCATCACCCTTCAACAGCATCCCATGGCTGCCTGCTCCCTGCAGGGCTCAGGGTTGTTCCCATCTCATCCTACCAACCTAAGCAGGAGCTTGTGGCAGCACTGCTGAGGAGGAGGAGGTGTAGATGGTACTACTCCTGAGCTGAGGGTCAAGAAGGCAAACAACTCCTCCAGCTTGGGTGCCTGGTGAGAGCCTAACCTTGCCCTTCACATTCCCTTCCCATCAGCAGCACCTCCACATTCAGTCCTTAAAAAAAACTCCCAAAAATTCACAGGCATCAGCCCCCCAACTCCAGAGCGATGACTTCACAAACCCACTCTCAGCAGTATTTCTGTGCACATAATTCCTTCTATTTTAAGTAAAAATGGAGCTAAACCAGCCCACCTCCCTTTGCAAATCCCCCTCCAGACTTCCAACATGGCATCCCTGTGCAAGGGCAGAAGGAAATGGTCCGGAGGGGCTTGGTCAGTTTTGGTGTGTGGAGCCACAACAGCTCCAGGGATTCTCTGGATCCTGCCCAGCCCAGCTTCACCATCTCAAGCAGACTGCACAACCTGGGGATTCTGCTCCCAAACTCCAACAAGAAAACTGATACTTTGGGGGATATTTTTATGTGGCTTTTTGTTGTTGGTTGGTTTTTCTGTTTTTTCTTATAAAGGGCAAAAAGACTTTTTCCTCTTCAAAGAGCAAAACCACAATTTTTGGCGACTCCCCTCTTTCCAAGGAGCAGCCCCATGTTAAAAACAAACTACTTTTTCTGGTGGGATTCATTCTTGGACGTGGAACAGGCAACCAGGTGGGAACAAAGCTGGGATTCCTGTGCTGTGTACCTGCAAAGTCCTTCACATTGACATCTGCACCCTCGATGATGAGCTCCTTGATGCGCCGGGCGTCCCCGCGGATGGCAGCGCGATGCAGCCGAGTCTCTCCTCGCTCGTTTCTCTTATTTACTTTATCTTTGGTTTTGGAGGCAGAGTTGGGAGTTCCCTTCTGACAAACTGTAGACTGAGAGGGATGCTTTGGTGTTGTATCAACTGCAGGGAGGAGAGAAACAGCGTCAGGGACTGCCATTCCACAGAATTCCTAAGCCCTTAGAGGGAGCTCGTGCATCACGTTTCGTCTCTTCCCAAAATATTCACCACAAGGCAGCAAGAGGCAACCCGAGCTCTGGAGTGGATGTGAACAGAGCAGCCTGTGTGTGTCCCACGGAGATGGGAATCGCGGGCTGCCAGACCCACTGGAGAGCTGCAGTCCTGGCAAACACTGCGGGCAATCCCGTGATCTGCGAGCAGACAATGCAGCTCCTTACCCTCAGACCTCAATTCCCGAGGGAAGCGGCCTTTTACCAAGTACATGTGAGGTCTGATGGCCTGGGGAGGAGACTGCATTTCCTGGGAGAACACTGGAATGCTCTGCAGCTTTTTCCCTTTTCGTTTTCCCAAATAACTGCAACATAAGCAGCGAGATTGGTGTTTTTTTGGCTAGAAGCTGCAGTGTTGTGTGTAGGATGTGGATGTGAGCACACAGATAGCACAGACCCCCAAAACCAGGGGGCGGCACGTTTGCAACAGATAAAAATTACTAGAACACAAAATCCGTGGTAAACACATTCCAGCTGCTCCACACCTCAAGTCAGAGCTGTGGGGGTTACACATCTTATCCCCTTCCAAGAGAAAAACATTAAAAACCTGCAGAGGATGATATTTTGTCTTTATTTACAATCCTCCTTTACTGAGATAGCCTGAAAGGCCAGTGGGAAACATAGAGCAGAGGTGGAGGAGGCTCCCATGGACTCAAAGCTCCAGCTGAGCAGCCAGGGCAGGCTGAGTGGTGGCCTGGATTGGACCCAAGGGACACTGGAAAAAGGAAGGGCAGCCAGAGCAATGTGGTGCCACACCTAGAGTCACCTGCAGAGCCCTGTGGGAGCAGTGAGACCCCACAGAGCTGCAAACCAGCCCTACCTGCACCATTCCAGGGGTGCCAGCTCAGCCCTGCTGCTGTACCTGAACCTCTGGTCACCCCGGGAGCCGGGAATTCCAGACATTTGGGAGCTCCTTGCTGCAGCTCCCCCCTGCCTGCCCACCCCTCAGAACAAACTCTCACCTGGGCTGTTTGCAGACTCTTCTGCTGTCATCTGCATGAGGAGAGCGACTTGCTGGCGCTCGGAGAGCGGGTACCCTGCCCGGATCCCCGAGAGGCCCATGCCGAAGAGCAGCCCAGGCTTCCTGGTGGCGGGCTCCTTTTTAATCCTCTTCCGCTCAGGACCCTGCTTCTCTGTGGGACAAGGACACAGGGACACGAGCCGTGAGTGTCACCAGAGCTGAAAGCCATGATCCTGCCTGAGCATGGGACTGACAGTTCTGAAAAGCTTGTGCTGAGTGATGGATCCCTGTGCTGAGTGATGGATCCCTGGGCTGAGTGATGGAGCCCTGGGCTGAGTGATGGAGCTAGTGATGGAGCCCTGAGCTGAGTGATGGAGCCCTGAGCTGATCCCTGTGCTCAGTGATGGATCCTTGTGCTCAGTGATGGAGCCCTGAGCTCAGTGATGGAGCCCTGTGCTCAGTGATGGAGCCCTGAGCTGAGTGACGGAGCCCCTGTGCTCAGTGATGGATCCCCTGTGCTCAGTGATGGATCCCCTGTGCTCAGTGATGGATCCCCTGAGCTCAGTGATGGAGCCCTGTGCTCAGTGATGGATCCTTGTGCTCAGTGATGGATCCCTGTGCTCAGTGATGGAGCCCTGAGCTCAGTGATGGAGCCCTGTGGTGACAGATGGATCCCTGCAGTGGCACCTGGAGCAGCCACCCAGGCTCACAGCACTGAGGGTGCAGCCAGGACATGCCCCACTCCTGCTCCTCCAACAGCCTCCCATTCTCCACCACCACCAAAGAGCAGCACAGGGAAGAGGGAACAGATCCTTTGAGGGGCCACAGCCAATGCTGCACCTCCCATCCTGCTTTAGGAGTCTCCATCCCATGCCAGGATGCCTGGAGGAGCCTGCTCAGACTGACAGCATCGCAGCATGGACCCAGCGGGAGGCACAGAACAGCATTAACAAGGAGAGCTGAAAGATACAGGCTGACAGCTCAGAAATGTGGCCATCACACCCATCATCATCATCACCATCAAAGCAAGGAGGATGCAGCCAAACAGGTGTGGGGAGCACCAGGCTGGTCCTCTCCTCACAAAGTGGCTGGCCTCCCACCTGACCCAGAGCACACACCTGCCCTCAGGCCTTCTCCAACCCTCTAAAATAATCCTGAACAAACACACGAAGAGAGGAGGAAGAAACTCCAGAAGTGCCTGGCTTGTCATCCCAAATCCCAGCCTGATGCTTGGTCTCCTAAATCATCCAGGTGCAGAGGCAGCTCCTCCTGAGAGACAAGAGCAACCACCTCCAAACCACAGTCACGCAACCATAGAATGGTTTGGGTGGGAAGGAACCTTGAAGCCCCTCCAGTCCCATCCCCACGGGCAGGGACACCTTACACCAGCCCAGGTGGCTCCAAGCCCTGTCCAACCCAGCCTTGGACACTTCCAGGGATGAGGCAGCCACAGCTTCTCTGGGCAATCTGAAGGTGCCTGAGTACCTTCACCATAATAAAAAGAAGCAAACCTGCAGCCTCTCCCCCAGCTCTGCTCAGCCCCGTGTCACACTCCATGTGGGTCACGGGCACGCCCCAGTGGGACAGAGCCTGCAGTGCCTCTGCACAAAGTCCAGCGGGTCAGGTGGAACCACCCACAGACAGGGTGACACTTGGCCAGCAGACTGTGCACCACAGCACAGATTCCTTCCTTCACCCACCAAACTGCAGCTGAGGAAAGGTCTCTGGCAGACGAGGGCAGCAGCGTGTGGGGATGTTCTGTTCCTGCCGCTCGCAGCTCCCTGGCTGAGGCACAGCCAGCTCCACAAACCTTTTCTGGGCACAGAGCTGCCAACCTCTGCTGCTCAGGGCCCACCTGGAGCAGGTGATTTCCATCCACCCCTGCTCCTGGCATCCTGTACGTTTAAGAAATAATGACTGTTCCAGGGAACCTCTCAACCAGAGAGCACAGCCGCTCCTCTTCAAAGCCCTCTGCTCATTGCCCAGAGAAGATGAGGCTGCTCCTGGATTCCTGGAAGTGTCCAAGGCTGGGCTGGACAGGGCTTGGAGAAACCTGGTCTAGTGAAGGTGTCCCTGCCCATGGCAGAAGTGGGATGAGATGAGCCTTAAGGTCCTTCCCAACCCAAACCATTCCATAATTCTATGAAATGCAAGCCCTGGAAACATGTCTGCTCTCAAGGCGAATCCCAGTCTACTCTGAAACCACATTTTGGTCATCCTGGCAGCTGTAACAGAGCTGGAAGATGAAATCAGACCCTAGGATAGTTTTTTAATGGCTTAAAATAAAATTAAATCCAGCGTGCTTACGGGAAGACAACTTTGCCGGGGTGACTCCAGGAGCCACACTGCTGAGTTGTGTCCTGCCAGGGGACACAGGGACACCTGATCCACGCGTGCAGCACCTCCCTGCTCCTCCTGAGACCCTCCCAGCTGCTGAGCCAAGCCTGGCTTCCCCCAGCCTTGGTCACATCCAGCCATGCCCCAAAGGCAGGCATGAAGACTCTCCCAAGCAGGGTCCCTGAAGTACACGATGCCCAGGGCTGCTCCGCACGTACGGAGCCACAATTAGAATGGGAACATTTTCATTAATATCCCTTGGCTGCTGCAGGTTGTCAGCACGAGCCTGGGATTTGCAAAAAAATTGATTATCAAGTTCAACCAAAACCCCCTAAACTCCTATTCATTCTGCAGTTGCAGAAATTTCCTCCTCCACAGAACATTTAACATTACAAAGCATGTGATCAACAAGATAAAAATAAACTGGAGAGTGGCTGCCGCGTTCTCGCTCGCTATGGGGAGGCAGCCGAGGACTCGGGCTTGTGCTTCCCACTGGGATGGGTTCAAGGCCAGCTGGATGGGACCTGGAGACACCTGATGTGACAATCTACCCTAAAGGTCCAGTGAAAGGTGTACCTGCTGATGGCAGGGATGGAAATGAGCTTTAAGCTCCTTCCAACCTAAACCATTCCTTGATTCTGTGGTTCTATGGCTCCAAGGCTGGCACCCCTGTGTGGGCAGCCCCCAGCTCCCTGCGTGGCACAATCCTCAGGCAATGTGCAGGGACCACATAAGCAAGATCCTTAATTGGGTCTGAAACATAAGCAGAGGATGGAGACGGAGCTGCTCCCATCATCCGCTTCCCATCCTCAGCCTCAGCAGTGTGAGAGCTCTGCCTGCCACTGGGCTGGCTCTCCCAGCCCTGGCTGCTCCCAGGCTCAGAGAGCTGCACGTGTGTTATTACAGCCCAGAGGATTTTGCTCAGAATCAGATTTGCAGCAGATTTAAAGGTGTCCCTGCACAGAGATGTCAGCTCACTGGCTCCTTCAGGCTGCTCCTGTGCCTCCAATTAACCACAACTCTGGAACACCTTGCAGCACCATGCAGCGACTGGAGAGAAACTCTCCCAGTGTTACCCACCTCGGCTGACAGAAAAAAAGCTTATCTGACACTAAAATCCCTTCAGCAAGCACAAACCCCAGAGATATGGGGGGCTGTGCAGGCAGGGAGCCCTCAGTGCCGGCAGCAGCAGTGGCTGGACCATGCACACAGATCCCAGTGGGAGGAAGACCACGACAGCCCACGGATGCTCCATGAGCCCAGGATGAGCCACACCTCCATGCAGCTATTTTTAAAGCAGCTTGTTTGCTGCTTGCTTCAGCCCTTCTGCAAACCACCCGAGCATCAGCCCTGGTTTAATTCGGGGATCCTGCTCGGCTCTTCCCTCACGCTGACGCCAGCAGGAACCGCGTGCGCAGGCTTAAAGGGGAAAGCAGGAGCTGAGCTGGGAACTGCTCCTGCCTTTTCATCACACGGAGCCCGAGAGGCTGCAAAGGCTGAGCAGGAGCAGGTTCCCAGGACAAAGGGGTTTGAGCATCAGCTTGAGGGTGGTTCTCGTGCCCACTCCGGGCAGTGCTGCAATGGGGAGCACAAATCCAGGGCTGCTGGAAGTGCCTTGGCAGCTCCACAGGGATCCCAGGGCAGATTGAGAGGGATTCAGTGCAGCTGGGCTGGCTCTGCGTGCAGACACAGACTGAACCCAGCCCCAGCTGAAACAGAGAGGGGCAGGAGGAGAGCAGGGCAGTGATGGAAAACCTCTCAGAGGTTTCTCCAACACACGGTGACACCCTGGCAGGTCGTGGGGACACCGGGGCTGCGCGGCCCCTCGCTCCCCACGCATGCAGCACACCCTGTAATGCAGAAAGCATCTGCTCCCAGTGCTCGGCATGACAACACACGCACGGAAGGTGGAACCCTGAGGGGGGGCACCATTTCCAAAGCAGCAGCTCGTGCCCAGCATTTCCACACCGAGCGCTGGCTCAGCGGCCAGAGGGGCTTTGCCGGGCTGCTGTGCCGAGCCAGCACGGCCAGGAGATCAATAGGAATAAATTAGAGCTGCACAGACAGCAACAGAGACTGCACTGCACCCCCGGGAGAGCAGGCGGGCTGCGCTCCCCCCAGCCCGGCCCAGCCTGCGTAAGAGTGACTCATTCCTGCTGCAGAACTTGGGCATAAAATGTTCTGGAGCATGTCGGCTCAGAGCACGGGAGAGCAGGTCCAGCCAGGCACCCCGGCCTGAGGATGCACTCCCAGGCTCACAGGGCACCCTGCAATGTGGGCCTGGGACTCAGGAGGTGAAAGGCTGACAGCAGCACGGTCCCACCACATGCCAAGGCTCTGGGACACTCCAGAGCTGAAGGACAAGCAGGCTGAGGGGAAGGCTGGAGGTGGCAGGAGTGGCATGGAATGGGAAGCAGTAGCATGGCACAGGTGGACAAACAAGAGAGGGCAGCAGGACAGGCTGAAACACTCAATGTGAAGAGCTCAGAGGAGGGTGAGCAGGAGAACCCTGGAATGCAGAGGAACATGGCTCAGGCTGGGGGGACACTCTGGCACCAGGAGGACATGGGCACACTGCAGAGCCAATGGACCAGGGGCACAGCCAGGAGGTGATCTGGTTTATCAACCCAGTGCCAAAAAGGAAAATGAGGAAGAGTAAGGTCTGCCTTGAGAGAAGGCGCCCTGAGCTGCTCCCATTGAGTGGGGAGCTCATTCCCACCTGAAGGATGGAGGACCAGAGCCAGAGCCTCATCCCACACTGCTGGAAAGGATGGTGGAGACCTTGGGTGTGAGTCAGGAGCTGAGAAAAGGTGCCACCAGGAGGAACAAGCCCCTTTATAACCATGTCAGGTAACTGTATGCAGCTGAGCCCACCATCCCCAGTGCCCAGCTGGGCTCCCTGGGGATGGGGATCTGCAGGGCCCGACCCCACTGGCTGCAATATTCTAAAATATAATTTGACTGGAGAGGTTTAATGCTTTGTGACAGCCTGTGGTCCAAATCCAGGTGTTCTCCCTACACTGCAGGCCAGACCTCACAGCTGTGCCCTGATGTGTAATAGCAGCTCCTTCAGAGAGTGGGTATTGGCTCCCAACATGTTGTGAAAGGAACCCAGAGGCTTCATCACAAACAACAATCTCCATGTTAGAAGTGAATTATTCAGAGCAAGAGCAATTTTCAAGTCCAGACTGTTCATTTCCCACGAAATAGAAAGAACTGGAGGAGGGAGGACGGGGGAGGAAGGCTCTGGCCAGCCCTCCCCTCCCAGAGCTGGGGCCAGGACACTCTGCAGACAGCGCTGATAAAAGCTCTTGTATTAAGGAAAAAGCCATCATTGATAGATTTTTGGTTCACAGAGACACAGCACACTGCAACCTCTCCCTCTGCATGTTAAGGAGGTGATGAGGGGGGAGGAGGGAGATTTATGGCAGCTCCCGTCATAAAACGACCTGGTTTTCTGCACAGCCCTTCCCAGATGGCTGCTGCACACGGGGAGTTTCTCAGGGTGATCTGAAGGCTGCTGTGTGCCAGGCTCTCCACACTGTACCAGCATTATGGAGCCCAGCTAGGAAGGGAGAAGCTCTGACATTCACTCTCTCCCTGGTTGCTAGGTGAGAACAGTTTCTTACTATTTCAGTAAAAGGATTGAAATGACACGAGCAAAGAAAGCCCCGCTGCAGCGCAGCCCCTCCGAGCCCCCAGCTGCACACACCGGGGCACAGCCAGGCACAGGGAATGGCACAAACACCACTGTGGGATGCAGATGCCTTTTTTAATAAGGCAGCAATTTGCTTCTCACAGATTCCCTCGCCAGCCTTGCCGACTTGGGACTAACGAGCCCTTTCCCATGCCGTGTCCCTCCCAGCACTCAGCATTAGGCAAGCAGCAGCCGGCTCTGGGAGAGGATGGTTTGGGTCAGCTGATTCATCAAGCATTTTCTAACCTACTAATTAGCGTCACGTAACAACCTCGGGGGATTACAGAGGAGTTTGAAGCTCCCAAGGCCAGCTCCTGCCAACCATATTCACACCAGCCCTCGTCCACCACAGCACTTCCCTGGCCAGCCACAAGCCCCTGGAATCAGCCCTGGGCACCAGGAGAGCCCTCGGAGCCTGGAAAGGTTGATATGCACAGAGCAGCTTGGAGAGCTGGTGGGGGTTTCTCTCTCCCTTATTCCTCTAAGAGCACTCAGGGAAGGAGATGGACACACAGGGAGGGACTGGAACACACAGGGAGGGAGTTGGGCACCCAGGGAGGAAGAAGAACCCCAAAGGAGGCAGTGGGACCCCAAGGATAGCAGGACCCTCAGCATTGCTGGGGTCCACCAGCTTTGACCCAGCCTTGCTGAGGCCCTCCCAGCTCCCAGGGAGAGCTGTCAGAGCCCAAAATTATCTCAGCATGCTCAGAGATTTGTACTGAGCCCCAACTCTCCCTGCTGATGACTAAAGGCCTGGAAACCACAGCTGCACCTCCAGCCAAGGGACTCGAGTGACATTGTGACATCCAGCTACGGAAACAAAGAATTCTGCGCTCCCTGCACCTCACAGCTGCTCTCCAGCAGCGTTACCTGTCCCACGCTGCAGAGAGGGACCTGCTGGTGCAGACCCACCCCGTCAGAGCCCCGGGGCAGGTGGGGAGTGCCCAGCCCCACGCCGGCAGTCTGGTGCCATTGAGTCAGCCGTGACTCAGCGCCGCAGCCACGGCACCGCTGCTGCCCGTGCCCACCTCTCCTGCCAGGTGCCTTCCCAGCAGGACTGTTCCCTCTCTGCAGGTTGGTTAATAATACCACAATTATCCAATATTCCTGGGTTTGAAGCCCCCTCCCGAGGAGCCACACGGAGCCTTGCAGGCTGCTGGAACTGCTGGGAGAAAAGCTGGCTGTGCTCGTTTGGAGGCTGCCAGGCAGCACGTAGGCTCTGGGCAGCACCTGTGGATGTGGGGAGATGCCACATGAGGGAAGGAGAAGGAAGGAGGAGAAGTCTAAGGCACAGAGATGCTGCTCCCACAGTGCTGGAGCTGTAACATGCACAGTCTGGAAGCTCACGGCTCGATGCCATTTTTTTTTTTCCTAAAGACAGTTTATTTAGTTAACTCTGAGGAACCCGAGAGCCAGAATTGTTGCTCTAGAAACCATTTTGAGAAAGATTATTTTAGAAGATTTAGCTCTGAACCAATCTTACCTAAACCATGTGCTCAGCACAGTGCTGGCCAGTAGCACCTCTGGGAGCCCACACCACAGAATCCTGGAATGGTTTAGGAGGGAAGGGATCTTAAAGCTAATCTTGACCCATCCCCTGCTATGTGGGGGACACCTTTCACTATCCCAGGGTGCTCCAAACCTCATCCAACCTAGCCCTGGACACTTCCAGGGATGGGGCAGCCACAGCTTCTCCAGGCAACCTCTGCCAGGGCCTCGGCACCTTCACAGGAAGGAATTTCTTCCCAATATCCCATCCTGCAGCACCAACTGCTGCCCCACACCTGGCCAAAGCGGGTTGTGCTGCCCTTCCATGGGAGGCAAACCCACCTCTGATGTTTCTCACCCCACACAGGGAGCACCTACGTCAAGGCTGAGCCACAGCCATCTGGGGAAAAAAGCAACACACACCGTGCTGAGGAAAATGAGTCACTGCAACACATCAGGATGAGGATCCACGCTATTGTTTGAACACTTTAAGAGGAGAAAAATACCCCACTAAGGCAAAGAGAGAGAGCTCTGCTAGCTCCCACATCCTTAGAGCTGAATTCCACACGGCTGTGGAACATCCTGGCACACCCCCTCATGCACACACTGCAGCCCATGGACACAGCCTGGGGAGCAGGACCACGTTACATAAACCACCCGGGGTCAGCCAGCAGCGATGGTGCAATCCCACTTCTGAGGGCTGGGAGCAAAGCTGAGGAGCAGAACAAGCAGCAGCAACAGCCTCCCCCCTCCTGCAGGAACACAGGCTGGGTGCACAGCAGCCTTTCTTCCAGACAAAAGCCTGTCCTGCACTTCACACCTGAGTCCTTAGCCAGGTGCCACTGATGGCACCAGCACAGACTTGGGGGGACCCCTCCACCCCCAGAACGTGCAGCTTCTGAGCAGCCACAAACACGTCTGTACCTGCCTCTACCTCCAGCCAGGCCAAGGACCAGACAGGATTGAAACAGTCACAATGGAGTGGTGCAAGAGCAGAGCAAGGTGCCAGGAAGTCTTTTCCCATCTCCAGCATCTGATTCCTGGAGTAAACGATGTCAGGGAAGAGAAACAGGCTCCTGCTAAGCACCAGTGTGACTGTGCACATTGATCTATCTGCAGCTCCCTGCTGGGATCTCCAGCCCAGAGCCACTTCCTCCCCAGTCCCACCAAACGGGTCACTGAGACTCGCCCGCACCTCCCATAACCTCCCCAGAGTTTGTGAGAGCCCGGTTTGTCTTTAAATTGGGTCTGTGAGTGCCATGACCCCCTCTGGGTGTCCTCTGGGAGCTGGGCTGCTGCTACCCCTCATCTCACCCACTTCCCCAGGAAGGATGAGCTCTGGAGAGGAAGAGCTCTGCAGAGGAAGGAGAAGACGTCCGGAGATAAGAGTCACGCGGCTGCGGAAAGCACGGGGGTAACGGGGGAGCCCCTGAGCAGGGGGGGTCTCCAGGCTGCTGCTCCCACCCAGCAGCCACAGCCTCTCCCAGCAGCTCTCTCTGCTCTCCTCTGCATTTGGTTTTCCTCTCGCTGCTGCCAGTGCAAACATTTCCAGCATCTCTGCAGGCAGAGAGAGCCCAGAGCCCCGGGAAAAGCAGATCCCTGTCGTGACGTTCCAGCTGTCACGAGGGTCAGACAGCCCTGCAGCGAGCTTGGGCTTCAACTCTCAGCCCAGTATTGAACGTGGCATAAACACCCTTGACAAAGAGCAGCTCCAGCTCTGGCTCATCAGCTCTGCCTGGCCCCAGACACCCCCACAAAGGTGACACCCCTCGGGAGACACCACAGCAACACAAAACCTTGCAAACGACCGTCACGTTTAAGACAAGAACAAATGTTTGGGAACTTTCTCCCCACACAGGGAGCTCAGGAACACAAAACCCATGGAAACACTGGGCCAGCCCCAGGACATGTCACATGTCCTGTCCATGGAACAGCCCTCACTGCTGCAGGGGCACTCCTGGCCCCTCCAGACCTCCCCTCTTGACCTCTGAGCCAGAGGAGACACATCCCACACCAGGCCACCTCCCAGGCTCACCACAGAGCACCACCAAATACAGCCCTACCATTTTTAAGCACATTTCCAATTTTTAGCCTGTTTTATCTCTTTACACAATCACTGAGATTCACCTGACCAGAACTATTTCCAAATGCAGATTTCCTAGGAATGTACAGCAAGGACCCACACAAACCCCTGTCCAGAAATCCACAGCTCAGCCCCTTACAACCAAACAAGACTATGTTCTCCATGCCAAAACTTTGTGACAACTCTTCCCAACTGGTAACAAATCCAACAGCTCATCCAGGAGCCTCATGCTCCAGCCACTCTTCTGCTACAAGACTGACCTGCTTGACCAGATTCTACTTGCTGATTTTCTTTCAAACACTACTCAGCTTTATTCCCTTGTTTTCCAAGTTCTCACAAGCAGGCCCTGCTCCATGGCTTGTCCCACCCACAGTTCTTGAAATGGGATAGTTAGAAACAAGAACAGGCAAGATCTGAAGGAAGGGGGTCTCCTCACACAACCACAGTCCACCTAAAAACATCACTAAGAAGAGATGTGCACGTGTGGAGCAGAGCAGTTATCCAGCCCCTCGTCCACGTGCCTCTTCCTTCAATAAAAAAACACAGGGACTTTGATACAACACTTGCATATGGATTGGCTGCACACTGGACCCTGTGTGCCCCCCACCAGCCAGGGTCTGAGGGAGGAATGTGGCATTTCTGTACCTGTATCCGAGTCTTTTTGATCTCCATTTGTTCCGACAGTGAAAGGCAGCTTGCGTTTGGTCGCGCGCTCTTTCACCTCTTTGCCGCCATCGCTCCGGTCCAACTTTGGAGTCTTGGTTAGAGAAACTTTATCTTTATCCTGGAAAGAAAAGAGACCAAGGTCAACAAGAGCCTTCTCCAGACTGTGCTCACCTGATTCACTAAATTCTGCACTGGCCTCATATAACATCCCTTTCTGCTGTGGATTTTCAGCATCAGCGTTTGCCAACGCAGCCTCCACCAAGATATAAAGCTCTACCACCACCAGGGAGGAGTCAGGCCAACCAAGGCTGTGTGGTGCCAAATTCCAGCCAATTCCTGTGAAAAACGAAGGCAACATTTCACACGAGGCTGAGGATGCACCTGGCTGCAGGCATGGAGGGAAGGTAGGCTGGGATGGGGGAACATGAGGATTTCCAAATGCAACCACACTACAAAAACAATCCATTCCTGCTTTGTATCAGTCCTGCTTGTTTGGGCTGGTTTGGATTTTTTAATGTGAAGCAGAAATGCTGCAAACTGCTCAAAAGCAGGGAGAGATTTTGAATGAACATCCCAAGCAAAAGTTACTGAGACAGGTGAGATTTTTCACATGACCAGGGAGAGCTGGTTCCCAGACTCCAGGAGTCCAGTGTGCTGGGAATGCACAGCCTGAGGTCATGCCCTGAGTTTTTTGTATGTGAGGAGCAGGATTATTTTAAGTGAGCAGTTCTGGACTGACCACTGTGCCCCTGCGTGAACAACAAGGGCAGCACAAGCAGCTTTGTCACAGCTCTCATTTCAACAACCCAGCAAAACCCAGACTCTGTGCTTCAGAGGCAGAGTGAGATTAAATACAAGAACCTCAGTACACTAAATCATGCCAGAGCTGGGCTGGAAGCTCAGATGAGCCAACCTAAGAGCATTCCCTTGTTTAGAGAGGCACAGCCCTGCTGTCTGGCCCTGGCAGGTGACCCCAGTGCCAGCAGTCACAGGACTGAGGTGTCACTGTCACCGTGTGTGTCACTCCTTCCTCTTCCCGTGTCTGTCTGGAACCCACACCTCACCCAGAGCAGCAAGAGAAGCCCCTGATTCCCCCCAGGGGGATTTGTTTGCAGCGTGACAGCCCTGGGGCCGCCCTCCAGGGAGGATGAAGGAAATGGGTTGGGGAATCCCTTTTTTGGTAAAGCAAGAGAAACAAACCTGCCTGACAGGGCTCAGTGGTGGGAGGCAGCCAAGGCACGCCTGGAGCCCCAGCACCGGCCCAGGAGCGACGGGACAGAGCCCCCAGAGCCAAAACAAACACTCCAGCATTTCCTTTGAACCCTCCCGATTGAAAAGCTTTTGACTTATGCTTTCTGAGGTGAACAAAAATAGTTTGGAATAATAAATGATGCCAGTTCTACTGCTCTGAGGTGGCAGTGAGGCCAGGCAGTTTCCATCACCTGCCAGCAATGTCATGTTGTGAGCAGGTACCCTGGTCTGTCCTAGTTCTATGATTCTATGAAATATTTTATCAAAGGAATAAAATAAAATGTGTGTATTTCCTGGAAAAAAGCCACCAAATAAATAATGCACCTTTTTCCACAGTGGCCATTCACATCCTGAACTTTTCCTTGTATCTACCTGAATAAAAGGCATCTCTGAACACTTCAGACAGGAGTCTGTGAGGTTCCTGCAGGGTGAAGCAGTCAGGGCACCAAGGCTGTCAGAGTTCAAGAGGCATCTGGACAATTCTCTTAGACACACCAGGTATGTTTTCTGCTGGATTAAAATGCTGCCTGGGATCTGTGTGCACTCAGGACCGATAAAAATGCAGCTCATTTTAGAAGCCTGAATCATGGAATTGTTTGGGTTGGAAGGGAGCTCAAAACTCCTCTTGTTCAAAGCCCTGCCATGGCAGGGACACCTTTCACTATCTCAGGCTGCTCCAAGCCCCATCCAACCTGGCCTTGGACATTCCAGGGATCCAGGGGCAGCACAGCTTCTCTGGGCACCCCATCCTCACAGGGAAGGATTTCTCCTCAATATCCCACCCAAACCTCCCCCCTGTCAGTTTAAAGCCACAGTTATTGCCACGTTACTAAAATCTCCCTGCTGGAGGAGAGACGGAGCAGAGGAAAGATGAAGAAAGCCTTCAGAGAGGTGAGCCCAGCGTGGCCCTGGCAGTGTCTGTGTGAATCCCAGGGCTGGGCACGCTCGGGCAGAGCTCCCTTTGCATCCACCCCAGCGCTGGGAGCTGCTGATCCAGTCAGCTCAGCACAATTAAATAAAACAGCAGCAGCCAAGGAAGGGCGGCAGCGCCGGCACCGCTTTGAAGATGAATTCGTACAGTAGCACAATGATAACCTTTTCTACTAATTGGAGCAAGGAAGATCCAGACTTTGCCTTCCCCTGGAAAGCAGAGACCTGCTGGGGATGCCTGCAGCAGCAGGTGGAGCATCAAGGCACTTGGAGAGTCCAATTCCTGAAAGTTTTCGTTTTCTTATTTTAAGCTTTACTTCCCTAATTATTTCCAATTCTGTAGTGAAGAATGTCGTCCTTTACTCCAGTAAAACCTGGTTTCATTTTTAGGTCTTCTCGTGTTTAAAGTAAGCTCAGACCCATCGGAATCAGGTTTCACAAATGGAACAAATCCAAATTAGAATCGTGAAATCCTGGAATGGTTTGGGTTGGAAGAGACCTCAAAGCTCATCTCATCCCAACCCTTTTTTGCCATGGGCAGGGACACCTTCCACTAGATCAGGCTGCTCAGAGCCCCATCCAGTCTGGCTTTGACATTGCAGAGAAACTTGTATGAACAGCCCTGTGTAAGAGCTGGGGCTCCCCAAGGCTGGGACAGGAGTTTGGGGATGGGGAAGAGTCGAGAGCTCAGCAGCAGCAGCAAGTTCCCCTTTGCAGGTGTTAGCAAAAGCTGCTTTGGCAAAGGGGAGTCAGCGGCCATGAGTGCAAAAAAAATCCCCTCCTGCCACATTACTCTTGCAGTGGAGTTGCTGTATGAGTAATAACCCATATTGAGCTACTCTTGCAAAAGTGAAGAGATGCATCACAAGTTGCTCTCAGCTGCTGTGGTTGGAGCACAAACCCACCAGGAACTGGCCCCAGCAGGCACCCAGAGTGAGATGCTGCAGGGTGGGGATGGAAGGGCTTCTCCCATCAGCACCACAGACCCTGATAACAATCTGCTCACTTGTGACACACAAACTGCCCAAAGGACAGTCCTCAGAGCAAAAATAACCCTGTGGGGTTTTTTGATGCAGA
Source organism: Argya squamiceps (assembly GCA_037834095.1). Taxonomy (NCBI): domain Eukaryota; kingdom Metazoa; phylum Chordata; class Aves; order Passeriformes; family Leiothrichidae; genus Argya; species Argya squamiceps. Next base: position 19,615,042 of record JBBMKD010000025.1, read on the forward strand.
TTTCTGCAAGACAGAGCCATTTAGATGGGGCTCTGAGTAACCTGACCTAGTGGAAGGGATGAGATGAGCTTTAAGGTCCCTTCCAACCCAAACCAGTCCACAATTCTACAATTTACAAAGCCATGCAAAGAAATCTGTATTTCCAGCCCCACCACTCCACTCCAACAGAGCCTGACTCGCAGCCCAGTGCTTATGCAGAGACTTGCACTGCCAGCCATGGAAATCCCCAAAGCCCTTTGTTCTCCAAAACGAGCTCCAAGCATTTCAGGTTGTGATGTCAGTAAAAATTAGGCAGCAACGAACAAAACCAGCACGGGCACCCTGGCAGGAGAAGCCCAGGAGGGCTCCAAGGCCGGTGCCCCAGGCAATGCCCCACATCACACTCCTGCTGTGGGCAAACAACCCACGCTGCAAAAAAGCAAATGCAGCCACACAGGGACTTTCCCTGCACCAGAGGGTCTGTCCTGGCTCTGCCAGCAGGAAGGGAGAGGGGGCAGAAGGTTCCTACCCTGCATTACAAAAATGAATGGATGCAGTTTTACCCAGAAAGCAACTAGGTAAATGTGGTGAGAATGAAACAATTCCCCTAAATCTCGTACCCTTCCCAAAGCCAGAGTACAACATACACACACACAAAACTCCACAAAGTTTGAATTTGTGTTCTTATCCATGCTGCAATAAAACACGTGGAGCATGGAGCTGAAGCCCCATTCCTGTGAGCCTCAGGCACCAAAGTTTGTAAGAAATATGACCCAGTGATGAGCACAGGCTGATTAACTTCACTGAAATGTCATCTCTTCAATCACCCCGAGACGCCTGCAGGTTTCCCACCCTGGTGGGTGACTCTGTGCTGGACACAGAGCCCAGCACTCACTGATCCAGTCTGAAAAGCCCTGGCAGCACAACAGATTTCATGAACAACCGAAAAATAAGACCCATGTTCCCTTTTCTGAAAAGGAGAGAAAGGGAAGAAGAAAAAACCTCAAGTTTTTTTAACCTCTGCCAGTTCCTACAAGCAAAAACCAGGCTAAGTGCTGTTCTGCTTGGAGTTCACTGCAGCAAAAATGCACTTTTGACTATGCAAGAGGGAGCATTTCCCCATAAAGAGGCAAAGGCTGTGCTGAGCACACAGTGTAACCACGCAGCCAGGCCAGGCCCATCAGGAAATGCTTGTGACAACTGATATAACCCTTGCTGTGGTGCTCTGCTCAGCCTAAGTCATGAGTAATCTCCTCCTGCTATGGGGATCTGTGGATCTAGACCAGAAAGGAGAATTACTCATATATGGCATGCAGATTTTTACAAAAGCCTTCAGGCTGAAGGGAGCAGGAGGAGCCCAGGGCTGCCAGCACCCGGGCAGGCTTGTGCAGCCTTATAAGGGCTCCACTAACCCTGGGAGAAACAGCTCCTCATCCAGCACCCTCAGACACGCTCTTTAATCCATTTCACTCTCAGGGCTGCATCCCACAAGTTCCTAAGTCCCTCCCGTGGAGGGGCAGGGAGCAGAGAGGCAGGAGTTTCCCCCTAGAGTGAGCTCTGCTACAGCCAGGCAGCAGCTCCCAGCCTCCTCCTCCAAGCAGGAGCCCTCTGGAACAGGGCAGCTCCCCTGAGAGCCTGCTGTATGACTGAGCACAGAATTCAGGTGCAAAAGTTGGTGATCACAGAATCTTGGAATGATCTGGGTGGGAAGAGACTTCAAAACTCATTTGGTTCTACTCCCTACTACACCTTCCACCAGCCTAGGTTGCTCCAAACCCTATCCAGCCTGGCCTTGGAGACTGCCAGGGATCCAGGGGCAGCCACAGCTTCTCTGGACACCCTGTGCCAGGGCCTCACCACCCTCAAATGGAAGAATTTCTTCCCAGTATCCCATCTAAACCTCTCCTCCTTCAGCTCAAGGCCAGCCCCCTTTTCCCCTGTGGTACTCAGCACCAGGACCCCCCCTCCATCTGCCAGAGCTGCAGAGCCCAGGCATTTAAACCTGTTTAATGCCAAACAAACTATTGATATTAAGGAAAACACTTGGTTGGCATCACTTTGCCACGTCTCCCTGTGCCCACAGCAGGTCCCTGTGCACCACCCGGGCTCTGCCCTCCCTCTCCAGCCTCTGAGGGAAGCTGTGCCAAGCCCCAGCTCAGGCCTTTGAACGTGTTGACAAAGGCAAGATAAATGCAAGGCAGCGGTTGCTGACAGGCAGGTACAACAGCGTCTGCAGGGAGGAGGTCGAAGTGCTTTTCCCCTGAGTCACCGCTCCAGCTCAGCCTCAGAATTAACCAGAAACAGGGCAAAAGCCACTCGGGCTGGAGCTCAGCTCAGCCCCTGGCAGACCAGAGCCTGTGAGCCTCTCCTCTGCTGAAGAAAAGCCAGAATTAAAGGAGCAGAAACTCTGCCCCGTCCCCTGTCAGTGCCAGTGTGAATGGGAGGCAGGAATTGTGTCCTAGTTATTTAGGCAGCAGGAGATAACTCCCCCTCCCGGCGTGCCCCGCGCCGCCCGACAAACCTGCTCTGTAAATAACAGGCAGCCTTTAAGCTGCCAGAGTGGATGGAATAAAATGGGAGCTGATTCATATTCCAACTGATCCTCTCCCTCCCCAAGCACCTGCGCCAGCACTAAGCTTCTTACCCGAGCCTGTATTTACATATCCTGCACTGCCGGGCACAGCCTCCTCTGCCAGGGTAAATGCTGGCATCTTCCCCAGGCTGCCAGGCAGCTGTTTCCCCTCCAACATCCCTAATCCCAGTTTTTTGACCCCTCCTAGAAGCCCCACGCTGTGCTCACAGCAGTCCTGCACTCACAGCCAAGCTGTGTCACTCTTGCAGTGATAGGAAGGGGAATGTGGCACCACCAAGGTGCTCCATAACCAAATCCTGCCTGGGAGTTTCCTGTTGGTTTTTTGTATGCTGTATTTTCCTCATTTTGTCAATATTATGAGCTCAGTCAAACAAGCACTTACTGCTATCACTAGGGTGGGATTGCAGGGGAAGTGACAGAGCTGGGGCTCACCATGCTCAGCTTCAGCTCCCCAAGCTTGGCAGAAACTCCCAGGGGAATGCTGAGAAACTGGAGCAAGGAGATGAAAGGGAAGTGGATGAGATTTGCTCCTTAGCAGAATTCAGTAGATGTAGGTTTTCATGTTTATTGAAAGGTAACATTTGCAGAGTTTTCTGCACAGCTATTGACTGGAAATGACTGATACTGAGAAGGGGGAAAAAAGCTGAATGAGAGCAGACTGGGCTCATGCCTGGAACAAAATGGGATGAAGAGGAGAAGTGTGAAGGTATTTATCCTTAAACTCAGATTTCATCTCAGCAGTTTCACCTAAGCCACGCCAAAAAACAGACAACAACTCAAATCAACTCTCAGAAGCAGCAATTTCAGCAGAGCAACTCCCAGGCTGAGCCTGGTCCAGCTGTGCTGCTGGGGAAAGCCACACCAGCCCTGCTGACAAGGACCTGGATTTCCATCCAGAGGAGGAGAAGCTCCTCCCTCACCCAGCACACACTTGCACCATCACCACATCACTTAGGTGCTCCACACCCTAGTGCAGAAACCCCTAAAAACACACAGAACTTGCAAAAGAGAATCTTCCAAAGCATCCCCTGCTGCTCAGCTGACTCGGGTCCAGGTGAGCACAGCACTTCCTGGGAAGGATTGCAGCCACAGGGAAATAAACCCAACCCCATCAACCCCAACCACCACACCAATGTCAATCCCTGGGTCAGTGCCCAGGGCACCTCCTGCCATGTCAAACAGTGCCATGGCTCCAAGGCTCCAGGCTCAAAGAGCAAAGGAAGGCAGGTGGCCCAAATGTTACCTTTTTCCCCGTTTGTTTCTCCACCATGTCGTTGCTGAGAGAGAAATCTTCTGACTGTGGTGTTTTAGAACACCCACCCTTGGGCATCGTTCTGCCTTCCTTACTTGATCTTCATTTATGCTGCCATCGCCTCATCATCAACCGTCTGTTGGGAGAGAGGAAAAGGGAGGTCAGACATCAAAAAAGGGTCTGCTCATTATGGGGGGAAAGACAAGGCACTTCCCGTGGGGATAAACCCCCTCCCAACCCCTGGATGGCAACACCAGGATGGCAGAGAACCCTCAAATGTGGAAAAAGCTGCAGCAGGCTCCTGCCACCTTCCCAGAGAGTAAAGAGATGCTGCAAGGAATCATTCATGGAATCACACAGGGCTTGGAAAAGACCTCCCAGGACATCGAGTCCAGCCTGTCCCCAATCCCAACCTTGTCACCAGCACTGAGTGCCACCTCCAGGCCTTCCTTGGACACCTCCAAGGATGAGAACGCTGCCACCTCTCTGGGCAGACCCTTCCAATGCCTGACAACCCTCTCCATGAAGAAATTCCTCCTGATTTCCAACCTGAACCTCCCCTGGCACCGCCTGAGGCTGTTTCCTCTCATCCTATCACTTGTTTCTTGGGAGAAGAGGCCAACTCCAAACTGGATCCTGCAGCTGCAGACACAGCTTGTTTCATATGCAAGGAATAGCCTAGAAGGGATCAAGTCCCACAGAAGAGCAACAGATCTCCTGCTCTTCATCCACAGCATCACCCCAAGCCCACATAAAGCCTCCTGCAGTTGTGGCTCTGTCCTGAGTGCAGGGACACGGGGACAGACCCTGGGCTGGGACAGCCCTGCACCCCAGTTGGCCACGGTGAATTCCCAGACACACTGGCAGAACCAAACAAATTATGAAACCTCCTTTAAAAATGCACTTTGGGAACGTGTTGCCACCACGATACAGGAGCAGGAAGGGTGGAGGCTCGGTGTTCCTGGAGTGGCTTGTCACAGCTCCTCACCCTGCTCTGCACCTTGGCCTGGGAAAGCCAACCTGGAGAGGACAAAGAGCTCCTGCTCCTCGTGTGCTGCCTGGCTACAGGGCTGGAAAGACAACTGCCATGTGAAATACAGCAAGGCACGAGCTGCAGCAGGGCTCAGGAGCATCAGCTACAGCCAAGACCCTTTCAGGTGAAAAAGAGTATCTCCTCTCCCCACACCAGAGGCTGGAAAGCACAGGATATCTGTGAGGAGCGACTCCCAGCAACCCCAACACCATTCCCGAGGCTGGAAGGGCACAAACAGGAACTTTTCCCCGTGTAATTGTCACCTGCCAGCTCTAAATTGCACCCATTTACATCTAACAGCAGCAGCTCTGCAGAGCTACAACTGCAGGAAATTGTCCAGGGGAGATGGGAATTCTCAGAGAGGAGAGAGAGAAGTCGTGTATTTAGAAGCTCCCTGGAAATCCCTTCAAAATTTCTGTTCTATTTATGCCTCAGAGGCCTTGGGACACTTTGGGTTGTTTTTATTGTTTTGTTTTGTTTTTAAAGGTGGTTCAGAGGCCCCAGCCCAGCCCTGAAGAAGCACAGATTCCCAGACCAAAGCACCAGGCACACAGTGCTGGTGTTTCCAGCAGGACACTCTGCTTCCCAAGGCAGCTCATTCTGCAGCCCAGCTCCTCTGCCTGGGCTGTGGGAAGGTCGTTATCTGTGTTTAGGAACAAAAACCTCCTCGTGTCCCCCTGCTCAACATGGGGACAGCCCACCAGTGTCCCCTCTCCATGCTGCACATCCACTGGGTCCCTGCAGGAGCAGCCCCAGCCATTCCCAGCCCCAGGAATCTCTCTCTGCCAGGCATCATTAGCCAGCTGGGAAAATGTAAGAATTATTTCCCCTCGGTTTCTCTTACAGGGGCTCATTAAGGTGCAGGAACAGGAGAAAGGAGTGCGTGCCTGGGAGGAGGCAGGAGCAGAGGACAACATTCCCTTCAATATTCACTGCAAATCTAAGAGGTGGAAATTCAGATGAACTGCTGGGCAAGGGCAATTTATTTACACCTTGCAATGGATATTAAACCCTGTCAGCAGCAGTGGGACCGGGCCACGCTCTGCTCCCACCAGCAGCCAAAACCCAACCCCACCTCACTGCTCAGAGCACCCCGTGACCCACACGCTGCCAATTCCCAAAAAATCCATGCCCACTCCCAAGTCTTTGTGGCTGCTTGTACCAGGGTAGGCACCTATTCACGTGGAGCTTCCAAAACCTGTTTAACTGAGAAAAGGCCAGACGGATGCCAGATTAATTCTGCGCCCCTTCTGTTCGCGGCGCTGACTCATTACACTTGGAAAGCCGGCTGCCTCTCCGGGTAAACACAGCCCTGGCCTGTTCCACAGCTTGCAGGGAGTATCACATTTGCACAACAATTACCGACAACGACGCAGCCTTCGTTTCGTTTTTAAGCACGTCTAATAAGTTCGTTTCATTTTTAAGCACGTTTAATAAGAGTCAGAGGGGAGGCACAGACTCCCGGCTGGAAGAGCCTTCCCCAGCTCGCAACAGAGCATTTGCAGAGAGGCAAATCTAGGGCTGCAGAACGACAATTTGGCTTCAATCCCTCCTAATTTAGGAGCTGGACGAGCCACTCCCTTTCCACGATGCCCTCTCAAGCTCACCTCCCTACAGGAGACGAGCAGCACCTTTTCTATTTCACAAACAATTAACTCAGCTCCTCGGAGGAGCTGATTACATGTGGTGGCTGCACAATACCAAGTGGAAGACCAAGTGAGCTCAACAGAATATAATCCCTCACACTTCGCCAGGAAAACAAAGGAGCTGTTTACCCCTGGCCAGGGGCCAGCCCTGGCTGCATGCACAGCCAGCCCAGTGCCCACCAGACCCTAGCCTGGCCACAGCAGACCCCGAGGCTGGAGAGGCTGGATCCCACACAATCCCCTGGGAAAGTGGGGAACACAGAGATGGAGGCTGCCCTGGGATGGACTGGCCTGGGTATGGCAGCTCCTGCTATTTCAGGATGGCTGGCAAGGCTGTGGTGGTCCCAGCCCATGGAGTAGTGCCAGCCAGGAAAAAGCTGGAGGAACAGGGATGACACCCAGCCCAGTCACCCTGCTCTGGGTGGGGTTCAGAGCCCCCACAGCATCCCTGAGCACCCTCCCAGAGGATGGAGGAGCAGGACTCTCTGGAACACAATCAGGAGCAGGGCTGGAGCCGTGTGGAATGAGTCTGGCTGGGAATGGCAGAGCCAGCCCTGAGCACAGCCACCCACAATCGTCCCCTGTCCCCTCAATGGGCCAAGGAAACAGTTGAAAATGGGTTTTATTTTGCCAAGGGCATACCAAGCCCAAGCCACACACTGAGACCAAACACGGCTCTGAAGGACCTCCAAAGGCTACAGTCCCAAGAGGGATGGAAGGGAAGGAGGTGTCATCTGGCCCTTGGAGGGAGGAGGAAGAGGAGGAGGATGAAAGCACTGCTGGCTTCAACCCCAGGACATCTGGGCAGCTGGGAGGCAGTGTGGGAGCAGTGGCACCCATGAACCAGGACGGGCTGGGACAGGCACAGAGAACAAGGACAAAGCCCATGGACAGACTCCAGCCCCTGCCAGGCAGCACCAGTACTTGGCCAGAGAGGAGAGCAGCTCCTCACTAACCAACCCCATGGACCTCCATGTACATTTAAACTTCCCATCCCTACCCCTCCTGCTTCATGGAACCAGCAACACCCCAACATCCCTATCTGTGCCATGGGCAGGGACACCACCTTCCACTGGACCAGGCTGCTCCAAGCCCCATCCAACGTGGCCTTGGAGACTTCCAGGGATGGGGCAGCTTCTCTGGGCAACCTCCCCACCCCACAAGAAAGAATAAAGAACATTTCCAGATGTATCTCCAAAGGGAACGACAGCCGTTCCTGGTCCCAGCCCTCCTTCCCTGCCCTCCTGCAGAGCAGCCAAACTCCTGCCATTCAATCTGAAACCACAACAAATGAGCTCATGCCCACGATCTGTGCACTGGAGCCTGCCCCTACCCCGCCAGCTTGGAGTAAAAAAGATTGTGGAGCCTTCTTTAAATGCCAGAATAGGAGGGAGTTGGCTGGAGGCTCCTGCCCGTGCAAACCCCCCGATGCAATTAGAGCCCCAGACATTATTTGCACAGATCCAACACGTTTGTTTGGTCTGAAAAGGTTGGAATAGGAACAAGCCAGTGAAAAACGAAAATTTTAATACTTCAGTCTCCTTTTAAGGTCGCTGTCTTAAATCTTTGAAAATTGCCTTAGATTAATAACTCACACCCACAATTTGACACTTGTCCCCCAGCTCTGGAAAGCAAAAGGAAAAAACCAAGAGCTGATGTCTTTCTACACACAGAACCACTGAATCCCCAGAATAGTTTAGGTTGGAAATGACCTCAAAGCTCATCCCATTCCACCCCCTGCCTGGCAGGGACACGTTCCACTAGAGCAGGTTGCTCCAAGCCCTACCCAACACTCCCAGGGAGATGAGGCAGCCACGGCTTCTCAAAAACACCACTGCCCCAGCCCCAACCCAGCCCTGCTGTGTGTCCACCAATGCATCCCCAGCATCTGCCCTGCACCAGGTTATCCTCCACCTGTCTGGCCAACAAGAGCCACCAATTAGTCCCTAAAACTGCCTGTGAGCACCAGAAGGACGTGCAGTTGGGGGAACAAGGGACAATTGTTCTTTGTGCTCCAGCTCGGCTCCGGAAGAGCAAAGTCCAGGGTTTTCCACAGTGAGTACACACGGCCGGGAGCAGCACGAGCCCTGCAGACCTGCACAGCAAGCCCAGGTGCTTTCCTCAGCACCTGACCATGGGTAATCACAGAGATTAGCTATTACTGAGATAGGGCAGTGCAAGGTGCTAATTCTTACAGCCAGAACTCAAACCACAGAGGGTTGAGAGCCCGTGTTTCCTGCAGTCAGTGGGGAAGCACCATCACCTGGTGTGGGCTCACCCTGGTCTCACAGCTCCATTGTGTCCTCACCTTCAACTCCACATCCCTCCTTACCCGGGGGACCTGTTACCTGTTTGTTCCTGGCTTTTGAAAGGGGATGTCTCTCCTTATCAAGAGTTCTTAGAGATGACACATCTTTTTTCACCTTTTTGAGTGACTTCTCCTTTCCTGTTCTCAGTCATTGCCTGGTCCCAAGTAACTGTCCTTTCTTCCACCTTCACAAAATATTTATTCTGCCTTAGCCCACATATCCTGACCTCCTGATACCCTGCAATGACTGGCTTGGGCAAGGCTTGCTGCTCTCTCAAACACACACCAGCCAAGTAAACTTACTAAACTGGAATCATGGAATGCCAGACTGAGACAGAAGGGACCTCAAAGCCCATCTCATGCTACCTCTGCCACAGGCAGGGACACCTTCTGTTTACCAGGTTGTTCCAAACCCTGCCCAGCCTGGCTTTGAACACTTCCAGGGATGGGGCAGCCACAGCTTGGGCTCTGGGCTACCTGTGCCTGGGCCTCCCCACCCTCATCATAACAAAATATAATGATCCTGCAGCCTAAGTTACTTAAATTAAACTGAATAAATAATATCACTGAATTACAGCAGCTGTTAGTATTTCAATCTTTTGTGGGACAGATGCCCCTTCCTGGAGTTCCTCAGGACATGCAGAAAAAAACACAGTGGAGCAGCTGAGGCTGCACCCAGCTCTCCAAGGATCACCATGAAGATGATGCTCATGACCTTGCTGGGCACCATGAACATCCAGCTCCTCCACAGCTCTCCAGCATGGCCCCACCACACAATCCCATCCCAGCTAAGGGGTTCAGTTCAAACCTGTGACCTGCCAGTGCCTCCTCCTGGCCCAGCAAGAGGTCAGTGGTCTCCAATTCTGACAACTCTGCATATTTCTGCTGCACCAAGTGTTGCTATTTAACAGGATTATATTTGGAAATTTCTGCCCAACCACACTGTGATTCACAATCTTCCAGCTGGGACCATTCTCAGGAGACACAAAATCCAAAGCAGAAGAGCCCTGACAGTGTCCTGCACCCACAAGCAGCCACTCTGCCTGTGTGGTTTCTCCAGGAGCAGTTTTTCCCACAAACCCTTCCCTCAATTATCCATACACAGCTGCCTCTGGTATTGCTCCATTTGGGGATGCTGCCGATGATCTGGTTCCTGGCCAAGTTACAAAACTGTACTTTGTGTCAGTGCTCCAGGCTGTGGTCTGGGAGCAGGATTAGCTGTGATGTGGAAACCTCTGGAGCAGCCCGAGTGTTACAGGAAGGCTGGGGCAGCACACAGCCCTGCTGCACCACTGTTAGCCAGGGTGGGAAAACTCATTATGACACTGTTGTCCTCTCCAGGATGGCTCTGGATCACCAGCCCAGATCAAAACCCGCCGTGGAGGGAGGACTCTGCACTTCTCCCATCTCCTCTCAGCTTCTGCTTCAGCCAGGGAAGAGCTGTAACCACGTCTGCCAACACAGTCACTACCAGAGTTTCTGCACATCAACCTCTTTAAAACAGTGATAAACTCCACATGACTATTCCCAGCGTTGCTGCACATGGGAGGAGAAATGCAGCCCAAGCTACCCAGCATAAACAGAACAAGGCAGAAACACAATGCTGGTGAGCTGAGAAGTCCAAGGAGGACAAAGCCTTCACCTGCAGCTCACCAGGATGTGAGTGGGATCTTGCAGGTCCCACCAGCTGGGAAAGACAGGGATGCCCCAGGGCTGCTTTATCCTGGCAGAATTTGAGCACCACAGAGCTGCATTCCCAGGACAGTTTGGGGAGCTGGGCTCTGCTCCCCCGGTCACGGCACGGAGCCGTGGCTGCAGCTCCCAAGAGCAGCTCGAGGGGCTCAGGAGCATCAGCCAAGCCCCAGAAACGAGCCAGATCTGATATTCAAGATGGAGAAACAAGTGAGCACAGACAATTCCTGACCACCACAGACCAAGGGGTGACAGATGAAGCAGCAGTGGCTGCCGGCGCCCTGGCAGTGACCTGCGTCACCGACCCCGCGGTGGCACCAGGGACACGGGGCTGGCAGGGGCTGCTGGCTCACTCTGCTGCCTCCTCGGCCAGGCTGAGCATCCTCTGAGCTCCCACCTGGGCATGGTCCATCTTCCCACTGCTGGCACCAGGGCCCTGTCCCAAGGGGAGGCTGCAGGACCAGCCCTGTTCCTATGGAAAGCTCGTGGTGGCTCCAGCAAGCCCCATCTGCTGCTCAGCTGCACAACAGGAAGACTCAGGAAGGGAGCAGGATCAAGGATGAGTTTGGGCTCCTTTTTGGCTGTTTAAAGGAGCACAAGCATCACCATCCTGTGGCCTCATCACTGACAAAACTCTGTGCCTTGTTTGCCCCTGGGCACTCAGAACTGGCTCTGACATAACACAGCTGAACAGAGACATGGCCCTGGGAATCCAGGCTGCCTGAATTCCATAAATACTCCATATTCCCAGTGTCCATCTCTGTACATACATGTGCACATGGACACACATGGAGATACACACACATTCAATGGACACACAGCCCTCAGTAAAACCCAACTGACACTCACTCCAGTCCTGCCCATTTTCTGGTATCACTGTGTCCATATCTAGGACAAGAAACAGCCTTAACTACAAATAAACCACCTGACTTAAGCACTTAAAACCCAAGAGGAGACCACAACCAAGCATGTTCATTACATAAGGAAGAAACCAAAAATATTTTGCCATGACCACTGCAACGGGGTCCTTTAAGTCAAGGAGACCCTCGACTGAGGGCTCTGCAACACCAGCTACCCCCCAGTGAAATCCCTGCTTGAGCCTCGGGGGATTTGGACAAAAGCTTTGGGATGTCTGTGTTTATATCTGGTTTCAGTCCATGATGTTGCAACAGCCAAGTAACAACATCTCCCAGCTGTGAGCAGGAAAATCCATGGTAATGGCAGCAAAACATTCCTGGTTCTCCCACTCTTGCATAATTCTTCCCAGGACCCCTCTTTCCATCTCAGCATCCTCGTGCTTCCTCCCAGTGTGGGAACCTCAGAAATATTTTGGTGGATTCAGGAGTAAGGTCCAGACAGAACAAATCTCACACAGGGGCCCTGAAGGCATCAGGCTTTTGGGGAAAACCCAGCACAGAACTTCAGTCATTTCCTCTTATTTGGGGTCTGCAAACCCAGGAGTTTTGTTTTTCCTCTTTCTTCTTTCTCACTGAGGCCAGTGGCTTCCAGATTCCAGACCCATATTTGATCCATGTACAAAACACTTTGCAGCAGCACTGGGATTTGTTTGCCATGTTACTGTCAGCTTTTAAATGACAGGGCAACAACTGAATAGACATGGACAGGACAGGCTGAAATGGGCTTGGAGCAACCTGGTCTAAGTGGAAGGTGTCCCTGCCCATGGCAGGGGGTGGAACAAGAGGAGCTTTAAGATCCCTTCCCACCCCAACCATTCCATGATTCTATTAAAAGATTGCTTCATGGCTCACATTAAACCGGAATTCTGTAAGCGTGGAAAGCACCTGGGGAGATGAGGAGAAGTCTGGGCCATGAGAAACTCCAGCCTTGTGCCAGGGCAGCTCTCAGCAGGGAAGCCCTTCTCCCAGGCACACCACTGAGCAGCTGGGCACAGCGCCAGGGCTGGGAAAGCTCCGGGCTCCAGCCAGATCCACAGCTCCAGGCAGGCACCAGGGAAGGGCAGGGAAGCAGAGTGGGGGCATGGAAAGGCTTCTGTGCACATTTCTGGGCTCACTCAGAGCTGGCTCCCCTTGTCCTCAGCTGCTGGTGCTCCCTCCCCGCAGCAGAACTGTCCCACAATGTTTGTACCTCTCCAAAAGCCAGGGTGGCTCCCTGAACCCTGACACACTGACACCAGCAGTGGATTTTCTGATTGTTTCAGCCCGAGCTGGAAGCTGGAGCCGTGCTGCTGACAACAGCCCATCACTGCTGCACGAACTGCGTGACAGGAAAGCTCTTGCTGTGCTTCCGTGGGGCTCTGCCTGCCACAGCCAACACAGGAAACACAAATCCTGAGCTCCTCCCAGCAAACCACACTCCCCCTGCTGCCAGGTGTACGGGGAGAAGCACCTTGGCCATTACCGTCCTCGCTTCTGCTCATCTTGTTCCAGAAGCCAAAGCTCCCGCCTGGTTTTCCCATTCCGGGTCCAGCACGTGGTGACTCTGCTGTGGCAGTGCCAGCAGGGCCAGGCCTGGCTCAGCCCTGTGCCAGGACCCTGGCTGGACACACGTCATGGCCGAGGGGAAGGGGCCATCCTGGGCCAGGGGCCTGCAGGGGGGCTTTGGGCACAGCACAGCCCTGCTGCTGGTTTGCAAACAGTCAAAGCAGGGTGAATTCCCCACAAAACCTGCAGCTTTCCATCCCAAATCACACAGCTCTTGAAGGAGTTCTGTTGTATATAAAGACACAGGAATGTATTTACCAAAAAGGGTATGTTCTTGTATAGGGGAAGCTCCATTTTATCTACAGAGAAAATTTCACCTTCAGCTCTTGCTGAAGGTGCCATGGGGAGCTGTAAGAACAGACCTGCTTTAACAGGTTTTTCTCTAAGGACATGAGTCCCCAAAAACACAAATCTGAGAGCTCCTCCTGATTTTGAGCCCAATCAAATGACATGAGGCCCCTGGTAAAACAATTTTTAAATATTTTAAAAATTTTAAAATTTTAAAATATTTGTTATAAAGCTGTTGTTTCAACATTGCCCAACAATTGAGAATACCCAGAGAGGCTGTGGATCCTCCATCCCTGAAAGTGTTCAAGGCCAGGTTGGACAGGGCTTGGATCAACCTGCTCTAGTGGAAGGTGCCCCTGCCCATGGCACAGGGTGAGACAAGATGAGTTTCAAAGTCCCTTCCAAACCAAATTATTCCATGACTTCATAATTCTAGGAATACCTGGAGCAGCTGACCAGACACGTGCCATGGTGGGACATGTGTGGCCCTGTGGATGTCCCCAGCACAGCTCACCCAGGAGCCCCAGCATCTTCCAAAAGGCAAAGCTCAGACAACACATACGTGTGACAAACTGGGGGCAAAAAAACCCAACAGATTCTCTGCCGCCTCCTTGCCTTCCTTAAAAAGCAAGGTCTGTCTCCCAGCTGCCTGCTGGATCTGCCTGCCTCCCCCAGGATGAGGAGCCCGGGGTGAACACGTGGCACTTGGTAGCAGAATTTGGAGAAGGGAGGGATCAAAGCCAGGCTTTGTGACTCTGGTGGGGGGAAAATAAGCTGGGAGGGACAGGCAACCTCTACCCCAAGAGCAGCCTGAAGCCAGGCTGCAGCCACACCAAAATAACACATCCAAGGGCCAAGCCATGGAGCAGGGTCATGAGGATCCAGGTAGGAATGGAACAACAGGAGTGGGACTATTCACCCCTGGTCCCCCAGGTCTGTGCCAGGCTGACGTGGCACACCTGGCACACCTGGCACTGGTGCTCCCAGCAGGAGCACACCAAGCAAAAGGGAACCACAGCCCCAAGAGCTGAGCACAGCCAGCCTCTCCCTGTGAACCGAGGACTGAACCTTCTCACAAACCAGAGCGGAACCCTGACAGAACCCAGCTCAGGAATGCACAGCCACACTGAGTTCCCCCTGCCCCAGAGGGCAGATCCTGCCGGGTGCCCATGGAGGGATCACCCTGGGGGCCTCGGGAGCAGGACAGGAGTGTCAGCCTTTGGCAGAGTTTTGTGCTCTTGGCTCAGTCCTTTACCTGTGTGGTGAATCAGGACACAGAAAACAACCCAACCACGTCTTGTCCCAAACTGATTTTGCCCCCTGGCCAAGCACGTGGTGAGGGAGATGGGAATGTTGGACCTGCAGTTCCCAACCACTGCACAGTGAAGCTCATCCACCTCTCCAGACAATCCCACAGGCTGGGCAGTTTCACCAGACATGTCCTGACTGAAACCTGCCCAGCAGAGCCTGGCCAGCTCCAAGGAGCCCTGTGCTCCTGGAAAACACCGAGGTTCACATACCACACACCTGGGCTGAGGGATACAGGACTCAGGACTTCAACAACAACAAAACATCTGAATTCATCAGTGGCCTCCAGGTGATCCCACCACGAGCTCCACAACCTGCAGAACAACTCTGGAATTTCCTCCTTGGGCTGCTGACCTACTAAACTGATTGGAATCAGCAGCAGCATCAAAACACTCCGTGCCGGAAAGGGGTTTAACAGGCTGGAAAGGGGTTTTACAGCCTGGAAGGGCTTTCAGTGCCCTCACACTCCGTGCTGGCTCTGCAGGGAGCGTTTCCCCTGGCTGGGTGCAGCCCAGCTCCCCCGGAGCTGTGTTTGCCCAGGCCAGCAGCAGGCTGCCCCCGCTGTGCAAACAGCAGCCCCGGGAGCCGCCGGCACGGCCGCGGTATCGCGGCAACGCGGCCCAGGCCTGCTCTGCAAACCCACCAAGTGTGCAAATTAATTTCATTATCCGCTCTTGCACATCATGAGGAGGGAAAACAAATAACCTGCCCGAAAGTACATTCTAGTAATTATTAACAGGGCGTCAGCAGAGCCCGGGGGAGAGGGAGGAGGATGGGGCAGGAGGAGAGCCTGGCACTGCCTGGCCACCGGAGCACTCGGCACCTCGGGACTCTGAAAATGTAAAATCTGCCTTTGTTCCTGTTCAGCCCAAGGATTCTCCATGTGCTTGGCTGCACCTGCATGTTCTCCCAACAGTACAACTGGCCATCCCAGTGTCTCACCAGCAAAGCTCTTGGCTTCCTTTGGTTCTGCGTTCACGGAATCATTGAGATTAGAAAAGGCCTCCAAGGCCAGCAAGTCCAACCTCTGACTGATCCCCACCCTGCCACCACATCAGAGCACTGAGTGCCACCTCCAGGCATCCCCTGAACACCTGCAGGGATGGGGACTCCCCCAGCTCCCTGGGCAGCCCCTGCCAGTGACTGACAAGCTTTTCTGTGAAGAAATTCTTCCCAATTTCCAACCTGAGCCTCCCTTGCACAATGTCCCTCTTCCCCCTACAAAAACTCTGGAGCACACTGAGCTGTCAGGGCTGTACACAAACCTTCTCTGGTGATGACTAAAACCCAGGTGTGCACTGAGTGTTCTGGTTCCTATTTTATTTTACAATAAAAGCCTCCTTCAGCTTGGCAGTGATGCTGCTCTGGCCCAGAAATCCCCCTCGCCTCCAAAAATGAGAGCAAACTCTGAGATTTAATACCCTGTAGCACATGAGAATTTAATCCAGTGCTGCATGCCTGGATTACATGACCCCTGCCCTGACCTGACAGGCACAAACCCCATGCCATGGCAAAACAGGTTTATGGAGTTGGAATTTTTGCTTTAGGAATCACACAATAACCTTAAATCTCAGAAATCCAAGCCACTCCCATGTCCCCCATGATGATGTGGCTGCAGATGACAATGACCCCAAGGGCTTGATCCCCCCACAAAGCACTCCTGAACGCTGCACCATTGCCAGGAATTGAGGAGATCCCTCCCTGCCTGCCCTGGCTGCCTCCTGGAGGGCACTTGCAAAACACCTTCTGAGGCTCCCAGTTTGGGGGGATTTAGTTTAGTCATGGAAAACTGAGAGGTTTTTAGTTTGGAGGAGAGCAGAGCACTCTGAACCTACCAAAGCCAGGCTGGACAAGGTTCTGGACAAGATTTGGATGAGGGTGTCCCTGCCCATGGCAGAAGGTGGAACAGGATGAGCTGCAAGATCCCTTCCCACCCAAACCATGCCATGATTCTGTGATTCTACAGCAGGGCTGTGGCAGAGCTCCAGCAAATCTTCAGGCATTATTAGTAAGCCATTAAGAGACACTGTCAAGACAGACAGGCTTTGAGATTGCTTTCCAAGGCAGTTGTCAGGGATTTTGGGATGCACCAGGTGCTGCAGCAGCAGCTTGGCTTTCCCTGTCACGTGAGCACTGCTTTAAAAGGGACCTCACAGCAAGAACCCAAGATTTTTCCAAGGTGCAGCCACATCCTAAACCCAGCCTGGCATTGCACCATGGTGATGGGACTTAGTCAGAGCCTGGTTTGGATGAGATTCCTGCACAGACCTGCTCCCACAGGAGCACTTGGCTCCCTGCAGGCACAGCCTGGGGATGGAGCACCCTGACCCAGGGGTGCTGATTCACCTGACTCCTCCACCCACAGTGCCAGTGCCAGAGGGGCACCGTGGATCTGTCTGTGCCCTCCTCCCTCCCTGTGCCTTGTTTTTGGTAGGGAAGATCCAGCTGCAAATCCACAACACTTAAAACAAACTCCCCAGTGGCTCCCAGAGCTTTTTATCCCCTGTGTTTTTGAGGATATCAATATAAACAGATCTGCACAGAAATTCTTTCATCTTCTTCTAAGGGCTCCTTGTGCTGCTCTGCAAGGCTGGAGAGCGTGGTGACCTTCGAGGGCTTCCCCAGCCTTCCTCCTCCTCCTCCTTTTCCTCCCACTCCACCAACAGATCACAAACCAAGCCGTGGCTCCTCGTGGAACTACGTGCACACAGAATCCCAGAGTCACTGAGTTTGGAAAAGACCTGCAAGACTCCAATCTTACTACAACCTCCATGGGATCTTCGTGCCCCATTCCCCCCCACTCCCTTCCCTCAGTGCTCATCTGTGAAGGTACAGGTCCCCACTGGCCAAATCCAAAGGTATTTTCACATTCCCCTCTATTTCCAAGCAGTTTCTGTATGACTCACACACACTGTCACAACCTATTTTCCCTGAGTTAAGTCGAAGTGCAGGGATTTGAAGTCATCCATTCATGTTTTATTTTCTCCTCTTTCCCTCTCTCCTCAAGACCTCCCCAAGCAGATTTTCCAAAACTGCTCTGTGTATCCCTATTCTGCTGGACCTGGCCACATGGTTTTACAGGAACAGCATTAACCAACACGTTTAATCCAGCTTGCTTTCTGGTTTTATGGGTTTTTCACCTTTTTAAAATCAGCAGTACAGTTTTCCACAGTCTATGTGGAATCAAAGATCATTCACAACACCATTTTTACTCTCTTCCATTTAAAGACACACACAACATTTCTCAGAGAGCAGAGGCAAGACCTTCTTCACACCACGAGAGGGGCAATTTTCTGCCTTTCTAATGTTAAAAAGCACCTGTTTCTAGTTCTGGGCCAGAACACACTGTCCATAAGCATGTGTGTGAGCAGGGAACACTGCAGGTCCAGAGCTGGAAGCAGCTCTCCAATCCCTCATTACTCTGGATGGATGGAAATTGCTGGATCAGGACACTTCCACCCGCTGCTTTTCTCTCCCATCCTTATTTTTTTTTTACATCTTTACATTCTTTTGCATCTCTAACACGTGACCAGCCTTAAGAAGCTGAGTTCTGTCCTCATTTTAGTGCGAGCTCACCACGCTGCTGCTGCCATCAGCCCAAGGGTGTGAGTCACAACCCAGCCTGCACATGAAGAGATTTCTTTCAAATTCCAGGGAAAATGTTAACGCCTCGGTGCCGTACGGGGAAAGTTTATCCCACCCCATCCCACCCACTGCGCTGCACCAGCCCCATCACCTTGGGGTGGGAGTGCTGAGGCATCAGAGTGAGGCCAGAGCTGGAAACAGCTCCAGCAGATAGCCCAGCACATGGGGAATAATTCACTGCTCCCATTCAATCCCACCTCCTATGGAAAAGGGAACAACTGCAGCAAGTCCAAGGAAAACTCCACATATAATTATCCCCAATGTGCTCTGAGCACAAATTCCTCCCCAGGCAGCCATGGCAGGCTCAGGTTTAAAGGACACCTGAATGCAGCCCCCTGTGTAGGAATTACACCTATAAATCTATAAATAATTGTGTTATTTACTCATTTTAGCAAATCCTAAACTGGCCTCTCAGTACTTAAAGGGGCCCATCAGAAACAAGGGGACAAACCTTCCAGGAGGGCCTGGGGCAACAGGACAAAGGGTGATTGTTTTAAACTAGAAGAGGAAAATTTCAAATCAGATATAAGGAAGAAATTCTTCCCTGTGAGGGTGAGGAGACCCTGGCACAGGGTGCCCAGAGCAGCTGTGGCTGCCCCACCCCTGGAAGTGTCCCAGGCCAGGTTGGATGAGGCTTGGAGAAACCTGGCACAGTGAAAGGTGTCCGTGCCCATGGCAGGGGGTGGAACAAGATGGACTTTAAGGTCCTTCCAACCCAAACCATTCCATGATTCTGTGATGATTTCATAGTGATGCTCCCAAGAGCAGCAGCTCAGCGTGGTGGGACTTGAGGGCCAGATCTCCAGCTCCCACTTCCAGGCTAATCCATCACTTGTCAGAGGTCAAACAGCCCTTCCCACAACACAGCACAAGTGACAAACTCCTTCAGGCCACACATAACCACAACTGGCTCAAATGCCACCAGCCAGCAGACCCATGCAGTGACACTGTCCCACCAGGAGCCATCAGAGGTGGTTCTCTGGAACCTGCTGCATTCCAGACCATTCCCAAGGCCAAGCCAGGCAGCAGAGCAGCCTCCTGCAGCTCCTGGCACATCAGATCACAGGGTTTGGCTATTCCAGGTCTGCATCCCTGGCAGCCACCCCCCGTGCTGATGGGGATGGTCACGATTCATGCTGGTCTCTCTAAGCCCTTTCACCTCAGAGCCTCGTGACTGGGATTGAGCCAGGAGATTAAAAACAGCTTGTGAAACACAAAGTGTGATTGTTTCCTTCAGCAGGGTACGGGCAGACTGGGATATGGACAAACCATGTCCAAATCCAGGAGTTTGCTGTAAAATGCAGGGTGTTACAGGTGCCACACTGTGCCAGGACACGTTGGAGCTGTGCAGGACAGGCAGGGCTTCCCTCCACACTGAGCCTGTGCACACAGCACATCCCACAATACTGGGATATACTGGAAATTTTGGCATTGGAGTTACAGCAAAACGTGGCTTGTTTAGTCCTGTGCTAAGGAAGTACAACAGCAAATTAAACCACAGAACTCTGGAATGCTCTTGATTGAAGAGACATTAATCTCATTCTACCCCCCTGCCATGGGCAGGGACACCTTCCACTAGCTCAGATTGCTCCAAGCCCTGTCCAATCTGGCCTTAGACACTTCCAGGGATCCAGGGGCAGCCACAGCTTCTCTGGACAACTTGTGGCAGCCCCTCACAACACCCTCATCCCGTGGGAGCACCTTTTGCTGCCCCACTGCAGCCAGTCCCTCCACCCCACAGATGAAGATGTGAGGACTAAGCACTATTTATAGCAGGTTTTACTTCCAAAAAGGCTGGTCCAAACCAGCTGTGGCCACTCCCTCCCACCACGATTCCTGCAGATGCTCTGCTCTTGCTGAGATGTGACCTGGGGAATTTTTTTTCCTTGCTTTCTAAAAGGTGCCTGAGGAACACGTTTAGTTTAGTGCAGGAACGTGCAGGCAGAAGGACCAGCTCAGCACTTTGGACACGCGGCAAAGGCATCGATTAGGAGCAGCTTTGCACACTAATTGCCATCAGAACTGCCCCTCCCCTCCCCCGGAGTAGGGCTCTGAATGGGGGCATTGTCTCAGGGCAGAGCAGTTCTCCAGCCCCAGCCCCTGCACATGAGACCCTGGTGCTTCACAGCAACAACAAAATCCCAGCAGAAGTCCATTAGCATCCAAAGGGAGGAGCCTGAATGCATCACAAGGATTCTTTGGAAAGTAAGAGTGAAACGAATGCAGTAAAATGCCACTTCTAAGTGATGCTCATTGTCCAAATTAAACCATCAGCAGCAAAGACCTTGACTCCCAGAGCGCCTTCAGTGCAGGACATGCTGCCGAGCCCGGGAAAGAGGCTGTCAGGAATTTTAAACCCTGGACCTGTCCCAAGTATGGATTACTCCATTTCTCTGCGAGCACTCGATCACACGGAGCCATATTTGGATTCCCAGAAGGAAAGCTCAGATCTCCAGGAGGGTGTATGTGGCTGCACCTCCCTGCCACATGCAGGTCCCCATGTCACCCACCCATGGCACAGGCCCTGTAGGAGCTGTCAAATGTCCCAACAACCCAGGAGCAGGTTCGAGGAGTGAGCCCAGCACTCTCCCTCTGGCAGTGGGAAGCCTTCATCCTGTCCCTCCTCCTCTTTTACAATCCCCCTTGGAGGCTCCCATCCCACTGATCAGGTTCAGTGTCTGCCTGCTCCTGGAGAGATCCCTGATCCCTTCCCAGCCCTGCTCCTTGCAAAAACCCTGTGCTGCTGCTCACCCCAGCTGTTGGCTGTGAGTGGCTATTTTTGCACAGCCTACAGAACAAAAATATAGGGAGCTATGTTAGGTGAAGGCTTGCACTGTTCACGGTGTGATGACAGCCAAACTAGGTCAAGCCTTAGCCAGATTCCTTTAAAAAAGGAAAGGAAAAAATAATCAGTGGGAGAGCAGCAAACTCCCAGGGAAAAAAAATGCTTGTGAACATCTACAATGCATAGTGTGCACTAGATGACTGGGGCAAAAATACATCTACATCTTTCTGTAGTTTAAATGGTAGATTTTTAAATTTTTGGGTTTTTAAAGGACACTAACATGTCTTGAACTGCAAATAAGATTTTCCACATGCATTTAATATACTGACTTAAATCAAAATAGAGTTTTCACCTATGAAATGCACCCTGGTAGCCCATTTTTGGTGTAGGGCAACTTGATTATATTTCATAGCTTCTCCACCATGAATAAAGGTATTCTCCTGCTGCTCTGGGAGCAGGAGCTCGGCAGGTAAGAGGATCCCATTCCTGGTGAGAAAGGCAACTTGATACCATTGTCTACAAGGGGAGAGGAAGGTAAATGACTTTAATTTCTATTCCAGAGGACAGACTCCCACTAGAGATTGGGTCCTGTTTGGTCTGAGAGAGCTGAGGGTGTCCAGCCTGGAGAAAAGAAGAATCTGGGGAGACCTTAGAGCCCCTTCCAGTGCCTAAAGGGGCTCCAAGAGAGCTGGAGAGGGACTTTGGACAACAGCCTGGAGGAACAGGACACAGTGAATGGCTTCCACTGCCAGAGGGCAGGGTTAGATAGGATATTGGGAAGAAATTCCACCCTGTGAGGGTGGTGACAGCTGGACAGGGCTTGGAGCAACCTGGGATAGTGGATGGTGTCCCTGCCCATGGGACAGATAACAGACATCTGGCCTAAGCCTGGATTGTCACCTCCTGGCAGAGGAAACCCTGAACTCACAACCCTGCACAGGCTCATGGAAAGGAGGAGCTGAGTGATTTTAAAACACCTTCCCAGTGAAAAATGTTCCTAGGCTTCGTTAAACGTGCCAGATAAAGGCTCTGTTCCTGTAGAACCTGATGCACGATTATCAGTCAAGGCCAACGTATTTACCCTAAAATTGGGTAATATTGTTTTATGGCTCTTAATAGTTGAAGCCGACAAAGCTCTGAACAGACGCTGCCGAGCAGTTTCTCAGCCTTTCATCAGCGCTGCGTAGGCGTTGAATTCTGGAGCTAATCACCTTAGCAACGGCTCTAAACATATGTGCAGTGACATCAGCTGATTTCTGAAAGCTGTAAATAGAGGATAATAGCACGAAAAAATTCTGGATCCAAGCCAAGACCTAAAAAACATACTATTAAAACACCGCCTGTAATTCAATGTATGCAAACTTGTTTGCATCCCCGCTCCCCAAAACCTGGGTAATTACACACCTACCAGCACAACTGGTGATTGTCCCACTGCAGGCTGCTCTCGGTTTCAGGAATTTCCCAGAAAATGAGGATTTGATAGAAATCCTTCTTTAAATTTAATTTTACAGAGCCTGGAGAAGAAGCTGCAATATGAGGCTGAGGGGTACCAGCTCCAGCCTCCAGCCCTGCGTTTTAAAGTCAATGAGTAACAGCTTCAACTTAGAGAATTATTTGTAAATAAGAAAATCAACAATGTGCTCATGGGCTTCACCAGTGAGTCACGCAGGAACGGGAGCCATGGCAAACTCAGCTCCAAGGACGTGCTGCTTTGCCCTTGGAAAAGAGGAGCAGGAGCAGGGAACCCGCTCCTGGCCGGCCGTGCGTCGAGCAGGCGGCCTGAAAGGGGCACATTCTGAATTACCTCATGTTTGGTACCTCATTAAGCCTCTAAACTGTCCGTTCAGGGAGTCCCTCAATCAGCCATCAGCGTAAGACACGAGGACAATATAGTTTTTGTTCCCCTCCTCTCGTTGTGACCCATATTCCCGAGGCCCGTTGTGCAGGACGTGACCCGGCCGCCTAAAGAAACCTTTGCAGAGCCTCCGTGGTGAGCTGGCAGCGGGGAGGGAGCGAGGGGAGACGGAGAAACGGCCTTAATAGGATTTTCAAATGTCAAAAAATATCTTTAGCAGGCCCATTTAGGCAGAGGCTCAGCACTCGCTGGAGTTGAAAGCGGAATGTGCTGTGCAGAGGACACGGCTCGCATGCTAAGCAAAGCCCAGGAACGCTGCGGGAGAGCCCCAGAGCACCCGGCTCCTTCTCCTCTCTCCTCTGGAAAACCAAGGCAAGGAGGAGGCCACGGTGCCTTCTGCTCAGGGCAGGGAGGTGCTGGGGCTCGGTGTGAGCACCCAGCACACACAGGGATAAGGAACATGCACACGGGCAGAGCTTCGAGGCAGCTCCTGAATCCTGGCTCTGGTCACTGGCAAATCCAGCTGCTCTGACTCTGCTGGAGAGTGTCCAGAGAAGGGAACAGAGCTGGGGCACCAGGAGAGGCTGAGTGAACCAGGGGGGTTCAGCCTGGAGAAAAGGAGGCTCAGGGGGGACCTCCTGGCTCTCTCCATAACTCCCTGACAGGAGGGGACAGTCAGGGGGGTCAGGCTCTGCTCCCAGGGAACAGGGACAGGACCAGGAGAAATGGCCTCAAGCTGTGCCAGGGAGGGTTCAGTTTGGATATCAGGAGGAATTTTGTCATGGAAAGGGTGGTCAGGCATTGGAAGGGGCTGCCCAGGGAGGTGGTGCAGTCCCCATCCCTGGAGGAATGGCTGGACATAGCACTCAGTGCTCTGGTCTGGTGACAAGGTGGGATCAAGTCATACCTGAAGATCCAGGGGGTATTTTGCAACCTCAATGATTTTGTGATTCTGCAAAGTGCCTTGCATTGAAAATGAAAATAATAAGGCAGGGAAAGGGGAAATACAAACTTAAAAACTGCACCAGGAGGAGGATCCTGCACAGAGCCAGAAGCAAGAATCCCCCCTCCTTTTCCCAGGTAGGGTCGGGGCTTTTTCTCTGTCAATTAGAGCTGCAAGGAAATCCAGTGCATTGAGATCAGCAGTGTTAATCGTTATTGCATCTGAATTTAATAAGCATTATTTTTTAACTGCAGGTAATTTACAGTGCCTCACCTAAACATGGAAATCAAGCAGTGCCTTCTGCTCACTAGAAAACCACCAGCAAGGATAATCCTGCTATTTGCTTTATGCCTTTTAATGTCTGTAATCCACGGTTCCCCATTCTGGGAGACTGCCATGGTTACTCCTGCTCCCTCCATCAAAGGCTCTTGCCTGCATCTTCTGCTGAGCTGCTAAGAATAGCACAGGCCCTTTCCCAAGCTCAGGAAGGTGAGCTGCAGGGAAGGATGGAGTTCCTGGCAGGCACAGGGGAGAAGGGGATGGGGCTGGCAGGACTGGCCAGTGTGGGAAGCAGCTGATGGAGGTGCAGCAGCATCTCCTGCTCTCTGCTGTGCTGCCTGCAGGAGCAGGGGCTGAGCACATCCTCAGGTCCCTGGGATGAGAGGGGAGGGTTTTAGATGGGACACTGAGAAGAAACTCCTCCCTGTCAGGGTAGGGAGGTCCTGGCACCATAGAAGCTGTGGCTGCCCCACCCTTGGAAGTGTCCAAGGCCAGCCTGGACGGGGCTTGGAGCAAGCTGGGATAGTGGAAGGTGTCCCTGCCCATGGCAGGGGGTGGAACTGGATGAGCTTTAAGGTCCCTTCCCATCCAAACCAGTCTGGGATTCCATGATCAATCTCTGGCATTTTTATTTTATTTTTATTCCCTAACTCTGGAAGTCCCTCTCCATAGCCTGTATCACAGTTTGGGCACCTCCAAGCCTACAGAGCCAAATCATTACAGAGACCCTAAAATTCCAGATGGGTATCTCAGTTTGAGGAACACCATTCCCCAGGGACAGCCAGCACAAGTCCCCTGTCACCATCCCTGGGAAAGCACCAATTACAACAGTCACACTGTTTACAGCACTGTGCACAGGCTGCACTGGTTACCTGGAAAAGAATCATTCCTCCCATCAACCAGTTCTCCAAAGCTGGCCAGAATCTCTTTGTTTTGAATGTGTTTGCTAAGCTGCACACCTGGGAGGGATGGAGAAGACACTGCTGATGTGGGGAGGATATGGCAGAGTTCCTGGGATGGGAAAATGCAAGCTCTGCACTGCTGGTGATGGGATTTGTGTCCTCCCAGCACCGGAGGCTGGCAGGGACTGGCTGGAGGCACAGGCAGGTGGATAACCCAGAGCTCAATAGTCAGCAAGGAACAGTTTCAATATTTCACACATTATGCCAAATAAAAGCTTTCCTGTGTCCCGAGTATTTACAGACCGACGTCAGCAACACCCCAGAGCTGTGCAGGCTGTTCTGGCTGTGCAGCTGGAGTCAACAAGCACCACCAGGGCAGCTGAAGACCACGGGATCCTCTCAGGAGCCTGTGCAAGGCCAAGATGCTGCTGCAGCTCTGCTCCCCTGGAAAATATCTTCCCCTCTTACGGCCCATCCTGCCTCCTGTGAGGTCCCACCACAGGGCAGCTCGTGGATGGCAGCAGCAGGACAAGGGATGGGCTCAAAAAGAGCACACAGAAGCTGGTGCCATCACCCTCATGGGCCATGGCTTTGGACCAGGAGCCCAGGACCTCTTGGAAAACACAAACCAGCCCTGCAGCGTGCCCCCAATTCGGTGACACACATCTGGGCTCCTCTGGAAAGAGCTTCACTGCAGGGCAAACCTGATATTCAAGGGTAGCAAAGAAACTCCAGAGAACTGTACAGAAAGCACATCCTCTTTTGCAGACCTACTCCTTTAAAAGCAGATGCTCCCCACCTATGGAAACTGGAGCACATGTGCCTGGAGATAAACAACATCACGGGACAGGTAAGCTGGTTACTCATGATTTATCACACCATCTCCCTCTCTAATTGCAGAGCTAAGCAGGCACTCATCTAATCCACCGTAAGCAGCTTACGCTTCCTTAGGCAGCTCTGCACCATCGCTCACTTCCTGGTTTGGAAATCATCATTCCCTAAGTCCCTTTCTCTGGAAGGTGAGAAACCACCCTTTTCAGTCACCCTGCACAGATTTTGAGACTTGCAAGATGCACTCACAGGACAGATAATTCCTGGAAGTCCCAAATATTTTTCCAGGGTAGTGGTGGAGTCACCACCATCCCTGGAGGGACTTAAGAGCCGTGTGGATGTGGCACTTTAGGGACATGGGTTAGTGGTGGCCTTGGCAGTGCTGGGGCCATAGGTGCTCTCAATGATCTAAAGGTCTTTCCCAACCTAATGGAGTCTGTGACTCGACGTCATACTCAGTGCTGAGCAAAGCATCTTTCACCTTTGTGTCCTGCTGCTCTGGTCACGCACTGCAGGTCCTTGCTCTCAGTTTTCCCAGAAATTCACTCATTTTCTCCACACTAACAGCCGACTCCTCCCTGGTTAGATTCTCTATTTATTTTCCACTAATGTATCAGGAACAGGGAACCACAACCTGCCCAATTCCTACTGCTTGTGGATTCTAGTCTAGTACTCACAGGGCTTATTTCTTTTAATTATATTTTCAAAATCCTTGGTGCTCCACAAAAATGAGCTTTAAAAGCTGCAAAGGTCCACCAAAAAAGTGTCCCCCTGTGGACAGAGTCACTGTTCCCAGAGTCTGGAAAGGCCAGGTTGGACAGGACTTGGAGCAGCCTGGGACAGTGGAAGATGTCCCTGCTCATGACAGGGGGTGAGACTGGATGAGCTTTAAGGTCCCTTCCAACCCAAACCATTCTCTGATTCTACAATTAGCCAAAGCACATTTTAGCTTTTCTCCACACATCTGCGGGTAAGCAGGAGGTTACAGACAGACTCCAGGGAGAGATCTCAGGGTTTGGGTTACATCAGGCTGTTTTCAGTGCTGGGAAGCTCCGGCCGCTGGAAGCGGAAGCCGAGCCGGCGCGCGCCACTCGCACGCCTTCGCTCACGGACACGGCCAAGGGGGATTTTCTGACTTGCAACACCGGAGAACTTTACCCCCAAAACTACCCATGAACTTAGGCCAGTAAACCCAAGTCAAGCTTCAAAGTCATTCCAGATAACGAGGCAGATCCAACACCACCAAGAGCTGCCTTTGAACCCCATAACCCATCCCCGATCAGCGGCGAATCCTCGGGGCCGAACTCCTGCCGCGAGGAATTCTCTTCAGCTTGATACAAAATTTATTTTACCATCTGTAAAATTCATTTGTGTAGCTGCACACCCTGGTAGGCCTGAACGGGGTGAAGGAGTGTTTCAACTCCCAGTGCAATTTATTATTTAAAAGCAGAGAAATGACATTGCCGGTCGGAGAGCCCGGGTGATGTAATGGGGAGCGCAGTTCCGCTCGCCGCCGGAGCCGCGCGGTACATTAGCGTGCTGGCCAGGGTGGCTGCTCCTATCAATTATTTATAGTCTCCTGGCGTGCAGCCTGGAGAGGGTCACAGCACTGAAAGCCAACTTTATCTGCATTGTTCCCAGCTCCTGCCCAGCTGTCACTCTGCTCCCTAATTTAATACACCCAGCGCAGCGTAAAAGGATGCAGAGCTGCTGCCTGGAATAGGAATAGGAATGGGGAGGTGGGGTCTACAGAGAGCTGGTGGGGCCTCAGTCATCTTTGTTAAGGTGCTGACTTGGCTGTTTTAAACCTGCCTTTGAGATTCCCCTGGTCACTGGACTGAGATACAGAGTGACCCAGGGCAGGCGTGTTTGGGGGCGAGAGGCAGGATGGAGTCGTGGGATCTCCATCTCCATTTCCGTGCCACACGAAGGGCAGGCTGCACTGCATGGCTTCCTACACATTCCAGCAAGAGCTACTCAATAACAGATGCAAATAAGAGGGGGTGAGGAGAAAGGGCACTTCAGCTCTCCAGAAAAAAAAAGAATATATAGATATATGTTGAAAAAAGTAAATCTCTCATATATTGTTACAGTTACAATTAAAAGTGCACTGACAAGGTATGGAACGAGGTGAGCTTTAAGATCCCTTCCAACCCAAACCATCCTGTGATCCACCTGTATTTCACCACAGGGGAAGGGGCAGTGTCCCATTGTACTGGGCCACCATGCAGGAAAAAGACACTCCAAGGCTTTTTCCCTACAACTCAACAACACACCTCCTCCACTGTTTGCCCAAAATTAAACCTACCACAACAACTCTTTGGACTCTGGAAATATGTCCCTCATTTGGCCCGATATCAACATCAAAGCAATTAAATTTCAACTGTAGCTGCTTAAGCCAAGTTGGACATGGCTTAGAGCACCCTGGAATAATGAAAGGTGTCACTGCCCATGGCAGGGGTTGGAACAGATGAGCTTTAAGGTCTCTTCCAACCCAAACCTGCCTGGGATTCTGTGACTCAGGGTGTCCATCAGTGCAGGAGATGCTTCTCCTGGATATCGCTCCAACAGAAATCTGGTACAAGAAGATGAGTTGCTATTTTGGCAGCTCCTGTGCTTGGTCCTGCCCCACAGATCAACAGGATCCACACAGGTCAAATATCTGTCCCATGCCATAAACTAAAGGCAATTCCAGCTTAAACAATAAGGCATTTTCTCAAGTCTTGTAAAGCCAGGAAAATAATTTGAATTTTCCTGCAATTAGGATTGGTTGCCTTACTGCAAGCCAAAAGTGCTCAGGTTTGGTTTAGGCCACACAAGACACATTTTGATGAAGGTGCTTGGAAACCACACACATAGATTTCACCAAAAACACAACATCTGCACAACAAGGAAGTTGTGGAAAAAGAAAACTCAGGCCTAGAGGAAGCAAGTTGGTTCTTCTGCAGCACAAACAGGGGCCCAGGGGAGGCTCCTGCTGAGGCCCCATCCAGCACAGCTCCCAGTGCTCCAAGAGTGGAGCAAGGGGAATCTCCCCAAATTTGCCACAGACCCCCAGCAGCCAGAGAGGCCCAGGTGAGCCAAAAACAACAGCCAAACCTTTTCACATTAGTGTGATTCATGCAAAGACAAGACAGAAAAACAATTGGCCTCGAAAACCAGCAGTGAGCCTCTTCTTCAACTTTTCTGCGCTATGAAAATCAGGAAGATTCTGCCCCAAAACACCAAAAACAGGGAACTGGGACAGCCATGGGAGGAACAAGCTGGTTCCCATCCCGGAGCCAGTCACAACACTGGGTTGTGTCATTGAGCCAAGCCCAGAACGTGCAGACCACACGCGGCTGCCACCGCGCCGCGTCTTCGGGGCCTTCACATCCTCCCTGAATCCAGGATTATTTCCATGGCAACTATCTGGAGAACTTATTAAGTAAAAAAAAAAAAAAACCACAAAAAAACCCCCCAAGAACAGTTTGAACACACAGACTCTACGTTCGTAACGTACCAACTGACTAAATTAGCAGCGCTGAGATTTTTAGTAATCAAAATAGATCATGTTCCAGCAACTCAGTCTTCTCTGTGCCACAGCTAAAGAGAAAAATCTGATAGTAATCACCGTGGGGAGGAGGAATTACAGGTTTTCCAAGACCACAGCCCTATATCAAGCCAAGTCTTACCCCATTCAAGACATTATTTCAGTACCTGGCAGTTCAAATGCTGTCAAATAAGGCTGAGTTTCCATCAGATGATAAACTTGGTTGCAAGGCTCCTACTAGAGAATCAGAAAGATGACTATCATGACACAAAGTACTACAAAAAATTCATTGAATAGCCTCAAATCTGTACCAAAAAAAGCACCATTTATAACTCTTTTTCACATTTAATTTGAAAGATTCACTAGTTTGGAGTATTTGTTCTGAGAAAGGACAAATCCCTTATTAAAGCTGATTAGAAATAAATTAAAAATCAGCAAGACCCGTTAGTGCAACACTGAGAAGGAGATGTCTTTCTCCAGACCAGCACCACTCCCAAACTTGCAGGGATTTTGTGGCTCCCTTGGAGCCAGTGCAGGCTCAGCCCTGCAGTGACTCCAGTTCCCAGGCACTGGGCTGAGGGAATTACCAAGGTTTTGGCAGCACCCAGAACCAAATGTTGCCTGAGAATTTCGTAACAGCAATTCAGAGTGAGAAATCAGAATCAACAGGAATGATTTTGAAAGTGCTTTAAAAAAACAAAATGTGGTTAAATGAACTGTTGGCTCCGTCACTCAGTCCAGCCAGGGAGATTACAGGCATTATTGATTTACCTTAGAACAACCTGGGAACTCATTTCCAATGGTTTTTAATGGAACCTGGATTTTCTGTCCTAAGCTGCCTCATGAGGTTGAGCCTCCTGCAAGGAAATGCAACTCCAGAGCATTAAAGTGGCAGCTGTCAGAGGTACAACAGCCCTGCTCGTCTACAGAGAGCGTGCCACAGGATGAGGGTTTTTCAGGCAACTCCAAAATCACAGGATCATTTAGGCTGGAAAAGGAAAGACCTCCAAGATTGAGTTAACCTGTGACCAATCCCCACCTTGTCACCCAGCCCAGAGGACTGAGTGCCACATTCAAGTCAGTCCCTGAACACCTCCAAGGATGGGGACTGGACCACCTCCCTGGGCAGCCCCTTCTAATGCCTGACAACCCTTTCCATGAATAAATGGATGGAAGCTGGGAGCAGGGGAACCCCCAAGAGCCAGGGGAGAGGATTTTGACCAGGACAACACACCATCAACCCTAAAGCTCTGCTTCAGTTGCAACAACTTCTCCACTTGGGGGAATGTTTTCCCTCACCAGAACACACCACAGCAGGCTTGGCCTCTTGAAACCTTGGGCTGGTTTTAGCAGGTGAACAGAACATTATTTCTTTATGTACGTAAAGCAAAAAAGAAAAATATTTTTCTCAACTCTTCCAGAAAAAGACTCCTGTAATACAAAACCAAGTAGGGAATACTGTAGCCTGAAAGGCTTCCAGAAAGGTGTGAGCAGAGAAAACAGCAGCTCATAGCAGGAAGGAAACTGTAACATTAACCGTGGCCTTTGAAGGCAGAGGCAGCTCCGCGTCACCCAGCACCGAAAGCGAGCAAAACCAAAGAACAAAACACATCTGATCCCCGGCTACTTCCAAAATCCATCTGCAAACGCATCCTGCCCCGAGACAAACACAGACCAAGGCGTGATGGAGAGATGGCAATTAACTGCCCCCGTTGTTGTTGTTGTTATCTGCAGTGCCTCATTGCAAACAAGCTGCCCTTAGCCCCGAGCCAGCCCTTGGCCACTCGCAAAAATCACTGAGCATTAGATCCTGCCCCTTCTCCTGCTTAATGTCTCACCCTGGAGCTCCCAGCTCTGTCCTTCCCCTCCTCCTCCAGCTCCTTCCCTTCCAGCCAGCATTCCCCCTCCCTCCCCTGCTGGCCGTGGTGCCAGATGTCAGCCTGACCCCGGAGCCGCTGTTTCGGGTCAGTTATGGGGGTTATGGTGCGAGGGGAGCAGCAGTTCCCCCTTTGCCAGGCTGAGCCAGGACAGCCCCACCCTGCCAAAAACGGGGTCTGGGGCTGCTGGCAAACTGAGTTCCAGGGTTTTTTCCCTGCTGGCAGGAAGTTTGGGAGCCTGTTCATGCACACTGCAACAGCAGCCTCGGGCACCGAGCGCTGGGTAAGGTGACCCCAGACTATGTTCAGCATCAGTCATGGGTAGGAGCGTCACTTACTGCACGAGGAGAATGGATGACCTGAATGACTCCTGCAAGAATAATTGCATGCTGAAGGCAAGGGCTGAAGTTTCTGGAGGAGGGATGCTGGGAATGCTGTGGCACTCCAAGGAGGACCATTCACAAGACATTGGGCTAACAAAGAGAGCCATGGGGGAATTCAAGATGTATTTAAAATGAACCCAGACCGGTATTCTTGACCACACTCCTTGAAGGATGTGCCCCCGATGAAGGAGCGGCTCCAAGGCAACGGAATGCAGTTTGCTGGAAGGGAAGGGGAGAGCTTCCAGCCTGACATAAGCCAGGGCTCGGATTCCTCTATCACAGAGGCTGCGCCGCAGATAAAGCTGCGTCAACTTTTCCACTGGAGCTCTCTCCCCTCTAAAGTTCACAGTCAGAGCAAAATGTTTTGGCCAGGTGGAAAGTGAACGGAGGCTCCCAAAGCTGGGAGCTGCCGTGTGTATAAAACATCACCGTGTCACCTGCCCAGGCTTGGTTTCCCTCCACTGGGAACAGGAAAACTCATCTTCCTCCCCATGAATTCTTCGCATTCCTGCACATCGATAAGCCCAGCCTCTCCAAGGGGCTGCTGAAAGCCACACAAAGTGCCCTGAAACACCAAACAACCCCGGGGACTGAAACCCAGACAGGTTACACGTTAACCTGGGAGCTGAGCAGAGGGGACACAACCCTGGTGCTGTGATCCTGCTCCAGCTCCACAGCTCAGATCCAGCCCCACGTCACCAAGCCATGCCCAGACTTCCCACAGGTAGCAGGCACCAACAGGAAGGGAGGTTTTGGACAATTAAAGAATCCCAGGGTGGTTGGGGTTGAAAAGGACCTCAAAGCTCATCTTGTTCCACCCACTGCCATGGGCAGGGACACCTTTCACTAGGCCAGACTGCTCCAAGCCCCATGCAGCCTGGCCTGGGGCACTGCCAGGGATGGGCAGCACAAGGAAATAGTGAATGAGGCAAGAGAGTCACAGATATAAAGGAGAGAGGTGAGGAACAACAAAAATACGAGTACAGTTCAAAATTTTGAACTTTTTCAAAGCCAGAAGGACTTGCAGCAGGATCTCAGCCAACAGGTGACAGAACTTCCCCAAATAAATCCTTGCTTTTCTACACAAGGGCGTTTCTGTGCTGCAGAGTCCATTTGCCTGTGAGAAGAGCAGCAAGGAAAAGGGGTGAAATCTGGCTCCCATCACCACGCCAAAAGCAAGGTGAGTGCAGGCAGGACTCTGCTCTTCCCAGATCTATCTTCCTGTACAGCAGGGCAGGAGCAACACACCAGGCTCACAGGCTGCCCACTCACTCTGTGTGGCATCTTGGTTTAGCGTGTGGCAGGCCAGGAAGATGCTCCATTTCCAAGGAAAGCACCAGAGGAGCCTGGCTCCCCCACGGGCCCCCCAGGCCAGCCCTGTCCCCAGGTGCTGGGGGAGTTTTGGGGCCTGGTGCTGTGCAGGGGATGGGGAGGTTTTCTAGAGAGGTATTCCAGTCCCAGCACAGCCCTCCCCCACAGGCCTCACTGCAGTTATCCCTGAAGACAGAAAAATTTGTGCTTGTTTTGCTGCTGCTGAGCAGCTACGAAATGTCTCCTACCACGGAGAGCCTGAATAAATTCTGGCTCCTGAAGCAGCATCTGATTCAGCTTCTCTTCAACCTCCGTCATCATTTCAAACCTTTAATTTACTAAGGTAAAAGCAATGTCTGTGTCCGAGATTGCCAGAGGTCAGAGCATTCATGGTTTATCCCTTCTACCCAATATATACCAAATATTCCAATTTATTTCATTTATGTCAATATTCTGGGGAGATTCTTGGACTGGCCATGACTTATCACAAATTACTGGTCACAAACTTTTCCTCCCTGTCCCCATGGGAGCCCAGGAACTATCCCTGGATGGCCAGGAGAGACAACTGTACATACTGTGTGTGCTTCCAGCAGCCTTTTGGGACCACCTGGACTTCTCAGGTTCCAGGTCTAAATGAAAAATAACACTAAAAAGGGCAGAAAGGAGGGGAACAGCCTGGTTTTATCCTTCCTCTGTTAAATTTGGAGTGCTGGACCAAAATCTGGCAGTTTTCATCCAGGGAAGCACACTTGAAAGCTCTACTGATGGGTTTGAGGCCACGTGGAACCTGGAAAGCTCCCCCCAGCACCTCCAGTGAATTCAAGATTAGCTGCTGTGTGTCAGGGAAGCAACTCTACTCTTTCTGGAGGGAACGGACAGATTGCAGGAGAAAACTATATCCCAGTTGCTGCCAAATTCCACAGATTTAGTTATTAGTAGGCAATTAGGAATATTATTAACACTTCCTACTACGTTAAGCTCCATTTGCAGGGCATCTCTGTGCCAGCCCGGATGTTTCTGACGGAGCCCCAGCTCCGAGGCGCACGTGGCATCACGTACCCAAAACTGTGTCTTCCTGCTCGCTGCCTCCCAGCCCCTTCCCCACAGCCGGATTTAATCCAGTTGTCTCACAAAATAAAATTGCAAGAAAAAAAAAAAAACAAACCACAAAACAGAGATTAAAAATGAGGGAGGGGAGGGGGAAGGTAAATAAAAGCGCGGCAGCACAAAGGAAAAACAATTTTGCTCTTGTTTTTTAACTCACAATCAACATCTGAGCTATTCAGGAAGCTGGTGCACTGCCCTCCAACCAACTTCAATTAGGGAATTCAAAAGCAGTCAGACAAAAGAATGCCTGGGAGTTACTGCACCGCACCGAGATATTTTTAGCAAGAGCTGGGAGGCTGTTTGTGGGACACTGCTTTGCTTCTCTCGCGCTTCAGCTTTTGTATTTACATTCACAGGACAGCGAGATTTACTGGGTCAGAGAGAAAGAGAGGAGAAGCGGCACAACTGACGCGAATCCTTTTGCCTCTGATACTCCTGGAAGGTTTTTTTCAGCAAAGGCTGATGGAGGCCAGAGAAGAAGCAGAACAAGATTTGCCTCCATCTGCTTCCAAAATCGCCTTTCAGCCGCAATCTCCCGTGGCTCCCGGGGAAGGGCGATGTAAAGCCGCACGTGGAGCCCCCGGAAAGGCCGGCTCAGCCCCACGCCGGGCAGGGACACGGCAGCTTCACCCACACAAAGCTGCGGCCCGATGCGGCCGCTGAGCTCTCCCCACCCCCGGGGCACCAGATGGAGTCACAAACAGGCCGGGGCGAGCCACCGGCAGCGCCACACGGACCCCCCATCCCAAAAAAAACCCTTCGGAGACGCTCGGCCGAGCCCCAACGAGCCGCTTGCTGGTTTTTCAGAAGCCATTTCCTAACACGGCCCCGCCGCAGCCGCCTTCCCCTGCAGGGCTCGGGAAGTGCCTGCGGAGGGGCGGGAGGTGAAGCCCCCGGGCCGGAGCCCCCGGCAGGGGCTCGGGGCCGGTCTGGGGGCGGCGGCGCCCCACTGCCTGCGCTATCGCCCCGCTCCTCCAGAGCATCCCCCTCTTCCGCTCCCTCCCACCACTGCGGCAGCGCAGATGGCAGCAGTGTGACCTCGCTGTTCCTGCCTCCTTGTTTTGATCCTGCAGTCTTGATTGTTCAGGCTAATCCCACACTCCCAGCCTTGGCTGCCTGCCAGCACTGTTATTAATGGCACAAAAGCTTCTCATTCCAGCTACTTCTACATCCGCTAATGCTGTTGTTCCCTTCTCTCGCTCCCCCTCTCGCCACATTACAAACTGGAGCTGGAATATATTTTACAAGGGGAAAAAAACCCTTCTCTGATCATCCTCACGCGCTGAAGGCTCCACCAGAACCGTACGGAAAAGGCTCCTCAGCTCCAGCAATAAACACCGACGGAAAAGCAGTGAGACCACCCTGCTCAGCCTGTGATAAACAGCACATGGATGTGGGGACTTTCCAGCAATCCCTTAGGGAAAGCCAGGATCCCAGGCACAGCTGCCTGCAAAGGAAGGCCTCAGGAAAGGGCTCTGCTGCTCAGGGCAGGACTGAAACCACTGCTCAGTGACCAGGACAGGCAGCAGCCCTGGCACGGCACCCCTGGCTGCTCTTCAGGTGGCCCTGGGGTCTCGGCTGCCTCTCCAGGGCCCCCCTGCCCTCCTGGCCCTGCTCTACACAGCAAACACCCAATTCCCATGACTGCAGATCACTAAATCACACACTGAGAGGCAACTTCATCTGACCCCCTCACATCATTCTCACGGCAGGGCTCAAAATACCCACGGCAAGGCCCAAAGACGTTTTTGGGTACATCCCCTGTGCCCAGGGAAAGCTGTGCCCTGCCAGCTCCCCAGGCTGGCTGTTCCCCACCTTCCTCTGCTCTAAACCCCCTCCCCAGGGAGGGGCTGTGGGTGAAGCCCTGGGCAGGGAGGTTGGATGCAGCCACACAACGCTGGGGTGCAGGTCCCATGTCAGCTCCACCTGCTCAGACATGGAGCTGCTGTGGGAGGGGGAAGGATGAGGGGATATTCACTGGGCCCTCCTGATCCACCAGAGACCATCCATCCACCAGGCACAGATAGATCCCTTGGAACTGCTGTGATACACCCAAAAAGTCTAATGATGCCATTATTAGACTTCATCAAGCAGACACCAGCACCACACTCACCACACTGCGAGATCAGTGAGGTTTGGAGATGTTTAAATTGCAAACAGAGCCAGAGCACGTGTCCCTGGGACCCTCCCCTGGGAGCAAGCCCACCCTCCTCAGCTCAGTGTGTGAAAACCTTGCCCAGCTTGCAGCCCAAGCTGTCCCCCCAGTGAGATGATTCACCAGCCTGCCCTCGCTACTTGTGGAAATGCAGCAAAGAGAAAAGCAGCTACAGGCACATTTCTCCTGATTAGGACAGTCAGTACATTTTTAATAGAGGGCTCTTTAAAGATAATCTCATTCCAGTATTTACACATGTTAAACAGGTTACAGAGATCAAGACATAATAAAGTCAAGGAGAGGACAATAAAAGCATGGTGGGCTATTGCAGGGAAGGATATCTCCAGCCTGCTGGTTTGGAGCACAGAGGGGCTGAAACACAGAATCCCAGAAAGATTTGTGCTGGAAGAGACTTTAAAGCTCACCCAGTTCCACTCTATGGACAAGCACACCTTCCACTAGAACAGATTGCTCCAAACCCAGTCCAACCTGGCCTTGGACACTTCCAGGGCAGAGCAGCAAAAGAGAGGGGCACAAACCCAGAGATCCCAGCAGAGGAAGGGGCTCAGACACTGGGAATAACCGGCTGTTGCTCATTCACAACAGATCAGTAGCAGATTTCTGATGCAACCTCCAGCTCCTCTTCCCTGAACACAGCACCTACCTGTTCCTTCCCAGCTCTGCCAGCGAGTGCAGCCATGTCCCAATCCCACAAAACAGGCAGAGAACAGCACACAGGCCTCGATTCCCTCTCAGAAACATCCCCAGTCCCTCCCCACAGCAGTCCCAGCCCACCCCCTGCTGCAGCAGCTCTGCCCCAGAGTTCTGCACCTGCTGAGCTTACACCTGACAGCAGCAGAACCTGAAATATCTGCTACTGGCTCTGGTATCAGCAGTGGAGCTTCATAAAACTCTGCTCGGAGGCTCTTCATGTGCTGTGGATTAAATTAACACTGAGGATTTCAAAAATTCTCCTGAAATGCACAATATTCCATTTGCTCCAACACTGTGCAATGGCTTGGGGATGGGGGATGCACAAGGTCACCAGGGAGGGAAAATTCAGTCGTTTGGGATTATTTCTCTGCTGTGCAAGAGAAAATGTTGGTGCCTGTTCAGAACTCCCATCTTTCGCTGCTGAGGGTGCAGGAGACAAAAAAGAGCTTTATTTAAACTACTTGATAGTCACAAGACCAAGCATAACAAAAGGAAAAATGTATTTGGAGGGAAATGTTAGTTCTAGAGCTCAAACAGCACTTCAAGTTCCCATTAAATAACTCTGAGCTGAGACAGGAAGCAGGGAAGGCAGCACCAAGTGCTGGATCATGGAGTGCTGGATCATGGGGGGTTAAGCAAAGGCACCTGGAGCTGCAGGTACTAAGTCCAGCTGCACAGGAACAGGTGAGCTGGAGTGTGAAGCAATTGGATTTTAAGGAGGAAATAGTGAATGAGGCAAGAGAGTCACAGATACAAAGGAGAGAGGTGAGGAACAACAAAAATACGAGAATAGTTCAAAATTTTGAACTTTTTCAGAGCCAGAAGGACTTGCTGCAGGATCTCAGCCAACAGGTGACAGAACTTCCCCAAATAAATCCTTGCTTTTCTACAGACTGAGACCAACACCAGCAGCTATTTTCAAACCAAGAGGTAACTAAAGGAGAGCCTAATTACATAGCTACAGATGCAAGGGCTGCTACAGCCACAACCTGAGCTCCTCTCCCACTAGCAACCCTCCTAAGGAATCTGGTACTTTATTTTTGATTTTAATTTCCACAGCTGCCACTTCTAACAGGGAGAGACGTCTCTATTAGTAACCCTCCCAGAACAAGGGGAGCAGGGTGGGTATCAGCTGAGGTCATCCCAAACCTGAGGGCAGCAGATGTTTTGGAGGCAAACACCCGCCCAGAGCTGCACTGGCAAGTCAGCAGGGCAGGGATTCCAACGCACCAGATGCTCCCAACTTTCTCCTTGCTAAGCTCAATAGCCTGTGTTTCCCACTCCCAACACATGAAACGAGGTTTCTGAGCCCCATTGAAGCCCCCAGCCTCTTCTTTTCTTCTCCCAGTGAATACTCCTTTAATCCCATTAGCACAAAGCCAGGCCGGGAGCCTGCCCCACCCACTCCCCACAGAATCCCTAACTCGGAGTGCTCTGATCCCAGGGGACTGGGAACAACAAATATTGCTGGGTTTAGGATAAATCACCCTGATGGTGCCAAGAGAGCAGTGTCTCAGGACCCAGAGCATCCCTTCTGTCGTGTCCCAATGCCACCAAGTGCTGTTCCCAGTGGGACCTGGTGCTGCCTGTTCCCAGCCCTTGGCACTGGTAGCTCGTCCTGCCTTGCTCCAGCACACCCACAGCTCAGGAATTTTCCTGCACCACACCTACACCTGCCTGCCAACACAGGGCACTGGCTCAGTGACCTCCAGCCCCATGTGAGCCTCCCCCACACACCACTGGTACCACCAGGACCAGCTGATGGCTGCTCCTGCCAAGCTCTCCTATCCTGTAGGATTATAGGGCTTGAACAACAGAATCCTGAGGGTCTCAAGTGTGCTCTGCCATCATTTGGAAACCACTGTCTCGATGCTTGTAACCTCCCAAGGATTTAGGACATCTCTTGGTGAGCTCCCAAACCAGAAATCCCAATGGAGACCTGTCCTACATTCAGCTATGACTCCTGTCCTGTGACCCCAAACAAGTTCACATGGAAAACACCGTGCGTAACATGCAAAGGGTGACATGATGGCAACACACCTACACAGTGCTCTGGCCTGCACCTGGGGAAAGAACTGAATCACCAGTTTCTGCTTCCCCACAAGAGCCAAGGCACCACCTGTATCCAAAGCACCGGGTCACCTCTTCCCTGGCTTGTCACATGTGGCACAGGAGGCTCTGGAGATGGAGAGGCTGGTGGGCAGCAGCAGAGCTGAGCATCCTAGACCTGGTTTTAAAAATCCCCCTTTGTCCAGATTACTGACATTAATTGTTATGAGCTGATTTGGTGTTTAGAGCTGACAAAAGGGACTGGGTGAGGACAGGTGAGATTCCTGCTCCCCAATCAAAGGGCACAGACACAGCAAGGGAGAAGCTGCCACTGCCCTCCCTGAGGCAGCAGCACAGACCAGATGGGTCTTTAAGTGGCATTAAGAGGGAGACAGCTCTACTACATCCAGCCCTTTCCTCCAGGGCTAGAAACTCATCATCCTTATAGCCAAGTCTCTACCACAGAGAAGCAGCCTTTGGCTTTTTCCCTCTTTGTTCCTCCCTGTCACTTCCTCCCTCATGTTTACCTTCTGGACCTCCCACCTCCATCCAGCTCACAACTCCTTCTTCCTTGGAAAGTCTTTGAGGTGCACATTATACAAGATACACAAAAATAAATTGCTTTTAATCCTCCAGATTCCAGCACTCCCAAACAAGGATCTTAAGGAGCTTTACAAACAATGGATTAAGCCTTAAGACTCCCGATGAGGTAAGGAAATGCCTCTGGCCGAGGCAGAGAGAGGTGAGTGAGGCTGAAGGCTGCACAGAGCCACTTCAGAGTGCAGAGCTCAGCTGGTTCCATGCACAAATACGACAGAGTCTATCCCTGATCCATCATCAGCCTCGATGCACCTTTGCCATTTCACTCCAGACTCCAAAACAGCTCCAGAACCTTCATCTTTCCAATACCAAATGCTCTTTCCCACCTTTGGGCATCAGTGCTACACAAACACTCATCCCAAGGAAAATGACCCCACAGATGGCAGCCCCACTGGGTCCTGACATTCACCTGGAGCACTGTGAGGATTTCCTGACAGCCAGCCTTCGTTAGCAGAGGTGCAGGATGCTTGGAATGGGCTGCTTGGAAAGCCCACTGGATACAACCCACAGAGACAGACACCTCTTCTTGCTTTGCACAACGTGACCATGACTTGACAGGCACCGATCTCTGCTCTGCTGAACAGTGACAGGACCCAAGGGAGCAACTGGAGCTCTGTCAGGGAGCTTTAGGCTGGATAGCAGGGAAAGGTTCTTCCCCCAGAGGTGGTGGGGCACTGACCAGGCTGCCCCGGGAATGGGCACAGCCCCAAGGCTGCCAGAGCTCCAGGAGCCTTTGGACAATGCTGTCAGGCACAGGCTGGGATTGTTGGGCTGTCTGTGCAGGGCCAGGAGCTGCATCCCTGTGGGTCCCTCCCAGCTCAGGATACTCCACAACTCTCTGACTTTGGGTCACAAGCTCTGCAGCCTTAACCTACATTACCACGACATCACTCAGTGCACCCTAGTCTGCAAAGCCCTCAGACTTCTTCCCAACTAGATTTTGCATACATGCTGTAAACAAGCTTTACATCCTTTTGATCAGCACTACCCGGGGAGGGGGAGGAGACTTCCTGTCCCACTCTGCCACCGCTCGCTGTGCTCGGCTCTCGCCGCCCCGTGAGCGATGATGACATTTTCTATTTTGGTGCCTTTTTCTTCATATATTTGTAGCGAGCGGCTGCGCTCGGGCCCAGCAGTGCTGTGGATCTCAGTGTGGGTTTGAACTCAGCTTAAAGTGGCAGAGCCATTTGTTGCAGCGTTCTCTTTGCCGTGCCCAGCCGGACTCTCCCTGTCCCCCAGCCAAACGTTGGCACGCTCCTGGCTCCTCACTTTCCCTGCCAGTCATCCCAGGCAGACATTTTTGCGAAAGAACTTGTTTACAGACAAAACCAGGCTGCCTTGTTTTCCTGTCGGTGCTTATCTGCTGGAGATAACTCGGGTTTCTGCTTGCCCACGGGCAACCAGCCAGGCTCTCACCACCGACACCTCCCTGCGCCCCGTGGCCGCTTCACGTGGCCAAACCCTCGCCCTGCTCCGGGAAGAGCAGCCCAGCCCCGCCAACACCGGCACGGGAATGTTCCATCCTGACTCAAGACATGATGCTGGGCACGAGGTTGGGATCTCCCTCCCTTTGCAAAGAGCAAAAACGCCCACGGGCTCCAGCGGGCACTGTGGGAACGGCTCAAGCC
Source organism: Argya squamiceps (assembly GCA_037834095.1). Taxonomy (NCBI): domain Eukaryota; kingdom Metazoa; phylum Chordata; class Aves; order Passeriformes; family Leiothrichidae; genus Argya; species Argya squamiceps. Next base: position 19,656,199 of record JBBMKD010000025.1, read on the forward strand.
AAGGGCTCGTGCTCTCCTGTGACTCCAGCTCAACGCTTCCACGTCCTCCCCGTGCCAGCTCAGAGGAGCTGATGAAATCTGCAGGCTGTGGGCAGCCTCTCTGCAGCACAGGAATGTTCTGGAGTCGGTTACTAACACTGTGCTTTGCATATTGTGTTTCAAACACTACGTGCTTCTACACGCTCCGTGTCAACAAGGGGAAAGGATTGTCAGCCCAAAATGAAGTCCTAATGGGAGCTGTTAGCAACCCAGCAGCTCCCAGGTGTGCTGCGAGGACCCCGCGGGGATATTCCTGCATTATTCCTGCATTCAGCTCAGCCCTTCCCTCCTGAGAACCATCCCGCTCCTTCTCTAATCGTCTTTTCCTGGCTGAGCCCCCTGTGCTCCTCAGCTGTGCCCAGAGTGGCTTCCCCAGGATCCACAGCCAGGACAGGAATCCTTGGGATGTTCATCCATGAGCCAGGCATTGGGACCTGGCAGATGTGGGACACTGAACAGGGAGGAAAACCAAACCCAGTACAGACTCTTCTGGGTGAAACCACTTCCAGATTTATAGAATCCTGGAACGCTTTAGGTTGGAAGGAGCATTAAAGCTTATTCCATTCCACACCCTGCCATGGGCAGGGACACCTTCCACCAGCCCAAGCTGCTCCAAACCCCAATGTCCAAGCTGACCTTGGACAATTCCAGGGATCCAGAGGCAGCCACAGCTGCTCTGAGCAATCTGTGCCTCCCTTTCTTCACAATATCCCACCTAACCCTGCCCTCTGTCAGCTTAAAGCCATTAAATTCAAGGGAAATCAAGTTTTTTCCCCACAAAGAACACACTCCATGAAGCTGGGGGTGTGCTGCTCTTACAGATGCTCTATGTGAACCAAAATTTGCTGAAATTATTACAGAAACATTCCACCACCTCCCAAAATAAGCAGCTTTTTGTATCTTTGCCTGGCTAAAGGATGAAAAAAGCCCTGCAGAGTGGAGCACAGTTTCCATTTCCTCGCACACTCCTACCAGGGCTGTGCTCACAACAAACGCTCCGACCTTTCCTCAAAGAAATCTCTGTTTGCTGCTCCTTATAAATTTGCAGAATTTTGGCTCGTTTCCATTTCACCCACTTTTGAATACGACACTCCCCACCCCCACACAACTGTTCCTTTCTCAGGGATGACAGGCTATCCAAAAAAATCCCAGGAGCACTTGAGCTCCTTGTTCCCTCCCCGGCCGGCAGACAAAGGAGCCCTGGGAATTTCAGACCAACCTGTTGCAGGAAGCACTTCACCTCACAGTTCAGTGTTCCAGTTTCTCCTGAACCCCGATAATGACATTTTTCCATCACTCCCCTCACCCACAATTTTCTATGCAGTCATTTGTGACACATTTAAAATATTTCATTATTTTCCTATCAAAACCTGCACCTCAAATCCCTTTGGAAAGAGGCAGCGGCTACCAGCAGGATCACCCCACAACCTTGCTCTGTTTTTCCATCGCTGACAAAGAAGGAGATTTTTCAATTTGTTTTGTCCACGAGCCAAAAATTCCTTTTAATGGCCTGAATATGGTGCCTGTGCTGGTCTCTCCCCGCTCCAGCTCAACCCTCGTTTACAACAGCCCCTGCCTACAACACGGAGTTGGCCTCCTTTTGCAGGAAAATAAGGCCAAACCAGCTTGAAAGCATGTTTGGAATCTGGAGATTAATTCCATGTAAACTAATGCATTCAAACCTCTTTGTAGGGCTGCAGCAAGAGCTGGCTGAGCCTGGCAAGAAGTAGGGCAGCGTGTAGGGACGGTGGGGAGGGAGGCAGCCCTGCCTCCAGTGTGCAACCCTTTAGGAAAGCTCACAACCCGTAGTAAAGCCGTGTCCTGCTCTGGCAAACTGGCTGCACCACGGACCGTCACGCCCAGGCTCACCCGGGGTGACAAAGAGGTGCTGGAGGTGGCAGGAGGGCAGGTCAGGGGTCAGGAGGGCTCCCACGGGAGCTTTTGTTCAGCAGAAAATGCCGGGAGCAACAAAGCCCTGCAGTGCAGGGAGCTGCTCCGGGGTGAGCCCCCATCCCCGCTCACACTCAGCCCCCCCCTCCCGCTTCCCTCCACTGTGTCTCTCTCTGGGAGATAAATTATTCAGGATGAAACCATTTTAAACTCCATTGGGATGCTGAGCAAAGCTAAGATGGGTGGTGCTGCAGAGGAAGCTGACAGGGCCATGACCAGAATCTCAGGCTTCCTCATGCAGAGGTTCCAAGTGCAGCTGCAGCTCATCCTGGGACCCTGTGCTAGGAAACACCCCAAAATCTCTGAGCACCCAGATCCTGGTGTATCCATCACACCCAGGACACCCTATCCACAGGGCTGCGACCCCCACATCTAGTCCATCCACGAGAGGCTCCCCAAAGCCACCCCATCAGCCATGTCTGAGCACTAAATGCCCTCCTGCCCAGATTTTCCTCCTGTGGCAGAGAATAAAGTACCAGGAATGAGGACAGCTGGGCTGGGTGTGGTTTGCATGGTGACCCTCATGTGCCAGGGCAGCCTGGTGAGCAACACAGCGGCCTCACAGGCATCACATGTCCTTCACAGACACTCCCAGCCATCACAGGTCCCTCACTCTGACACAGGGATGGGAGATGAAAGCAGGGCTGGCTCACTCCCGGGTGCCACATTCCTGCTGGGTGACCCAGCACACCCAGGCTCCCCACGCTGCTGCCATGGCTGGGTAGGGTGAGGTGGTTCCCATGAGAAGAACGTGGTGCTGAGGCCATGGAGGTGTCCCCACCACCAGGAGCACTGGGCCACCCTGCCAAAGGCACCAGGCAGGGGGACAGCAGCCATCCCACTGCCCTCCTGCCATGGGATGGGCTCCCAGAGAGGTCACCCAGACACCTGCTGGGCTTGAGACCACCACAGAAGTGTTCCTACAAGGACTAGAGAGTGTTTGAGAGACTATCTACAAGAGCATGGAGAGACAGGGTGAGGGGAAATGGCTTCCCACTGCCAGAGGGAAGGGTTAGATGGGATATTGGGAAGGAATCCTTCCCTCTGATGGTGGGGAGACCCTGGCACAGGTTGCCTATAGAAGCTGTGGCTGCCCCATCCCTGGAAGTGTCCAAGGCCAGCTTGAATGGAGCTTAAAGCAACCTGGGATAGTGGAAGGTGTCCCTGGCTATGGCAGGGGGTGGCACTGGATGGGCTTTAATTCCCTTCCAAAGCAAGCTGTGCCACGATTGCCTGATTCCATGACTACACAAGCAGCAGCACACACAGTCCCTGCACACAAACCCCAGAGCAGTGCTTGACTCAGGGCCCTGCAGTTCAGATGAATTCAGGTCAAAGAGGAAAACATCAACGAGAAGGTAGTTCAGAGAAGAGGGGTTTTGTGTTGTTTTGTTATTAAATGAGGAGACCAAATAATTAAATGGCCTGGAAAGGATTGTACATTAAAAGTCACTCCAGCACTAAAAATCCAGCTCTGACAGCTCTGGGTGAAGCCCTTTAGGAGTTACCATGGCAGTTGATGCAGCGATTCGCCCACTCGCTCCTCAATAATGCTGGATTATTTTTTTTAATGCGCTTCCACCACAAACAAGCAAATGTTGCTGAAGGAAAAAAAGTCCTTTCTCCCACCACAAACCTCCATCCTTTATCCCTGCCACAAGCGCTCTGCTCGGGAGGAGACAGCAGGTAAGAGGGAGCCAAGCCAAACACGCCGCGCTGAACTTCGCTCCCTCCCTCTCCAGGGAGGGAGGAAATTTAAGAAGCAGATTCAGGATCTCAGCATCCATTTCACTCTCCCTCCCCCTCCTGAACTCCCGGGCCCCAACCAGCCATTCAGATGCTCTGTCAGCTGAATGCTGTGCTTGCTTCCTCTCCCCGGCACCAGCTCAGCAACACGCTCCACGCAGACAAGGAAGCCAAGGATTTTTGGAATACATCTTCCCTCCTTTTAATTAAGCACCCAGGTAGAGCATTTGCTCTGCAAAGCCGCAGCCAGCGCAGCTGACGGAGACAAGTCAGAGCAAGAAGGGACCCAAACAAAGGAAAGCAAACACGGGCTGCAAGGGAGGAGCAGGATACAGCAGCATTGACCTGCCCAGCCATTCTTTTCGCAATCAAACGAGCTCTAGAAACTCCTCCGGCCAAGGGGAAGGCTCCCAACACCCACAGCCACCTCCCTGGCACGGCTCTCATCCCAGGAATGAAAACCTCCCAAAGCCCAGCTCCAAGGATGAGGAATGGCCTCCCCATCTGCTGGATAAACCCCACTCCTTCCCTGGAGATCTCCTGGCTCTGGGGGCACCCCAGGACCAGGGGCTGCCATAGGTCAGCCCCCACAGCTCCAAGTGGAGCGAGGCAGATGGGGAGAGGGAATAAGCAGCTTCCAGCACTAAGCCGGGGAAGGCAGGACTGAGCCTGTGTGCCCACATGCCAGGGGCACAAATTCCCAGGACACACACAGGGTGCTGGAGTGCAGCAGGAATGGGACCACACCAAGGCCAGGCTTCTCGCCTCAGCAACACGTACTGCCGGCTCCACAGAAATAATATTCCTCATTCTTCAGCCAGTAGAAAATATTTGTTACAATAAATACTTGCCCTGAAAGCCTGGAGGCTTTACTAACAAAGCTGGGTTTGCTCACAGGCTGCCAGGTTTGGGAACTGGTTTAATCAGCTGGGGAAGCTCAGGGAGCACGTCCTGGCTGTGAGACATTCCCAGTGCAAAGAGCTGCTGTCGGCTGGTTCCCACAGTCCCCCCAACTCCAAATCTCAGCAACCAAAATTCTTTACTAATAGAGGTGGTGAGGCCCTGGCACAGGTAACCCAGAGAGGCTGTGAACTCCCAATCCCTGCAAGTGTCCAAGGCCAGGCTGGATGGGACTTGGAGCAACCTGGGATAGGGGAAGGAGTCCCTGCCCTGGGCAGGTCCCTCCCAACCCAAACCATTCTGGGATTCAATGATTCTACAACACAAAAGAACTCAAACTGAGGCAGGTTTTGCCACAGTATGAACTGGGAACAAACACTCATCACTGTGGCCCTCCAAAGGGCCCATCCACGGAGAGATCTGTGTATCAGGGGACAGCCACCACACCAGAGCACATCCCCAGCCCACACCCCAGCGAGCAGCAAGCCAACAACTTGCAAGATGAATTAAGAGTCTGTGGAGTTCCTCTGGTGGAAGGCAGCTTTGTTAAACTGAAATGAAAGCTAAACCCGGGCTCTGCTCAGCCCATTGTTCCCGGCCTCCTCTAATAGCTGTTGTCTCTCCTCCATCCCTCCCAGGCTCTGCACGCTCAGCTGTGACTCTTTGTGCCTCCCTTTCCCTGCCTTCTGCTTCTGTTTGTCCTTTTGATCTCCAGTTCTCAGCTTGTGTTTTCTGCTGAGTCCCCATCCCCCCACTCCTGATTTCCACTTTTATTAGGGTGTGAGGCAGCACGGCTCTGAGGAGGAACAATGCACCCGGGCTGAAAAGGCTTTGAAGCTGAATTGGGTTGTTTATCCAGAGATTCCCCAATCTCCTCCTGAAATAAAATAGCATTTTACCTCCACCATAGCGCTCGCTGTTTGGTTTCAGTTGGAAGCAATTACAAGCAGCTGATGGTGTGGTAAATGTGGTGCAGGAGCACATGAATGTGATCACTTAAAAAATAAATAAAAATGAAAATCAGACAACTGCACCTCCCAAAGCCCACAGTTTCTAGGAGAAATTATTCTCGAGTCCAGTTGTAAGGATTCTGCTGTTGCAAAGCCTCAACCAGCTCCCAAAAGCCCTTACAAGCCAGTACAGGAGTCTGGGTTTGATACAACTGTGCCTTCCTTCAACACTGAGCAGGAACACCAACCAGCTGCTTTTCCATCCGAGTTCCTCGACCTCCAAAGCATCACTTCAAATAACACATGCTCCTTTGAGTTAAATACTCAAATTCTTCACAGAATCACTGAGGCTGGAAAAAACCTCCAGGGTCACAGAGTCCAACCTGTGACTGATCCCCACCTTGTCACCCACACCAGAGCACTGGGTGCCACATCCAGCCTTTCCTTGAACACCTCCAGGGATGGGGATTCCATCACCTCCTTTAAAGCTGGGCCAACTTGGAGCAAAGACCAAGGTCCCACCATGCAGCCCCTGTCACATCCTGGTGTGGGCAGAGCAGGGAGGACCCTGAGCCCCACTGACATCCCAGAAATCCCTCACAAGCTGCAGCAGCTCCCAAAGCCAATCCCAGGGCTGGGTAATTCTGTAAATGAAGAGGCAGGAGGGGAGATAAAAACCAAAACACCACGAGCTGTGGAGGTAAGATTCTTGTTGGTTTACCATCCAGACTCACACCCTGCCATGGTCCTGGTGAGGGGCCCTGGGGTGCCTAATGCCATGGGCAGGGCTGAGAGTCCGGCTCTGCCTGGGGTAAAGAGCCCACAAGAAGCAAAACACCCCAAAAACGTTGTGGGTTTCTGAGCTGGGTTAGTCACCAGCAGCCAACTCCATCCCCAGAGTGACCAAAGCTACCAGGCAGGAAACAGGTTAAGGGGAAGGGGAGAGGCTGGGGCAGCCTGGAAGGTTTCACATCAAAGCAGCCACAATCACCAGACCTGAGCAGAAATAAGGAGAATATTCCTGGGAGAAGGGTCCACAAGGACCCCAGGAAGACAAGTGAGGACAAACAGGCCAGCAGGAGCTGTCCCCACTCCCAGCACAGACTGCCACAGGCCCCATTCTAAGCTAAACCAAATTAGACCTCAGCAAAACCTTATGAAAAGGGTACAGTTATGGTTTTTTATTACAAGTGAATTTTCAAGCTGACTGAGCAGACAAAGAAAGCAAAAAACAGCTGAGGCTGAGTTATGCTGCTCCAACAACAAGCTCTGAACTCTGTCGTTGAGAATTCAGGATTTGCAGGCTATGGAGCAGGTTTTGGAGCTGCTAATCAATGACTGAAATGAAAGATGATGCTTTCCATGATGCACACAGGAAACAGAGATTAACTCTCTGCATATCAGGGTTATTTCTTTACCATCACTACATTCTAAAAAAAATTAAGGCAATACTAAAGAGAATGTAATTTTATGCAAAGAGCTTTTATTTTTATGGAGTAAGATCTCATTTTAAAAATCTACCTGCAAACTCCACAGCTGGACACAGTCCTCACTGAAGAACATGGGAAATGAGGAGCCTAGAAGTTCCCAGGCAGCCCAACCCAGGCTTGGCTACTCTGGCCTCGTTTAGTTAAGGGGCAGAGAAAAATTCAAGCAAAAATCACACTCTTCAAGTGTTTAAAAAAAATCTCACAGCCACCATTAAATAGTTGTGGAGATTACGTATTTGCCAAATCTTCCAAAAAAAGCAGTCCTAAAAACATAAAAAACCTGGCAGCACAGGGGTGGTTCTCACCCCAACACACCCCCAAGAGTTCAGGGCTGAAGGCCCAGTGATGACCCAATATCACACTAATGACCTGTTTGGACTTTGCTGATGCAACTGCAGTATTTGACCTAAATTCTTTTTTAAAAGGTGGAAAGTGGCCCTGTGGCTCCTCCAACACACACTGGTCTGGTGACAGAGAGGCGTGGAACCTCCCATACCAAACAGGTTCAGACCACCAGCCTCCCCACACAGTGCCAGCTCCCCCACACAGGACACAGAGCACTCAGGTTTGTGCCTTGAAAAGGACAAAAAGATGAAATTCAGAACCTGTGGGTGTCCAGGGCACATTCCTTACTCCTCCCTACTCCTCCTTCAGCCTGGCTGTGCCTCTGACTACTCCCCAGTTACACATTCCCATTTCTCCTTTGCTTTAAACAGGTTTTTATGATAAAAATATGATGATGGCCCTAGAACAGGCAGCTTGGAAAAAGAACAAGAGAGTATTCCCAAATTCAAGCACACAAACACACACCATGCATGTATGTTAAAAACAGGGAATTTGCCAGCAGAGTAACTTCACAAGGTATTCATCCATTGCTTTGAATTCTTCAAAAAGAAAACTAGGAGCTTCTCATGAGTTGTTTGAAAACAAAACTGCTGATAACTTGAAAGTATTTGTCCAGTTACTACAACAAAAATACTTCTGGTTTAAGCAGCAGCGAGAGAAGCTCCCAGTGAGGTTCACTGCCAGGATTCCAGGATTCTGCTTGTGGCCTGGTGCTCTGGAGGTGTGGGGACAGCGCAAGGAAGAGCTCAGCAGATCCTGAAGCTCCATTTGAGATGTTTCTCATCAGAAAGATTAGGAATTATGGGCTGCCAACAGAAGGAACATCTGCTGGGTAGCAGCAGCCATCCAGGCTCACCCGCGTTGTGGGAAGGGAAATCCTCTGCAGACCTTCCAGGGTGAGCAGAGCAACCCCACTAACCAGGTACTGCTGGTCACAGACTGACATCAAAGCAGAAAACACCCACAGCAGGGTTTTTTGATACATTATTCTTCCTGGCACGTGTGTGATGGCAACTGAAACCCTGATCATCAGGCAAGGGGGTGAATCGGGGTTTGGGAACAGGGCTCAGCCCATGTGGCCACACTGAGCCTGAGTATGGAAGAGTTTTACAACACCCTTTGGAGCTCCAATAACTTAATTTTTAAAACAATGACGTAAAGCATTCACTGTTCACTGTCAGTCATGCAGGTGAGCAGCTGCAAGCACACCACTGAATTTTCAAGGCAATCTGCAAGGCTGCTTTGGTCTCTTTTCCTTGTCTACAAAGAGAGCATTCCTGCCTGCACTTGGTATCTCCCTGTTTTCCAGAGCTTAAGCGCTGAAAAAAGCAAGACTAAAAAAAGAAATCACGACACTGAACCAGCCGACTTGGTAAAACTGTTTCTGAACACCTACTCAGCCAAACCTGCGCAAGAGGGGAGCAAAACACGATCTGCACACTCAGCCGGCTGTTCACCTTTCCCCTGAACGCCCAAGAGGCTCCCAACAACCCCTCGGGCTGCAGGAGACGATTTTTAGTTTCCCTCACGGATTGATTTAAGGTGGGGCAAGCCGTGACTTCAGGGCTGGGTTTGCAGGGAGCCTCCAGCACAAAGGCCCTTCCCAAAGCCGGCGGGGCAGGGGGAGCGGCCGGCGCAGCCGTCACAGCCGTGTGTCCTCCAGCAGACCCTGTCTGGAGGGAGGGAGGGGGGCTGGAGCCGCTCGATCCCCGCTCGGGGAAGCCAGATGCCAGGCCTGGCACTGACGCCAGCAGCAGAGCTATTTTTACCAACCAATGGATGCAGAGCCGGAGCAGGAGCTGGAACTGGAGCTGCTGCTCCTCTCCCGGCTCGCCGCGCTCAGCCGGGCTGGAGGGATCCGGGTGGCTCTCGGGGCACAGCACGGAATTCAGGCACCATTCACACAGCACGAGGTTTTCCGCCCACACAATCTCCGAGAGTGAGTTCCCCATCAGAATCCACAGAAAAATCCATTAAACCACTTAGCACAGAAAAGCCTGAATCTTCCAATCTGAATGGATCAATCCTTCCTGCCACGGTGACACCCACCTGCACCCCAAGGTCAGCTCCCTCTGTGGACAAGTCAACAGCACACACCAAATCCCATGTGGAAAAAACAGCAAGATAATAAAGGTTGAACTCTGGTATATTCAAAATATTCTGTGCCTGTCACTGGTTTTGACAAGACTTTCAAAGGTTTCTCTCATTTCTGGAAGCTGAATGCCAGGAATACCTGCTGGAATTATCAGAGCAACACCAGCCTTCCTACTGCTCTCTCCATTTTCTCAGGCTTCCTTCCTGGCTTCCTTCCAGTATTCCCATCTCTTACAGAAGATCCTGTTTTCCTTCATCGTCTGGGTTGTCTCCTCCTCTTCCTTCTCATTGCCACCCACTCGTTTTTTCATCTTTCCCAATATTGTATTTGCTACATCCTCTCTCCCTGTGCCGCCCTGAGAACCACCCTCCAGAGCCGGGTGTGAGATGTGCTGCACATCCTCGTGTCTGGGATAACACCCGGGTCAGGAGCTGTTTTCCCTCACCCACGCCCTGACAGAGCACGTGGCTTCTCCCTGGAGCATCTCCACGTCTGAGAAACTCCCCAGCCCAGCCCCACAGCCACCCCACGGATCCACCACTGCCCAGACTTGGGAAATGGAGTTTGCTGAGAGAAGCAACACAAGCTTTTCCCTTTCCTCCTTCCCTTCTTCTAGCCTGGAATGAGAAAACTACACAAAACAGAGGGGTCCTGACAGCCTCCTCCACACTGCTCCCACTGCAAGAACTCCAAGATCATCAAGTCCAACCTTTGACCAAATCCCACTATGCCTGCTAAGCCACATCCAACTCCTGCTCTTAGGATTCTTCCAGGGATGAGAGTGTACAAGAGCAAACACAAAGAACAAAAAGGAAGTCTGGTAACTCCCTGAGCCCTCACTGATCCACACTTCCAAGGCCAGATTCACCAGAGGGATGGAGCAGGACCACAGTGTTGGTTGACCACAGAACTATGGAATGGTTAGGGTTGGAAGGTATTTTAAAATTCCAATCCTCCAACCCCTGCCACAGGCAAGGACCCCTTCCACCAGACCAGGTTGCTCCAGGACTCATCCAATTTCCATCTGGAAATTCTCTGTGGAAACTCCTTCCCTACACTCATGCAACCACCTCCTTTCTCCCCAAAATCCCTCCCTTGGCTGCCCATTCCCCTGGCAGCTCTCCCTCCATCCTCCTGGGTGTAGCAGACAGCTGGGAATGTGGTGTGCCCTCACTCACCTCCTGCCACCAGCACAGCTGGGCTGCAGGAGGGACTGGAGCATCCTGGCATGAGGGTCCCGTGCCACGTTCCAGGGGTTGCCAGCAGGGAATGTGGCCAGCTACTGTGCTGATGCTGAACTTGCCACTAATGAAATATTGTAAGCAGCCCTTAAAGTGACACTGCACTGAGCAAAGCAGGATTCACTCCCATGGCCAGGATTCACTCCTAGGGCCAGTAAAAAGCATGGAAATTCTCCTCTATCCCCCCTTTCCTAATGGAGCAGCCAAGTGAACTTCACTCCTGCCTTCACATGGGACAAGTCAGAAAAGTCAACATCTCCCAAGTCATAAAAATGTGTTAAGCTTTACTGAAGTCTCAACTATTAAGAAACAATTTATGAAACTCCTTGTGCTTTCCAAAGGTACAGATAATTCAGATTCAGAGCCTTTACCTTTTTTGTCCCCTCCACTGAACTTGATTCACACATTTATTTAAAGTTCTGGGCATTTCTATTTATTTATCAGAATAAGAAAACCAGTGTTATACTGTTGCACCTTCTTTAAGATACAGGTACTCAGTATAGAAAAAACACTGGATTCTCCTACATTAAAGCCTAAAGATCAATATAGAGACCAGCCACACAAGGTTTTGTGATATCCCCAGGCAGAAGAACCCTACAGAGAAAGTTTCACCAGAAAAGAAACATGGAAAAAGAACCAAGTTATTCCTGCAAAAGTGGCCACGAAGTTCCTCGGCTCCACCAGGGATCTTGGTGCACCATCTGTATGGGATCAGCTCCAGGCCATCCAAACCCACGGCTGATCCCGGGGTGGCAGCTCGCCAACAGAGCCTTCGGAGCCCTCGAAAAGCTCTTTTCTTCCCCTGTGTCCTCTTCACCCCCATTTGCCCCCTTTTATATTTAACCCAGATAAGGGAAATGTGAGTGACAAGCGGGCGCTGCCGCCGCCGGAGCGGGATCGCGCTCCCGCCTGTGCGGAACGCCGCTCTGGAAGCGATTTGTCTTCCCGTCTCATTTCACATGGGAAGCCCATCCGCCCGGCCCCTCCCTCCGGAGGCCGGCACACAAGGGGACATTGTCCCCCTGAATGACAAACAGTTTTGTGACGCCGAGGCTGGGAAGCGCATCAGACAGGTGCAGGGAAGCTTGGCAAATCGGTGCGTACGCGGCGCCGCGATTTGGGGACAAGTTAATTCCTAGGGAGAATCCACACGGAATGCCAACAATGGGCTGGGAGGAAGCGAGCGGGCTGGGGGCAGTGGGGGGTGTTCCACGCTCTGCCCCTCTTTTCCCAGTTCTCCCACCACACACAGGGGCTCCAGCTCTGTCAGCACGGATTGCTTCTCCCAACAAACCTGGGTTTATGGAGCTGTAACCACGGCTCAGCTGAGGAACAAGGACACACAGGCACAGCTGCCAAACTCTGAACTCATCTCAAAGAAGCAACTTCACTGCCCAACCAGGATAAAGTACGGAAAGCATGTGTAGGGAAGGTGGGAGAAAAAAACCCCTTTACCTGGAAGGCAGAGCAGCCTTGCACTGCTGGTGTGTTCAGAAAACAACACTGGCTCTTCTTGGTGGGGTCCAGTGACAGAACAAGGAGCAACGGCCACAAACCAAACCACAAGAAGTTTCATCTCAACACGAGGAAAAACTTCTTCCCATGGAAGGTGGCAGAGCCCTGGCACAGCTGCCCAGGAGGGCGTGGGGGTCTCCCTCTCTGGAGACATTCCAAACCCACCTGGCATGTTCTGTGTCACCTCCTCCAGGTGCCCCTGCCTTGGGCTGGATGATCTCTAGAAGACCCTTCCAACCCTAAATATTTGGTGATTCCTGTCATGGCATCTCTCAGAGTTCCAACTCCATTTGATCAATTTTCCCTATACAGGGGATTTTTAAGCATAGAAGACAAAGCCCAGGTAACTGCCAGGATGTGTCCCTGCAGGAACCATTCCCAGCCAGTTAGAGACAAGTGACCCCACCAAGACACACCAAAAAACTAGGAAGGCCAGGTGAGCTCCGCTGCCATCACAACACCAACTTACTCAATTACCTTAAGGTTTTTAGTTGTATTTTTAAATATGCACCAAGTGGTTCATACAACAGAAAACACAGAGCCAAGACCTTGAAAACCACGGCTGGTGTATAATAACTGCACCACCTCTAAAGGCCACTTTTAAGTCCTCATCACACCCAAGGTTTCATCCAAAAGCACCACCACATCTAATGATTCCACCCTCTTCAGCGTGACCTGCCACACTGGCACATCAGAGCAGGGAACTAATTCAGCTGGAAGCAAATACAGACCAAAAAAAATTTTGTCTTTTTTAAAAATAAAAATAAAATTTTCTGTCTTTAATCCAGTTCCGACAGGCCCGCGAGCGACTGTGCCGACACAACGGATGGGAAGAATTTAAGCCTGGACTGCAGCAGAAGGAGCTGACATGAAATATCCTTTTTAACGGGTTTACAGAAAACCAAGACTAGTAACAGAAATTACAACACACAGAAAAGGTCTTAATTCCCTCCACTCCCATAAATATATTTCTGTATTCAACATTTAAAGCAGGAAGCAGATCAAAAACCAGACTCAAATGAGGTGTTTTTCATGAAAGCCATATGGGAACGCCGCTGTTGGATCCCTGCAGCCACCCCCACCAGCCTTGCTGCTGCCCAGGACCACAACGTGTTGGAGCAGCTGCACTGACTCAGGCAGCAGAGCCACGCCGGGCTCCGGCCACGCTGCCAGGAGGAGGGAGATCTGCCTGACTGGGAAGGACTGGGAAGGACCATGATCCACCCAGGCTGTTAGTCAGCCCTCAGCATAGCACGCAACGCTCCGATGGGTACAACTGACATTCAGTTCACTGTAAAGCAGCTCTGCCTTGACAAAAAAATAACTTAAAAATGCATCACTACTGCCAGATGTGAAAAATTCCTCCGGTCTGGTTTCCTGGAGGGAGCAGGAAGGGAGGCTGTGACCACCTCGCCACACGTGTGTCTGGGTTGCTCCTGCTGGGCTTTGAGAGTTACCTCTTCGCAGGGAATGCACCCAGACCAGGTGCCCCAAAGCCACGCAGTGAAATGCACAGAAGGAGAGCCCCTGGCAGGACCCCGGGGTGGGGAGCAGTGAAATGCACAGGAGGAGAGCCCCTGGCAGGACCCCGGGGTGGGGAGCAGTGAAATGCACAGGAGGAGAGCCCCTGGCAGGACCCCGGGG
>JBBMKD010000025.1:19670213-19716183 GCA_037834095.1 Argya squamiceps
TGGCAGGACCCCGGGGTGGGGAGCGGTGAAATGCACAGGAGGAGAGCCCCTGGCAGGACCCCGGGGTGGGGAGCGGTGAAATGCACAGGAGGAGAGCCCCTGGCAGGACCCCGGGGTGGGGAGCGGTTCGTGCCGTGCCGGTAGAGCCGACGTGCGCCGGCACCGTGCTGAGCTGGCAGCCGGCCCCACTCATGTGCCTTTCCTACAGCCTCGTCCAGCTCCTCCTCAGGGGAGCCTGCTGGGACAGAGCCTTCCAGCCAGGAGAGCTCTGACAGCCACCTCCTCACCAGAGCTTCCCACAGAGCAGCCCTGACATTGGGGGTTCAGTGACCACACCGTACCTGGAGGGTTCTGCTGGGACAGAGAACCACCAGGGCTCCCACTTCACCTGGAACTGAGGATTTGACCTAAATCACATCCACACAATGCTGTCTGAAGGATCCCATCGTGTCAGACACACCTGCCCCACTGTGCCTGAGTTCCCTGAAGCTAGAGGTGCCCCACTACGCTCCCCAAGGAATTTTTCCACAACACAGGATGATATTCCCCAAGCAGCTTTTCTAAAATCCATATTTGCATTCCCCGAGCAGTTTTTTGATGACACCTCTGCAACGTCTGGTGACCAGTTTGGATTTCTACACGATTTTCACAGCTATAATGATCTGTCGTTTACAGATAACTCCACAGAAAGTTGTCTTTACATGTTGTTTACTTTGGAGTAGTCGGTTCGTTGTCCCTCCCAGCACTCACAGTCTGAGGAATCAAGTGGTTTGGGGAAGTTTCTTTAATAGAATCCTGGAATGGTTTGGGTTTGAAGGGACCTTAAAGCTCATCCAGTGCCACCCCCTGCCATGGACAGGGACACCTTCCACTGTCCCAGGCTGCTCCAAGCCCTGTCCAGCCTGACCTTGGACACTTCCAGGGATCCAGGGGCAGCCACAGCTTCTCTGGGCATCCTATGCCAGGGCCTGCCCACCCTCACAGGGAGGAATTCCTGCCCAATATCCAGCTCCTAAGTTTGACCCTGTTACTAAGTGAAAATGATGCCCATCAAGCTGAGCTGCTGGGATGAGTGACCTGCACTCAGGGTTGGAAGATGCACCATAACAAAGTGATGAAAAAACCATGTAAAAAAATAATAAAGATACAAGTCAAAGGTATTTTCACAAACTTTCCCCATTCCTCCTCTCAGCAGTTGGAATTATCCTCCACAGATGCCTGGGGGCTTCATGAAGGACAGACCTGGAACCCACCACCCAGTTTTTAGGTTTCAGAGTCCTTCAACATCCCCCGAAAAGACACAGAAGTTGTCTCTCAGAATAAAACCACTTTCTATTATTAAACCACAAGCACATAACACCCCCCCATCCATAAGAAAATATACAGCAACTTTTTCCTAGCGTTACTCCCAAAGACCAGACAGGTCAAGGAAGAGCCATCAGCAGAATTCACTCCTCAAAGAAATAGTGGGTTGTGAGCTCTGCTGCCGAGGGCAGGGCGTGTGCAGAGTACCTCCGGGCTAAAGCACTGCTTTCATGTGTAAAATTTAACCACATTTACACCCTAAGTACCGTCCTTAGAAACATCCAGACCAACCAGCTCCTTAGCACTCCCTCCCAGGGAGGTGGGACACCGGAACTGGTCGGGCTGGTTGCTATATACAGTCTCAAGCACGCTGGGTTCTAGTTTTCATTAAAGATTAAGTCAGGTTCTGCCGAGGCTTAGGAAAAATACTGGAAGTCGCCAGTTCTAATGATTCCTCGGGCTGTCAGCAGGAACTAAGTATTTTTCTCAGCATGGGACTAATGGACACAGAAATTCCCAGTCTGATAACTCCTATGGGACACAATAACAGCAGCATCTTGCACAGGAACACACCTCTTTCCCAAAGATGCTCCAACAGCAAAGGTGGTCCTGTGGGCAGGAGCTTTGCAAAGTGCCAATGACACTTCCAAAGGCAGCTCCCCATCCTGCCTGCAATTTCTGGAGAATTCAACAAGGAGGCTGGATGCAGGGTCAGCCTGGATCAAGCATGGATAAATGCCAGATCTGGAAGGAGCGGGGAAAGGATGGAGCTCATGGAATCATGGAATGGTTTGGGTGGCAAGGGATGCCAAAACTCATCCAGTCCCATCTGGGATGGTCACCTTCCACTAGCCCAGGTTGCTCCAAGCCTTGATTCAACGTGGTCTTGGAGTTCTGGAGTCTGGAGCTCTGCCCAAGGCTCTCCAGCCTCTGTACAGAGGGAAAAACTCCCAATGTCCACCTTCCAGAGCTCCTTTCCACCCCTCAACTCCATCCTCTCCCACAGGATTCTGCTCTGAGATGGAACAACTTCCTTGTTTTTCAGCTCCCAGGAGGTTTCCCGGTGACATGCAGCTCCTGGTGAGACTGAGACTGAAGATTATTTTGTGCCAAACCAGCTGACATTTGGAAAAGTTTAAATATCAAAATTTCCTCCTCTGTAAAAACTGAAAATAATACATACAGAACACATGACATATCGCTGGCATTTCACAGCTTGACTCAATCTCCAGTTTGCAGGCACACTCTTCAAAACCTCTTTAATTTAAAAAGATGCATCTAGACTCAGAAAAATACGGGAAGTGCCCATTGCTTCCTCACTGGAGTTGTATTAATACCTTCTGTGCTGACATCTAAAGTCTGTCCTCTTTAGCAAATAATGCTGAGCTTAGATATGCTTTTAAAATCATTTTACATCAATTAAAATACATTAATTACGTCATTTGTAGACATCACTAATGCTACTTTTCCCTCCTGTACAAAAATACAACAGTGTTTAATTCATAAACTCATCTCAGCATCAAATATTTAGGTTCTCTGACCAGATTAGGAGTTGAAGACCCTAAAACAACATGGTCTCTGCACTGTCCAGTTATTCACAGACTTTGAATCTCACTATCATTTATTTTTTAAATTCCAATTTAGTATTTACTGCATAGTGACTACTGAAAAAACCACCAAAAAAAATGAAATCAAAACATTTGCCTTTGAAAGGAACATCCCTAATTACAATCACTGGTTTATGTAGTCCAAATTTCGCTATATTTCATTTATTATTTGTTGCTGTATCACTTTCTTAATATGCATCTGCTAAGGAAGAAACATTCTGCTTCTAATTACCAATTTTTTTTTAAAAAAAGATTATTTTTAAAGTTAATTATTTAATTTATTTGAAAAGAAATGTTTCTAGAGGTGCCTCAAGTAAAAAATTGTTTAACATGTGTTTTACAGCCTTTCCAAACTCTTTTTATGGTCCTGGAGCCTGGCCACATTTGTGGAAAAATGCAATATTTCTGCTTCAATTTGTCTGCAATTTCAGTGGGATGTTGCAAAACGCTTTAGGAGTGAACACAGCCAGAGTTTCAGCCAGTTTTTCAATTAATATTTGAAAAAAAAATCACTTTTTTAACAGTCACAGAACTCAGCTTCCCTCATGCAGATCTCCTGCCTGAGATCACTTCCCACTGACAAGGTTTGTCTGCACCTTTCCCTGATCCCAGTCTGGGGTTCAGGTGATGGAACTGCAGATCCACAGCACAGGAGAACCTCCTTCCTTCAGCAGGAGCATCCCAAAGGGATGAGGGACAGGGACCAGCAGATGGTGGCACCCAAGGCTGTGCCCCAATTTTACACCCTGACTTCTGGCCTGCATAAACCACTCTTGTTGTTTTAACACAGCCCACCTGCAGCCACACCAACTCCAAGCAGATCCCACCACCACCCATGAGGAAAACTGCATCATTTCCATTAAAACAACAGCTCTTACTGGCCTGAGTGTCCCACTGCAGCTTCCTGCTCCCCACAGAGAGCTCCCCTGGGCTGGATGCCCTCCCACCACCAAAAAGGACACTAATATTTGGAGTAAGGATTCAGAGAGGGCTGTTTTTAAGAGCCAGGGTTGGAAAGGGTGCATGGACAGCAGGAGGAAGGTCAGGAATGAAAGGGCCACGTTAAGGGGAGGCTGGCGGATGTGAGAACTCGAGGACGAGGCCGAGCAGAGGCTGCTCAGGACCCACGATGTGCAGCACTTCCCCGAGCACTGCTCGCGTATTTTTAGCCTGGTTTCCTGAGGAAATGAGGCCCCGGGCTGTAGCCAGCCCCTCACTCCCCAGAGGAAGAGGGGCTCAGCAGCCCAGGGGAGACACTGGTCCCTGAGGGAAGGTGAGTGCCTGGGCACTGCCTGGCCTGGAGCTGGGTGTGTCCTGCCACAGCCAGGAGGGGTTTGGGAACTGGGAAGGAGAAGCACTGCAAGGGGGACTCCATTTTACACAACGAGCTCTGTGCCTGTGCTGGAACCAAAATACCCAAATTCCTGTGGGATGAAGTGACAGAAGGCTGGACAGGGCTTGGAGCAACCTGGGCTAGTGGAAGGTGTCCCTGCCCACAGCAGGGGGTGAAACTGGAGGATCTTTAAAGCTTCTTCCCACCAAAACCATTTCATGATTCTGCAAAGTGCTCAACCAGACACATCCCCTATGCTGAGATCATTTCTCCAGCTTCTCACTCTCCCCCATTCAGAAGCTTCCACACCCTGGGGACAGCAGTACAGGCTCTGGTGACAGGACACCTGCCCTGAGGCCACGTTTGCTCAGGTGTGGTGTCACCAGACCTGCAGCAGTGGGTGGCCGTGGGCTTTTCTGCCTCCCACCACCATCATCCCCGGGGCCACTGCAGCTACAGATGGTCACAAGTGATTTACTGTCACTTTAAAGCTCACTGCAATCCCAAGTCAGCAGGCCAGGCCTAAAATGTGCTATGTCAGTGGTTTCTGTAGAATAACGGCACATCACTTCCTTGGGGAACCGTAAAAACTGACTCGCTCTCTACACAGAACCCTAAAAGCAAGAAATCACCACACACAGCAAGATCTCAGATAACTTGTCACTATGGAAGAGTAAATGGGAGAAAGTCAGAAAAATTCAAGGAAAAAAAACAGACAAAGAAATGGATCAGGAGAGTCTCTGAGCCAGAGACCCAAAGGGTCACCTTTGCCAGAGCTCAGATGAGGTATTTGAGACAAAACCTTTTGTAATGTGGTTATGCTCTGAAGCACTGAAATGCTATTTAAAAACAATAAAACACTGACTAGGAAGAAAATGTAAGGTGAGACTGAAGGTTTTGGAAATGGAGAGCATTCTCTGCAGTCCCTGGCAAGTGAGCAGGCAGGGAGGGACAGGAGCACTCACCACCCACAGCCCAGCCAGCTCCTCTCCAACCACTGCTCAGCTATGATCAGCTGAACAGAACAGCAGCAAAAATTCTTATGCCATACCTGAAAACACAGGTCTTTCTGAAAAGGTTTTCCTACCTCCAGATCCACCCTGCAATATCTGCATAAACTTAATATACAGATGTGCACTCAGCTCCTATCAGGAAGAACTGGGACACCCCAGGTGCATGTCAGCCCCTTTTGGGGTTAACCTCATCTATTGGCTCAAAGGAAAACCCTCACAGTCTTGGAAGATGCCCCAACTTTGGTTCTTCACACTGAAAACTGGTTACAAACAGGTAATTTTAATTACTAGAGAAATGGTCTCACATTCCCAGTGTTGGCTGGTTGGTCCTGTCAGATAAACTCCACCTCAAACTGATTGTCAGTGATATTTTCCATCTTCCCCCTTGGCCTCTCTCTCCCACCATCCCCCTGAACACCCAACCAACCCTTTCCCAGGTTTTCAAGCCCTACCACAGCTTGTTTATAATCCCAGCTCCTTGCCCAAACTGAGATACAAATGGGACTTCCACTACACCCTGCAGTTCTGCAGCTCACAGACAACTTCAATTGAAATAGTATATTTTTAAATGCCCAATCAGATACAAAATAGAATGGACAAAGCCATGAAGAACAAACCAACCATCAAACATAGAAAACCCCAGAAAACAGGAACAATACTGTACTACTTAAAAAAACTTCCAGAGCTTTCTGTGGGAAGGAGGAATAACCATTATCAGCCCAAAGAAGAAATGAGAAACTCGTTGTCCCCAGCTTGGGAGGGGAAGGGGGACAGTATCTGGATGTGTCCTCAGCGTGCTCCTGGCTGGGAGCTGATAGAGAACTGTCCTTGGCAAAGGGAAATTCCGTTACCCAGCACAAGGGAAGGGCCAGGGAGCCTGGCTGGGTATCTGTGCTCAAATAAAACCAGTCGTTACCCCAACCTAAAATCACTCGATGAAGGGACACCACTGTCACTATCACCACACCAGTGTCAAACCGACGGCCAGAGCCCCAACGCCCTGAAACAGGGCTGGGCTCTCAGCAGCCCCCAAAAATACTTGGAAAGCGAATCCAAAATATAAGGCAGGGCACACATCCTGTTTTTCTGGAGCTATACAGTTTCTCAAGTGTTGTAAAAATGATTTGCCACTCAGGGAGCCAAATGCATTGGAAAGATAGAAGCAGCGCCTGGGGTGGAAAGAAGGTGTTTTTAGCACGCTCGGGCCAATTAAGATCTCGAAGGTTTCCAAGCACTCCCCTCCTCCTTAACCCAACAGAAGGAAACTGAGTTTAGCAACTTATTTAGGGTTTCATTTGCTAATTTGCAAAAACAAGGAGAAATCTTCCCCTGCTCTCCAGCATCTTGTTGGGGAAGCTCCTGCCAACACGCGAGCGTCTCTGCCAACAGCTCAACCCGGCGTGACCCAAAGTTCTCCCGGCGGTGCCGGCGCGCGGCTGCGGGGAGGGAACGGGGCTGCAGGGACAGCCCGGGCTGGGGGGTTATCACAACCCTGACATCACAGCTGCTGCAAAACCAACCCAGTCAAAAAACAGCACGCTCCAAGCTGAGTTTAAAGCGGTAAGTTGAGTTCAAACCGGTCGAGGCTCAGGTAACGGAACGGTGACCCCGTGGTTGGTGCTCATGTGCTTGTGCTGCAGGGTTACAGCCAATGAAGCCTTTGGGAAAGTAAGGTTTTCCTCTTTCCCCTCCACACAACTCAAAATGCTACTTTGAGATGACTGTTCTGGGTTTTACACTGATGAGAGAGCTAGGTCAAAGCCAGCCTTGGAAAGTTTTACTCAGCAGCAGCTTTAGAAACCATAAATTATCTTTAGACTAGGTTTACACACTCCCCCCACAGTGTGACTGCCAGCTCCAGCTCTCAAGGCTCCTCTTCAGACACCACAAAAACTCTCTGAAGACCAGCACAACCTTCACCCAGGCAAGGCAGGGCTGAGAGATAATTCCAAAATCACCCTTGCTAAGACAAGCACCAGACTAAGGCTGAATTAAAGATTAAGCTTTAGCACTTTCAACCCCCTGCAGAGCCAAAGCTAAAAACCTGGAGGGGAGCACAAACACCTTGAATTGCATCATCAGGAGATTCACTTCCATTGAGGTACAGAAAAAAATCAAGCACAAATCAAGCAAAACTGGCTATTTGTGGGCTAAGCCTTTAAAGCTTAAAACTAAGGTAACTTATTTGAAAATTTTCATTTTTAACTGTTTTTGAACAAACCTAAAGCCAAAAAAGGTAATCAAAAGTGTTTTATTAGCTAAGGGGTTTCTTCCCTCTCCTCGGGTCTACCACAGGGACTTGGCAGAAACTTCAGCTCCCAACAATTTTAGGTACAAAACCTGGGAAGGAAACCAGCAGACCCATTCCCCTGCAATAACCATGTTCACATTGTGGAACAGAGCCCTAAATCCAGGCTGCAGCTTCACACCCTCACAGTCACAGAACAGACCAGGATGCTGGTCAAAAAGGAAAGCAACAGAGGAAACACAACCATTTAAAAGGATAAAGTCTGAGGATAAAGGAAGAACCCCAATATTTTCACGGACTGAGACATTGCTTTGGACAATCTTCTCCAGCACTCAGTGACAGCAACTCTTTGTGTCCCAAATATTCCAGGCCAGGCAGTCCTGGCACTGATGGATCAGGTCTAACACTGAGATGTCCACACAGGTCAGCTGCAGCATCAAGGATGAGCCCATCTGCACAGGGAGCAGGGATGGCCCTTCCCAATGCCATTCCTGTGCTCCAGGCTGGATCAGGAGCCACAGCTGCCTCTGCCCAGCAGCCACAGCAGCTGCCTCTGTTTCCAAGAGCACGGAACACGACAGGGAACAGGGGCATGGCTGGCTCCAGCAAGTTCCAGGCAGCCTCTCTGGCATGGCAGTGTTCAGGGACAAATCCAGCAGCAAGGCAGATGTTGACTCAGGAGCTGTCACTCATGGGCTAAAGTGAGAGCATCTGTCACTCTCCTCTCCAAGAGAGCTACTCACAGCAAGAAAATTCTGCACAGAAACCAAAATTCTCAAATAATCTCTCCAGGGCCATGGGGGAATAACACTGGCACAGTCCAGAGGGTGGAGGTTTTGGGGGTGGCTGGAGAGGTGGGTGGCACCTGTGAGGGTTCCAACAACACAGGTACTTCCAGTGCCCCAGTGTTCAACCCTGAGTCGACAGGATGGCCTGGGGTGTATTTATTTAAGCTGAACACAAACCCTCAAACGATGTCGGGATCAGAAATTAATGTAAGGTAAGGGAAAATCTTCCAGACAGGGATTAGCTGAGAAACCCCTGCTGGGAACTGGAGTGAGTGCCAAATTGTGACAGGAAAGATTAATACTGCCAGAGGCATTACCACTGCAGAACATCTGAGGGAAGAATGTTTTCTAGAATGTTTCCTCCTTCAGAGCGAGGGTTGTTACCTGCCACTGCCTGGAAAAACTCCTGCCCAGGTATTTCCACTGCCTGGAAAAACTCCTGCCCAGGTATTTTTAATGCACATTCCAACACAGGGCAATGGATTTCTCCTATGCCATGTATCACTGCTAGGCAAAAAGTAAGATATCCTAGAGATAAAAGTCCAAAATGTTCCAGAAGTTTCTCCAACTGGTCTCTGCACACTGATGACACCTTCATTGCTCAACTTCCAAACTCCAACAAATCCCCTTCAGGCAGGAGTTTCAGCAAACACCAAGCAGGATTTGTAAGCTTTATTATCTAAGGAAAATGTCTGACAAAAAGCCCTCAGAACATTCTTTCTGCCCATTGTCAGAAAATTCAAGCCCTCGGCCACATCCCGTGTTCTCATTTTCTTGCACGCTCTTTCATATCTGGTTTTGGCACTGCCCCTGCATGGGCTTTGACTGTGGATCTGTCCACACATTCCAGCAATAAATGACACTAACTGGAGTCATTCTTTAAAATATCTGTCAAATATAATTCTTTCAGTGTTTCGATTCTCACTGACTTGCCCCCACAGAGCTGGGATGAAGTCATAAATTATATGTTCTGCCACTCAATTTTCCCTGATTGTTTGGTAGAACCTCTCCACTAATATCCAGTGATCACCAGCCACCTCGTGGCTTAAGTGGTTTACAATCATGAAAGATTTATCCAGTGTGACTTGCAGTCAATCACAGAGACACTGAAATGGCTATCAGGCTCTCTCCTTGAGACCACAGTGGAGCAGACAGACTCCAGAGAGGAGGGAAGGCTGATCAAAGTGCTGACTCCAGACACCCAAAATTCACAGAGAAGCTCCAACAGCTGCATATGAAAAACATCTCTGTGAGGAAGGCAAAAGTCCTGGCCCAGAGCCCGGCTCTGAAGGGCCCTGGGTCACAGCACGTGCAGGGAGCCCTCCCAAAGACCCAGGACATTCAGGGAAGGGCTGTTTCCTGGGAGGACACAGAATTCACAGGATCACTGAGGCTGGAAAACACCTCCAAGCCCATTGACCCCAACCAACCCAGGGCACTGAGTGCCACATCCAGCCATTCCCTGAACACCTCCAGGGATCCAGGGGCAGCCACAGCTTCTCTGGGCACCCAGCGCCTCACCTCCCTCACAGGGAGAGATTTCTTCTCAATATCCCACCTAAACCAATCCTCCTTCAGCCTAAAAACATTCCCTCTTCTCCTGTTTGCACTCTCTGTCCCTTGCTCAGACGTATTACCCAGATTAGAATTCCCTAAAACTCAGCAGCCACCACTCCAAGAGATGACTGGGATGGAACTGACAGCAAACACCACTGCAATGGGAGCACACAGGAGGTGACACAGCAGGTGACAACCGTGGCAAGCCAGGACAGTGCCCACACACCCAGCTCTGCTGCCCAGAGCTGTCTAACTGCAGTGTAACACAGCAGCTTCCCAGAGCCTGGGAGTGCAGATCACGGGAGAGCTACAGGGAATTAATTGCTCCAGAACGAAAACTAGAAGAGTAAGCACAATTTATTTTGCCACATTCTTAAAATGAAATAAGAAAACATTTAAACACTACAGCTTATTTAGATAATACACACTGGAAGACATCTTTTACCGCTGGCAGCTTGAAAGAAAAGAACATAATTACAATTCCAAGCATGAAATGAGCTCTCTTCCACACATGCCTGAACCAAGCCTGACTGTTTCACCAGCTGTAGTGAATCAAAGCCGACAGAATTCAACAGAAAGGCCTGAGAAGCAGCAGCTCTCTGTGCCTTTAACCTGTAATTGAATGGCACCTGGATCCGGCAGGGCTGCTGAGGCTTTAGCACTTGCAGATGTGCAGCTGATGTGGGGCAGGAGCATTTGATCTCCCTGGAATGTGGGACCCCGAACAATGCATCTGTGTGCTGGCCCACCACACGGCCGGGTGTGGGCCCGGGGGACACATAAAAGCCAACATTATACTGCAAGGGAAAAGAAAAAAGCCCCAGCGTGAGCTTGACTGTTGTTTAACTAAGAGAAAAACAATAGCAGCTTTGGTGGAAATGTGTGCCAGAATGACCAGTGGCCACTTCCAGAGACATTCTTTGTTCAAGTGCTTCCACACCCCCTCGTTCACTGGCACCCAAAATCACAAAGGTACCGAAGGGGCTGCTAAACCCAAATCCTCAGTGACATCTGCACCTCCTGCTCCTCACATAAACCCTTCAAACAGCTCCAAACTGCAGTTCTGGGCATTGTGGCCACAGTGAATCAAGCCTGGAGCCTGCCCAGTGTGACACAGTGGCCGCTCATCACAAACCCCATTAATGCCTTAAGTTTTGGCTTTCATATTTTTCAGATTCTGTGCTGCCTAGGGGTGCAGCTTTGAGCTTCCTATTAAGTGTCAGTAAGTTCACAGAGTAAGGAGACAAAACAATCCTTTTCCTGATGGAGACCAAGGACAACTTTCAGGCCCAAAAGGTATAAACAACAGAGAACTGAAGAGAGCAACAAGGAGGATGGAACGTTATAATCTGAAGCTGTAACTGGACAATTAACCCCAAGTGGACCAGAACTTATAAAAGTGTGAGACCTCGTGACTGGTTGTCCATTTTGTGACTATTCTGGGTCCACCTTGGGTGTAGCCCTGGCCAGGCTCTTGTCCTGCCCAAGGTGTATCCCTTACGGCCTTTTAATAAATATCTACTTTATTCTCTTAACTCTGTCCAGTCTCTGCTCCAGGTCAGCCTCAAGGCATCACCACCACTTCCACAACTGCTTCCCTCACAGGCTGCAAACTCTCACCCTGCACCAGGACAAAGAATCCCAGCCA
Organism: Argya squamiceps; assembly: GCA_037834095.1. Classification (NCBI taxonomy): domain Eukaryota; kingdom Metazoa; phylum Chordata; class Aves; order Passeriformes; family Leiothrichidae; genus Argya; species Argya squamiceps. The sequence continues at coordinate 19,681,713 of JBBMKD010000025.1, forward strand.
CAACCCCTCTCCTGCAAACCCAAGCTGAACTTCCCTCACAGCCCTGGGACAGCCCCCAGGCTTGGGTACTGTGTCCTCCAGAGCTCCAGGAGCAGCCACAATCTGCTGCCACCAGCACCACACAGCCACAGTGACACAGGCATCCCTGCAGCCAGGGCAGTGACATCAAACAGAGCACAAAAACAAACCTCATGGGAGTTAACGCTGTTAGACTGAGAGGACTCCAAGCCTGAGCCTGTGTTTGAACAGAGCTTCCCACAAGAACTTGATTCTTCTGAGAGGAGGAGCTGGGAGAGCTGCTGCCAGGGGTTCTGCTGGGGAAGGAGGGGAAGCCCATCCCGGGAGGTTTATGAAGTTATCTATCAAGTTATCCTGACCTCCAGAATCAACCCTTATAGGTACAAAACCATGAGCACTGCTCTCAGAGAAGTATTGCTAATTTGTACAAGAAAAAGACAGATTATCACTCTCCAGCTGAAAGAAGTGGACATTTCCCCTTCCAGTCTGAACAGATAATTCCAGGCAGTGTCACAGGGATAGCTATAGCCTTCTGCTAGCTGCTTATAAGGTAAAAGAGAAGCAATTCAAATAAAAAAAGATAGGTTTAGGTCACTTTTTTATCACCTGAGCTGAATTAAAATGCAATATTGAAATTGCAGCAATTTCCATGTGCAACTTTAGCTACTCCATTAAGCTTCATATAAAAAGTTTAAAAATAGGAATAGTTACAATAAACTAAAAATCAGCAAATCTGACATAAAACCACCAAAATTACAAATATCTATATAAAATCACACAAACGTTAGCACATGTTATATTTATATATATGTATGTGCAAAATTACTTATTCTGCCTGAAATCATCCCTGCTGCAGCGATCTTTCCTTCCCCGTTTTTCAACCCCAAAAGGATTACCATTTCTTTCCAGACAAGAACTTCTGCCAACATTCTGGAGGGCTGAAGTCCAAACCACACATAGTTCAACAACAGCAGAGTTGAACAAAAAGGAAAACTGAAGCTTTTTTTATTTTAATTATACCTTGTGAAAGTATGGCTGAGCAGGGGGAAAAAGTAGTCCAAGTCATTGATTAATTCCAGAGTAATGAAGAAGGTTCATGGCACACTGCAATATATATTTTACTAAGTTCACTGGATTTATCACCAGCTTTTAATGGCTAAACTGGAGGTGGCTCTCCAGGAAAACTCCCACTGCTTGAATTCTCACACTGGAATGGCTGAGAGTCCCCAAATTAATAATTTTACAGGCAAGGGTTTCATAACTGGGTCAAAGCAGGGGGATGACGGTATAAATTCTTCCTCACCCAGCAGAAAAAAAAAACAGCACCAAGCTCCTTTCCCAGGGATCCCCAAGGTTTTAACAGGGACAAAAATTCCAACTTTGCAAAATTGCAAAATCCAGCCTCTTTCAGCACCTTTTAATTGAAGCCGTGCCAGGAGCGTGTCTGGAATTCTGAACCCACTTTCTCCTGACCTGGAGCACAGCTCTGTGCTGGCAGCATCAGGAACAGAAGGTTTTCAGGAATAAAAACATCTGAATCTGCATCAAGGGGTAAAGCCATGAAGAATCCCAGGAGAAAAAAGGACTGAAAAAGAGCAACTGGGAAGTAGGGCTACTCCAAGGCACCTGATGGATCCTTAATGCTGAACATTCCGATATTAAAGCCATGAACACTTATGGTTTTAACACAAACCGTCTCACTCCTCTGCCCAGGACACTCTGTCCTCCTTGTTTATATCCCAGAGTTGTTCCAAAGAAATGTATTAAAGACTAGGAAAAAAATAGAGTCCAGGACTTTCTTCATTCCTCGGAGCTACTGTAAATTAAATATTAATTCAGAAACTATTTCTGTGAGGAGAAGAAGCTCAGCACAGGGAGATTTTTTTTTTTACCTCACAAAAATATTCACTTTAAAATGACAGCTGACCTTAAAGCCACCACATCGTCCAGGGTAGAGGCATCAGTGGCAGCACAAGATTCCTAAATAAGCTGTGTCCCTGTTCAAAACCATACAATTTGTATGGTGACAGCACAGAAAAGCACTGTATTAGAGGGTAATTTTAATACCTTATATAATTATTTAATTCCACATTACAGAGGGGTCAGTCTCAGCCTAGGGCAGTGTGCTGGAGGAATCCAAATTACAGACAGAAGCACCAGAAGACACCACCAAGAGGTGATCAAACCCAGAGTTCATCACTTCACTGGCAGTTTCCAGTGTGTAAACCACCAAAATTGAGCTTTTTTGTTGACATCCTTTTGCTCCAAAGCCCAGGGGCACTTGGGAATGAGACACTGAGGAATAGCTCTGGTTGGGCCAAGAACACATCCCTGGAATTCCATGCTGCTGTTGTGCCCAGCTCATTGCTGCAGTTATCCATTCTGAGATCTCATTAATCCTCTGTCCCATCGTGGCCCGGGCTCACACAGAACCAGCTCTGAGCCTGGTGCCATTTCACAGGGGTGGAAAAAGGAGATGAAGCAGCTCTGGGACAGAGAGATGTCCATCCACATTCCTCTCCTGGAATGGTTTGGGTTGGAAGGGACCTTAAAGCTCATCCAGTGCCACCCCCTGCCATGGACAGGGACACCTTCCACTGTCCCAGGCTGCTCCAAGCCCTGTCCAGCCTGGCCTTGGAGACTTCCAGGGATCCAGGGGCAGCCACAGCTGCTCTGGGCACCTGTGCCAGGGCCTCACCACCCTCACAAGGAGGAATTCCTTCTCAATATCCCACCTAAACCTGCCCTCTGGCAGTGGGAAGCCATTCCCTGTGTCCTGTCCCTCCATCCCTTGTCCCCCAGTCCCTCTGGAAGGGGCTCTGAGCTCTCCCTGGATCCTTCTCTTCTCCACTGAATTCCTCCCAGCTTGGCTCCAGAGCAGAGGGGCTCCAGCCCCCTCTGGACAGGTCTAAAGCCCCACTGGGATGAAAACCTCCCCTGGGGTCCCACACTCCCTGCAGACCACAGGAATCAGCCCCAAGGAGAGCTTCTGGCTACAGGAAATCCAAACTGCACTTCAACTGGAATTGTGGATGACCTTCAAGTAGGGGACATTTAAAAATACATCTGCATGTGCACATAGAGCTGTGGGTGTTTTAAATGCTTTCCTACCTCAGCAAGCTTGAGGTCAAGGAAATGAGGGAAGTTTCTCTACTTTATATACTCGAGGGTTTGGCTAAATTCATATATTCAAGATCCCCTTATAGCACTAAATAACCAAACACTGCAAGGAGAAAGAGAGGAGAATTTAGCAAAGGAAGGAGAATTCAGCTGCGTGACACCTTGCCAAAGGCAAAGCCCAGAGGAGCTGCTACCAGTTGGTTTAGACAGAGATTTCCTTCAGACTGTTGTAAAAGCAGCATTAAAAATGAGAGGAAGAAAGGATTCAGGACTGGGCAGCTGCTACATCCAGCTGCAGCCCCGACTGGTGACAGGAAAAGAATACATGATTCTTTTTCTTCATTATTTGTTTTCCTGTTTTTATTTTGCCCAATTATTTACTACCTGTTGCTATTTGATTTTGACTCCATGTAACTTCCATGTAGCATTGTAACTGTGTAATTATGTTAATGAACATAATTAACCAGACAATAACAAGTAGACTCTCTACCAGTCTCTAAGGTTACTCAAAATAATCAGAGAATCAGACAATCATGGAATAACCAAGTGGGAACAGATCCACAAGGATCATCCAGTGCAGCTCCTGGCCCTGCCCACCAGAGCAGAGATCAGAGCTGCCCTTCCACAGGAATTCACAGACAGGACTCAAGAACAGAGCTGGTTTATTCCTCTGTTATTCCTACCCTAAACCTCTCCTTAAACCTCTCCAAAGTTACAGTTTCCAAAACAAAGCTCTCCAATGAATGTCTTTCCACTAACCTAAAGTAAATTTCCCTGAATATTTATTTCCTACATTATCTTCAACCCAAACGTGCATTTCTCTTACAAAAGTTAATTCCAATTAAGAGAACGCTGAAAGGCTTCCTGCAAAAAACAACTACAGGATATTGGCAAGACTACAAGAATGAGGTAAAAACTACTGAAGACAACAAAATAATTTTCTTCTGACTGTGCAACATAAAAAGAAAGTATATTTCTCATATGACACCAGCAATAAGTTTAGGACCAGCAGAGAATAACCAGAGCTATTCAACGCTGACCTTTGAATCCTTGTACTGTTCAACAGCTGAAAAGTTATATAAAAGGATGAAAGTGATCAAAATCAGAGGACTCCTCCCATAATACCCATTCACATCCATCAGTTGACCAGCTCCTCTCATTTTTCCAATTCCTTCAAGTAATTGTGACCTCCAAGCTGGAGGTGCCACACGCACGTGAACACATCCAGTTCTCCAGCTGCCCTCCGGGCTTTCATCAAACTAAGAAACAAACTGGGTGTCAAGACCTCCAGGAAATTCAGAATTAAGGCTAAATGTTAGGCAAGGAAACCAAGGACACTCCCAGGGAATGTGCTCTGAAAACCACCTGGCTCTGCCCCATGGAGTCCAGGCCTCCCTGCAAGGCACATGACGACTTTTGAACTACAACTGCACCTCAAATCCTCTGAAGCCTGAAAGCATTAACATTTTCTAAGGGTACACAAGGAAGGGATGGCTGTATTTTCACATTACTGTACACTAGGATGAGTCCAGACACACAAACTCCATCAAAATCCAACCGCTGTTCTTTCAGAGCAGACAAAACCCAATTTCTGCCCCGGGTGCAATGCTGGGAGAACTGGACATCAGCTCAATAGAGCCCTCAGGAATTCACTGTCCAGTTCAGATAACCACCAAAATAAACACCTGGAAACCTCAGCTCTGGTGATACAGTAAGGAAAAGTGTAAAATCTCCAACAAACACCAGGCCTTGGGCAGGAAAGCCATGGAATTCTCACAGAATCACAAAATGTGTAGGTTGGAAGAGACCTTCAAGATCATCAAGTCCAACCCAGCCCTGACACCTCAACTAGATCATGGTATCAAGTGCCACATCCAGTCTCTTTTTAAACACATCCAGTGTTTATGGAGTGCTTTGGATTGGGAGGGACCTTAAAGCTCATGTCCACCCCCTGCCACGGCAGGGACACCAAGACCAGGTTTCTTTGGGGTCACCACCTGCAATGAAAACACCACCAGTCCCTGGGATCTCCTGCCCCAAACACTGACACGGTTACCTGGTATCAATTCATCTCCATTTTGAGTGAAATCTCAGCCTGGGATAACTCAGGGTATCTGCAGGGCTCTGTGCCTGTCCTACAATCAGTTTTTGGTTTTTGGTGTTCCCGTGACTACCCCACGAGAGCCACCAGCACACCCTCACCACAACCACCACCAGGGCCAGCCCACTGGGATTGTTCATTCACTGGGGCAAAAATAAATGAAAAACAGGGCTCCATGACCAATTTTACTTGCAAAAGCAAACACAGCATCCATTTACAGTGGCGATTTCCCAAAATAACCGTACACATGGCTGCCATCCCTGCTCCTCTGCGGGAGGTTCATGCAGAAAGGTGACGTTACACAAGCACATTCCTGGCTGATAAGGGAGCCCCATGCACCCAGTTCCCCAGAAATAGCTGCTGTGCTCCAAAGTAACCTCTAATATCGATAACGGCAGGGATTTAAATTTCAAATAAATTTAGATGAAAGATTAAACCCAGATCGTCAGCTCCAGCACCGTGGAGATGCTTGTCTTCCCATAATGAAGGAGCCCATAAAAATAACAAGGGAGAAGATTTACACCCAAGCTCCTCCAAAAAGAAAAAAAAAAAAAAAAAAGAAGGGAATGAATTACTGATTTTTGCAGCTATTTAGTGGTAGGAACAGATGGTTCCAGGCAATAGTATTGACAACCTCCCAAGCTCCCACCCCCAAAGGTGAGCTGCTAAGTCTGTTCCAAATTCAAGAGTTAAAAACGTCGCAGCTGAGACGCTGCTCTTGGGGGAAGTGCAGAGGCTCAGCCAGTCCCACAGCTCCAGAACTCCACTTTTCCTCACTGCTGCTCTGCCTCGGCCCTCACCCGAGGGTTGTGCCTTCCCAAAACAGCCCGAGGCAGCTCCTGCAGCCATCTGCCCGCTCTGGGATGAGCCAGGGCTGTGGGAAGGGGAAGGCAGGCCAGGGATGGAGCAGCTCAGAGGGAAGGCAGAGCTCTCAGTGTTTGTCCACCAACCCAAAGCCACTTCTGAGGGCAAAACCAGGCGTGTCAGCTTCCCAAAACACGCAGGCACAGGGAGCAGTTCTGGGAATTCCAGCCCCGGGGAGGCTGTGCCATGGTGGGCACAGCCCACGGCCCCTCACTCCCTTCATGTCCACAAGTTCCTGCAGAACACCCAAAACCTCCCCTCTCCCAGCTCCAGCAACTGGAAACAATCAGCCTGTCCAGTCACAACCCAAGATCAAAACACTCCTTTAAAGCAGTAACTTGCTAACCACGATTCAGCTTTGGATTCCTGGAGAAGCCCAGCAAACGACCATAAAACAGGGATAACACCCAGCAGCAAAAAAGCTGCTGGAACACCTGAGTGAGTCCTCAAGCATCTCGTTAAGCCAGGAAGGAATCAGGCTGAGCCAGCAAAGCTCAGCCCTTGTTTTCCCGTTGTTCCAAAGGCAAAGCTCTGCCAAGAATTTAGCCAAGGAAACAGAAACATTGCTAATGCCTGCTTCCCATCTCCACAGTCATGGAACTACAGAACGGTTTGGGTTGGGAGAGACCTTAAAGCTCATCCCATCCCACCCCTGCCATGGCCAGGGACACCTTCCATAAGCCCAGGTTCCTCCAGGCTCCCTCCAGTCTCACTTTAAACACTTCCATGCATGGGGGCAATCCAACACTTTAGACCTATTCTTCAGAATTGTCTCCTGGTTTTGTCAGAAGTCTCCTTCCAAGGGCTACCAGTGAAGCAGATCCATCACTTTTGCCTTTGCCTGCAATAACCATTTCCCACTTTTCCATGTCTGTATGGCAGAACCAGGACCGGGCTGCACCTCCCTGATTGTGTCAGACACTTGGGTGGCTCAGCCACATCACTTTCCATACAAGGTTTCCATGAATTCACACCCCGTACACCTCCAGCCACAATTCCCACCTCATTCCCACCTCACGGGGTGTCCAGCAGCTGACCTGTTCCTTGGGCAATGACAATCCCACCCTCAGCCTCACTAAAGATCCCCAAGCCACTGATGCATCTCCCTCAGCATTCCCATAGCCATGAATTCCCTAAACACAAAACCACTCCCCTCACTTAAAGAACTCAGAATTTGAATGTCAAAGCCTCTGCATCACCATTACCTACACAAAAGGGGGAGGGAACAAGAACATCCCAAGCTTCATTCCAGAGGTACAAAAGAGCCTGGTCCTCCCCGTGGGCCTTTGGTGGGAACATTTTGCACATCTCCTGCTGCCAAGAGCATCGTCTGCACTTAATCACACCATGATGGACACCTTTGGAAAACAAGGGATTGCAGCCAGATCATGTGTCACAGCTGCCACTTCACTCCCCGGCCAGTGTCACTTCCTCAGGGCGGAGGCCACAACTTTCAAGAGCACGTTTCGGTGCTCTGTGGAACACCCATAAATAAATAAAACCCTCGCTCACCACCCCACAACCTGCCCCCCAGCACTTTTACTTTCCCAAGAGGTCACACCCAGGAACACCGTTGCACAACAATAGAAGCAGGAACAGGTCAAGAAACCTTACAGATGCCTTCCCCAAAAAAACCCAGCCTCTCTGTGTCACCAGGGCTGGGTGGCTCAGAGTCTTCCTCTATGAAATAACAGGCTGGCAGTTACTGGAAATGATAATCCTGTGCACTCTCTGCTTGTTTTAATGAACTCATTCCTAAATGCAACCGTGATTTTTAAGTATATATTACACATTAGTTGATATTAATCTACAAAAATCACAACCCAGAAGTGTGCATTTTTCAGTGTACATTGCATTAGCTGATACAAATCTACAAAAACCTAACTCAAAAATATATTCCTTCTAAAAATGAGGATTTTTCAGGTCACAATATAGCCCCTCAGAGAATAAAACTATTCAAAACCAAGTAGATTCAGAGAAAAAAACCCAACCAACCATTTTGCTGCTTTTCAAGCAGTTATTGACATGGTTTTCTCTAGTTCTAAACACTAGAGGAAGGAGAAAAAGGATTTTATTTGGTTGTGGGCTGCTCTCACCAAGAACACCCATCTGCACCATGGTGAATAAATGGACCAAAATTACACCCAAGGAACAAGTCAAGCGAGACATTTTTCAAAGCAGCCCCTGCTCAGTTCAGGTCTGTTCATTAAGGTGCTGCACTGTGCTCCAGCTTGGCTTATTAGCAGTGGAAAGGTCAGGGAAAGTGAATTAATGGAAGTGCTGCAACCTCCAACATCTGACATGCAAGAGAGGAGCCTCCCTACCTCCACTGCTCCTGAAAGGTACCTTCAAATTGAGGGCATGTAGGTGGCACCTGCCAAAAGTGCCATGTGAATAACGTTGGCAATTTAACAAATTCTAGGAAAATACAGAGAACTGTAAAAGCAGCAATTCAACCACTCAAAGCAAATGCTTGTGCTGAGATTACAGCTGAAAAAGCAGCTTTTTCACGGGGACGGGGGGAAGGATTTAAAGCTCTTTCCTGTAGGTCTCAGCAGGGTTTTGTGTCCAAAAACCTCAAGGCTTGTTTGACCCACAAAGAACTCCAGGCTCACAGTTAAGCCACCTCTGCTTAACCTCTGCTGGTGTTGAAGAGAGGGGTTTAAAAGTTAAATTTAGACTGCATCACTTCAGTGCTAAGAGACCAGAACATGGCCACACAAACACTTACTGCTCCTAAGGGCAGTGCAGACCCCCCTCACACACGGGGGGACAGAGCAGGAGCTGGGCTGTCCCCCAGCAGCCCCACCTCCCCTTCCCAGGCAGAACAAACCCAGACTGGCTCTGGTGAAACGCTCCAGGCAAACCCACACCTGGAGAGCCACCCAGCTGCTTTATGGAGCTTCCAAAACCTCTGCTCTTCCAAGAGAAAGGGCTCAAGCAGCAGTCAGCAAACCCACAAGCCACACAACTCTGCTTCTTTAATGCTGCACTGAATCATGGAATTGTTTGGGTTGGGAGGGACCTCACAGCTCATCTCATTCCACCCTTGCCGTGGGCAGGGACACCTTCCACTGTCCCAGGGTGCTCCAAGCCCTGTCCAGCCTGGCCTGGGACACTTCCAGGGATCCAGGGACAGCCACAGCTCCTCTGGGTACCCTGTTCCCCACCCTCACAGGGAACAATTCCTTCCCATTATCCCACCTAACCCTGCCCCCTCTGCCAGTGGGAAGCCTTTGCCCCTTGTCCCTTGCTCAAAGTCCCTCTTCACCTCTCTGGAGCCCCTCGAGGCATTGGAAGAAGCTCTAAAGGTCTTTCCAGTGCCTTCTGTCCCACAGACTGAACAATGCCAGCTCTCTCAGACTATTAACTCCCCTCCCCAGGCCCTGCTCCATAACACACCAGCTTCTCAACCCAAAAGCCAACACTGCCGTACCCCAGGACCTCATGGAGAGCTCTCCTCGGCTCCACAATGACCAACACCCTAACGAATCAATGTACACTGCACTGCCAGAGGGTTACCTTGTAATCTGGAAGGGGTAAGAATTGAAACACATGGGGGGAAAGGCAGCAAGCTCAGAAGAACACTTCCTGCAGAGAAATATCTTCCTGGTGGAATACTGAGCTCAATTTCCCCCGGAGCAGTAAGACCTGAGAACTGTATGTGAACACGTTTAAGAGCATTAACAGAAAAACAACGAGCAGTTAAGTGAAGTCACGTTCCACCTAAACAAGGCTCCCATTATTGCAGCATCTGACTTTCCGAGGACAATTCAATCCTGGCAGCATGTATTGTAATTGCTTTTCCACTCCAGGCCTGGCCTTTACAATCGTGCCCTTCTCGGGAGGTCAGAACCCGCACGGCTGCAGCTCGGAAAGCAATTCTGTCCCTCATTCATCCCTTTAATCCCACACCTGCATATTCATCAGGAACTCCCTGGAACAGCACTGCCAAAGCCACCAGCAAAGCTGCTGCTTGGAGAAAGCCTTGACCCCTCAGCTTCCCTGGGAAGGTGTTGGGAACAGGCAGAAGGCACCAGGCAGGCGTGATGGTGCTGGGGTACAGTAGAATCACCAAAGGCCAGGACAAGCCCAGCGTGGTGCAGCCACTCCTGCTGCCAACAGCAAAAAGAGCAGCAAATTCCACAGCCCAGAGAAGCTGTGGCTGTCCAAATCCAGGCTTGGAGCAACCTGGGATAGTGGAAGGTGTGCCCATGGCAAGGGGTGGAACATGATGTGCTTTAAGTCCTTCCCAACCCAAACCACTCCAGGACTCTGTGATGACCTGGCTTGCTTCAAGCAAACCCTTCCAAGCAGGGCTGTGCAAACACACCTGAATTTTGGGTGAGTTTTTGTTATCCTGCTTTGAAAAGGACAGTTTGCATTCAAACAGCCAAACACCACTTACTCCAAAACTTGGAAGGAAAAACCTTTGTCCCCAGCTATGAACTAAAACAGGCAGCAAACAGCAAGCAGCCTAATTTATAATTGATGTCAGAGCTGAGCTGGGTTTTTCAGAGCCATGCAGAGCTCCCAGGAAGGAGGACAGAGCTCCTGCACACGCCAGGAAAAGGGCTCACACTTGATACACTTTAATTACCTAACGGCACCGGGAGAGTCACTGATGCCTGCTCTGCTTTGTCTTACTGTGAAAGGCTTCTCCTGCTATTAATATTCACCAGGGAAAGCTGAAATAACATCTTGTCTCCATCTGAATACTTTGAAATTATCATGGCTGCAATAAACACAACGATTTTTGATTTTTTTCCCCTCAAAATCCAGGACAAAAGACACCTATCAGCCTGCACAGGCACCCGATGGAGCAGGGCTGGGATACAGTGAGCAACTCTCCAACAACAGCCTTCACTGTGCTGACAACCTCATCACAAATAATCCCACTGCAGCCTGAGCACAGAGGTCAGCCAAGGACCCAGGGCCCCAAGGCAGGAGCCACACACTGTATTATCCACTGGGAGCCTTCTGCAAAGGATTTCTGGCCATGCTGGGGGTGACCCAGAGCCCTGCATGGCTCCCCAGCAGAGCCCACCCAGCTCCTGCTCAGCTCCCATCACACCAAACCACCAGCACAGCACAAAAAAACCCAGCCAGAACAACCCCCTGTCTCCAGCTCCAGCCACACCATCGGGATTTCCAGGACAGCACCAGCCTCTCCCACCCTCTCGCACAAAACAGAGGCAAAAATCTCATTTTTTCCCCCTAAATTCCACTCTACGACAGCCTGTTATTTCTGCATCTGTTAATGCTCCCAAAAAGTTGAATCTTAACATTGCATCCAACTGTAGTCTCAGCAGATTGGGAGGGTTCTCTGCCCAAAATGAAACGTAGGTGCCATCTGTTTCAATTAGGCTAATCACAAGGAGACATAACACTGGGAAACTTAAGAGACTTTGGGTTTTTTTCAAGACATTTTGAAAGCAAAGAGAAAGAAAGAGGCATTATTTAATACTCAGCAGTCAGCAGCACCAACAAGCTGCACAGTCTGCTGGGCAAACCTGTGCTGGAACTGCCCACGCAGGAAAGTTCACTTTTATTTCACTGAGGTCAGAGAAAAACTTGCTATATTCAAAATTATCTAAAATTAAAAAGATTTCTCTGAACTACAGACAACTCCCAAGATATTCTTGGGTAGTAGCTTTTACATATTCCATTGAACTTGCAATTTTTGCTTTCAAATTTCAGAAAATAAAGAAAAACATTTTAAAAAGGCAAAACCAAACAGTCCAACAGAGACACAAGCACTCATGAGGGAATAGACCAGAAATTTTGGACAGAGGCAAAGTCAATATTTACCGATTCCATAGTTGAAAGCTGCTCTTCACAGGACATATATTAAAATCCAACAGAGGTGTGTCCCAAAAACGCTGTGTAATCTGAAAAACACAGGAATTTGTTCATTAGAAAATTAAAACAAGCCAATTTTATTCACAACACGCACACTGGATTTGAGTACATGAAGGTTACTGAGTACAAACCCTTCCCTAATCCACAAATAAACTTCCTGATAACGACTCTGCACAGAGGACTAAAGGAAGAAGTGAAAGCTGGGCCAAGCATCTACCTTCTTCCACAACTTTCTGATAATAGTTTTGTTAAAAATCACCTGCTTCAAGGTTCCTCTAACCATCTGGATGGGCTTAGAGACATTTTATTTACAAATGAGGGCATGTCACCCCCCAAACCCTGAGCAGCTCATGTATCCAGAGACAGCCAGGGCCAGAACGAGCTCCTGTGCCAGGAATTCACCTTCCCAAACAACCCCTGTGGAATTATCCATGCCACAAGCACTCTCTTTTCAAGCACACCTTTGCTCTGAATAGCAGTGGGTCTACTGCAAACCTCTAACTTGATTTTTTTTTGACCAGCTCTTGCTGTACTTTCAAGGCTGTTTCTCCAGCTACAAAATCCCAAAGTGAAATTTCTGACACGGGCAGGAACCAGCAGGAGCTCTGAGCACCCAAGGCAAAGGGGAATTACATTCATTAACATGAAAGGGCTGGCAGAGTCCAAGCCCAAAACCTGCAAACCTCATCGTTCCCAGGCTGGAGGAGCTCAGTGGGATGGTGAGGGCTCCACAGATATGGAAATTAGCACCTGAAGCACTGGGAGCACTGGGCCTTCCCCAGTCCCAGTGATGTTATTCTGGTCTGTTCAGGTGAAAGGGTGAACTGCCAGCTCCATATCCTGCTCATGCCAAATCCCCCAAATCCCATATTCCATCCAACCTCTAAGCACTGCAAACCACACTGAGGGACACGGTGACCACCCTCTGCTCCAGTCACAGTGAAGAAAATCTGATTTTTTTGCCTTGCAGAGCTTGTGACAATTTCATGCTTTACTGCTGCTCGTCACCTCACAAACAACTTCTCTGATGTAGCTGGATTTGGACAGCTGCTTTCCAATGGGATGGTTCCTTCCAAGAACCATCCAGGAGAGACTCTGAGGCCAGCTGGGACTGAGGCACAGTGGAGGAGATCAGGAACCCTGGGAGAGCCTTGTTTGTTTTGGGAAACTTTCACTCCCCAATGAAAAGCCAAAGGGAGGATGTCCAGATGAGCAATGCAGCTGCATCCAGGGCAGAGCTGCTTCCAGCTGGGCTGAGGGAAAGTCTTGGGAACCTCAGTGGAAAGGAACAGGCCAAAATAAACCCCAAAGCCCAGAGGAAGATGTGAAGGCCCAGGGTGCTGACTCAAAGAAAGGAATCCTGCAGCAGGTAAACTTCCCCAGATGAGCAAAATGGAAGTTTTCTGGCATTTTTCTTTGGGTAGAATAAAGGAGATACAGATACATGGCTACCTCGTAGATTTTTCCAAGGCCAAGGAGTCCTGGGGCACTGAGGGATCCCCTGATGGGAACTGGAGCCCCATGAAAATGATGGTAATACTTGCACAGCACCTTTTCCAGCAGGATTCCCCTACTCCTTTCATCCTCTTCTCCATAGTAACAGTCACATCACTAATTAGCATTTCAACAGCAATAAGAGATAAACTGGGGGAGAAAACAGCTGAACTTCCAACTACATTGTCTGGAAATGCAGCAGTGCTGGTGGCTGACAGTAGTGACTGTCATGGAATGATGGAATGGCTTGAGTTGGAATGACCCCAAAGCTCATCCCATTCCACCCCATCTCATGGGCAGGGACACCTTCCACCAGCCCAGGCTGCTCCAGCCTGGCCTTGGACACTTCCAGGGATCCAGGGGCAGCCACAGCTTCTCTGGGCAACAACTGTGAACAAAATGACCAAGAAGTCTACAGAAATCAGTCCCAGGACACGGCTACACCATTTTCAAGGTCTATTTACAGCTGCTTGCTGGCCCACATACAGCAAATTTATTCATTCCTTGGCTCACATATAAACATACATAAAGTATGGTAACGCTGAAACAGCGACCACACGTGAGCCAAGGAATTTTCACAACCAACATGGCACCATTTCTTAATGAAATTGTTATCAAATCACTTAGGAATGCAGCAAATACTCCAGTGGGAGATGCCCAGCACAGCCTCACTGGCTGTACGTGGTCGGGCCACTCACACAACGTTCCCGTTGCATGGAATCCAACACTTCAATTTAAACCCAACTTCACTTCCAAAAGCCACATTATAATTAACAAACACGTCTATCCATCCCATTTTCTTAGCTTTAGCTGATGAAATTGTATCACTTCACAAAGTATCATCGCTGCCCTTGTCCCCTCCCTGGGAATCTGCAGGGCTGACAGTGGACAAGGCTCCAGCCCTGCCGAGCTCACAGCCACTGCCCAGGAGGCTCTGCAGTGCACCACAGCACACACTGCTCCTCCTGTGCCTTCAAATGGTCACACAAACACCAAATAATCAAGTCCTCAAGGTGGCCAGATTCTGGTTTAAAACAGGTTCAGTCTTTCAAGACTTGGGATAACTTTATTTTCTGTTAGCACGAAGCGACTTGGAAACTCCGGGCAAGCAGACAGTTCCACCAAAATAAATGTATAAATGTTTAAACTTCTACATTTTCCCACCAACTCCTGATCTTAACACTGACCACGGGGTCCCTCAGCACCTCCCTGAATTAGTGATTCTTGCTGCACCCACACACAGATCAGGACTTGACATTCAGAGCACAGCATGCAACTTCTGCCAGCATTCCATCAAAAAAATGGGGAATTACATAATTCAAACCTCCTTAATAAAAGGGTATCGTGTAACTTCACAGAAATTAGTATGTGAAGATGGAAAATGCTTTAAAATCCCAAGCTGTGACCTGACATTAGCTATAGACTCTTCACACCAGAGCAGCTGGGATGTGGCAGCAACACCAACTGGTCCCAGCAGCGAGGTGGGAATTGGTTTCCTTGAAGGAATAAACCAGTTCTGTGCAGATGCAGAGCCCCCCACCCCATGAAAAATGTGAGATTCAATGATTTCATACACCTCAATGTTTCTAAATTTGATCAATAATGCAGAAAGGTTCTGCTTAAATCTCCATTTCACAGGGAGCAGGAAAGAAGCCACTGCTGTTGCCTCATCCCAGGAAATCCAGAGGCCAGTGTCCCCAAAAATGTGTGCCCCCCACCATCAGTGTTCCTTGAGGGAAGAAATTGTATTTGTACCCCAAGTCAGACCTGCATCAATTCAGATTTTATGGTGATCCAGACCTAAGCAGCATAACAGGATATCAGAGATTTAGATTCTGGTTTAGACCAACTTTTGAACAGAAAAAATCTCTAGGGAATAAGAGAACCTTTTTCCACAGCACTCATCTGCTTCCCTCAAAATAATTCCAGGAAGAGACAGAATTTCAATAAGGCATCTCTCTGAGGGCTCCAGTGAAAACATACCCAGGGGAGCACCCGAGACCCACGGAGCTCCTGCTCTCAGATAAGCTCCATTACCTCCACTACAGAATCAAGGGGAACAAGTACAGCAAATTTGGTGAGAGGGGAAATTCAGAAGTGTTTTCCAATGCACAACTTGGTGCCTGCCTGCACAGCCTGACAGAGCACAGCCAGAGCTTTCACCTGCTGAAATGGGGAAAAATGCTTAAAAATCTCACTGTAATTCCAGAGCCTGAGAAAATGGAGACTGGGGAGTGGGGGAAGAACCCTTAAGCAGCAGCATTACAAACCCCACAGATGTCTTCCATAAATATCCATGGGTTCCTTCTGCTGGAGTTTGGGGAAGAAAATGTGCCACTTATAAAGAAACAGTGCAGAAATTCCTGTCTCTGCAGCTTTGCCCATCCCACTCCAGTGAAAGCCAGAACAGCCATGCCCTGCACAGTAGGAAAACTTTCCTGGCCCCTCAAGGGATGGACAGTGACTACAGATCATCACATTTGTGGCAATTTCCCTCAGGAGCCTGGAAAAGCACCCTCAAACCACTCCATGCAGTCAGGACTCTCTAGAAAGAGAGGAAAAGGTGTTGCTCTGTAGATCTGAATGGAGATAAGGAGTTGTTTCCAAGAAATCCACACAAATTTGAGATAAATACCTCCTGCAGCCTATCAGGGGCTCCCAGCATAGCCATCTCCAGGCACACAGAGCAAACTGCCACGTTCCCACCCTTTTCAGGAAGATTCCCAGCACTGGGTGAGCTCCAGGACCTGCCTTTCACTACAGTTTACAGATATTCCTGCAGCAATCACAAACCAACTATGCTCAAACAGCAAGTTTGAGCCAAGTGAAAAGCCAAAGCACACAGAGAATTCCACTAGTCTTAAAAAAACCCCACCTTTCAGCGTGTTTGATTGTGACAAAATTGTAGCATCAAGTAAAATTTAATTAGATGGCTTTCTGAAGGAAAGTAGGTGATATATTCTCCTTTATTTTGCCCTGCAGATAAGATGTATGCTGAGATGTACAGTTTTTAAAGCTTGTGTTTTCTGTGCTACTTGATAAAAAAAATATAAAATAAGCTTATACTGTCCTCAAAAACACAGACACTTGTGTGGGCTGCAGAGCCCAAGGTTTAATTTGTCCCACTGCAATAAGCACAAAGGGTAGGAAAGATGCAATTCCTGGGCAAAGAAGTTGTCCTTTAACTGTTTTAATTCAAAGTCTGACATGGACATTCCCCCCCCAGGAACTGGGGGTTGACAGAAGCCTAAATTCAGAACAACCAAGCTGTTTGGAGATCTCCAGTGAATTAGGGGAGGTCAGACTCTGTGACGACACATCACAGAATCACTGAATGGTTTGGGTTGGAAGGGACCTCAAATTCTGTCTTGTTCCTGCCCCTCAGGCATGGACACCTTCCACAACCCCAGGCTGCTCCAAGCCCCATCCAACCTGCCCTTGGACACTTCCAGGAATGGGGATTGAGCTCCAAGATGTTGAGTTTCACTGACCCAGTGAAGGCAAGAGGGGTGGATGTTCTCTGGAATTAAAGCTGTAATTTAAAGTGAGCTCACAGCTGCTGTCATAGTTCAGCCTCTTCCTCCTTTCCATTCCTCCTAAAAACGAGTGAGGAGGGCCAAACACATCCTTGCCCTCCCCAGACTGAATCCCTCCCTGTGACTTCACCACAAAGACCCACTCAATTCCCTCTGTACCTCCTCCTAGGGGAAGCAGGAGGGTGAATGATGCCACTGGGCATTTATTTAAAAATGAATCTGCATTCCTTACTCCATGCTCAGCTTTAACACATTGAGAAAATGCCATTTTTCAAAAGGAAAGAGTGACAGACAGACACATTTGTCACCTTTACAGTCCCAGACATCTGTATCCGTGTAATTCTGTGGCAAATTGGATACAGGTTACTATTAATACCTGAACTATTTCCTTTCCTTTCCACACGCTGATTGGTGAAAAGGATGCAAGCATCCCATTTTAAAGCACACTAATTAGCCAAGGAGGAGTCAAGGAAGTCACTGTTCAGCCTTCAAGAACAGTCTCCCTCACAGAAGGGGAAAAAACCAACAAACATCCATGGAGTGGCTTCTGGTTGGATTCTGAGCAGGCTGAGTATCACCTCCCCAGCCAAGAAAACTCTCTGTGGTGACAGGAATGTTACAACCAGACACTTCAACAACTCAAATGCAGGGTTTTTTTAGAAACATGCAGGTGGCAGCCCCACACCCAGGTATGTAGGATCAGACATTGTTACCTGGCTGGACAATCCAGGAGGTCCCCAGCAAGCAACATGAAAAATGTAATTGTAGAATGTGCTCGAGTCTACAATTCCTGGGTTACAAGTGCCTTACAACCACCTCAAATTACACAGCAAAGAAAGAGCTGAAAGGAAGCACCTCCTTGATTTCCACACAGCATCCCTCCCCTATTGTCTGCGGCCTGGCAAGTTAAGGTCAGAATAAAAAGACTCCTTAAAAATCCCACATACATTGAAAGCACCTACAGCTTCCACTGATCTTTTTTCCCTTTCTATTCTAAGCCCTGAACAGGTTTAAGTAGCAGTTGTCATCATTAAAGAAGCTGCTCCCCTCCCACTTTCCATTCTCCTGAGGAAGGAGCATCCTGGCAGCAGCAGGCACAGGTAAGGAAGGAGCAGCTGCTGTCTCACCCAGGGCACAGAAATGCAGTCTGGAAAAGGCTGTGAGGAGGGCACAGGCTGCCTCAGCCACACGGGATCACAGAGCACTGCTGAATAACGAAATCAGGAAATACAGGAATAAGTAATAATGCTAAAATGAGGAAGTCAAATATCTCTCTGTGCCCCTTGAGGTGCCCCAACCGCCCAGAGGGGCTTGAAGGATGCAGGTTCTGCCCCTGCCCAGCTTCTCTCTCAGGCCACTCCAGGGCTTGTCCATAAATCAGCTGAACCTGCCAGTCCAGCAGGAAACTCCTGCTGCTCCTCTGCCCGCTGCTCTGTGCTCACAAGGGGTTTGTGCCCCCCGGCCGGAGGGTGGGAGAGCCTCACCCCCTGCAGCACCACAACCCCACGCCCCAGGAACAGCCACAGCCCCCCGGGGAAGGGCACAGCCCTCCCTTCCAACACGGGGCCGTCCAAACAAACAGCACAGAGGGTGGCAAGGAAAACGCTCAGAGGACAAAAGGACAGAGTCAGGATTAAACCCAGTCCCTTGATCCCCGGCCAAATGGCCGAGCCCTAAGCCCACGCGACTTCCAGAGCCAATTTAAAATCCTGAGTGTGGTAGACTTTAGGTTATAGAATCATATTTAGACACACATTTTGAAGTGTTCTTTGCTCTGCTGGTGGCTAAAAACAATTCCTTTGTCATCAAATCTTGCTTCAGCAAGCTGACGTGACGTTTTTAACTCAGGAAATAAGATAATTATGGTTCAAGGTAAACAACTACAACTGTGCATCATAAACAGTTTCTAATTTTAAGCCTGAGTCCCTTTAATGCCATCCATATTTTAAAGACAGTTTTCTTACAAATGGTTTAGGCTGTCTGAGCAGCTTGTGACTGAGCCTGTGCTAATGAGCAGCAGCAGAAGCAGCACATCCAGGGAAAACAGAGGCTGGTGGAGCAGGTGAGCTCCTGTGTCAACGTCATGGGGTGGTTTGGGTTGGAAGGGACCTCAAAGCCCATCCAGTCCCACCCATTTTCCACTAGTCCAGGTTGTTCCAAGGCCTGCTCAACCTGGCCTTGGATCCAGAGACAGCCACAGCCTCCCTGGGCACCCTGTGTCAGGGCCTCACCACCCTCACAGCCAAAAATGTTCTCCTAATATCTCATTTAAATCTTTCCTCCTTTCAGTTTGAAGCCAGTCCTCCCTGTTCTGCCACTCCAGGCCCTTGTCCAAACTCCCTCTCCAGCTCTCTTGGAACCCCTTTATCTCTGGAAGGGGTTCTAAGGTCTGCCCAGAACCTTCTCTTCTCCAGGCTGAACAAGCCCAGCTCTCCCAGCCTGTCAAGGTAAGGCAAACATCAAAGGAGGAAAATATACTCTGAATCTTAAACAGCTGGAGAGGCAGGAGCTGTTGGAACAGGGAGAAAACAAAGCGCTGAGAGCAGAGCTACACACGCTTACGCAACCCTCGCTGCAAGTCATCCTGGATCCCAGACCTCAAACGCCCCACTGGCACAAACAGCAGCAATTCAAGTTGTAACTCGTGCACAGAATCAGCTACTGAGCTGCTCAACACCAGGCAGAAAGCACAGCTCCAGCCTCTCCACGCTGTGTCTAAAGCGGCCCTTACACCACTGCTGCCCTAAAATATTCCCAAAGTTACCTGGGAATGGGGACAGGCTGGGAAGAGCAGAATCCCAGCTGAGCCTGCAGCCAGAAAGGCTGGAGCACAGGGTGTCAGCATGGCTGGAGCTCCAGGGAGCCATGGAGGGCACGAGCTGTGTCTGCCTTGGGGATGAATCACTGCACTCAGAGGCAGCAATAACTCCAGGAGTGCTCTGAGGTGTTAGCCTGGCAGGCTCTCATTCCTCCCCATCCCAGGAAAACGTGCTGAATTACAGCCAAATGAGCCCAGCTGAATGGGGGGAGGTGGCAGAGCACGCCAGCACTGATAGAGACAAAGCATTCTTACAGAGCTGTGCTGGAAGAGCCAGGAGGGGTCAGAAATACCCCAAAAGCCAGTGGTGGGAAGGCTCCTGCAGGAGCCTGAACGGCGCAGAGCAATCACGTGGTGGAGCCAGTGCAGCCTGGGAGAGCTCGCTCCTCCAAAACTTTTCCTCACTAAACAATTCCAAAGCACCCCACCCCACTGCTGCTATTGTTGTCAGAGAGGGAATTCCAACCAGAGCAATGATTTCCACGGCATTTTTCCGTTGGAAGAAGAAAACTGGTAACGCTGCACTGCAAAAATAAAATATCCACAGTAGTTCATCCAGTACCACAAGTCTCCTTCCTGAAGGGAACAGATTAACGTGCCTGGAGTCTGCTGTGCAGCACGGATGTATTTTTAGCTCCAAGGATCCAAAGGCAGCGATGTGGTGGAAGCCTCCCAGGCTGGAGTTAGCCACGGGAGGTTCATCTCTCTGCACCCTGGAGAGGGCAGCTCATTAAGAGGCTGCTCAGAGCAGAAGGAAACAATTCACCCATTCCCTGAAGAAATCCCTCTTCCCACGACTGCACACAAGGCAGCTCCTCTAAACTCCCCACCCCCCCACAGCTCAGCCTGATCTGCACCATTTTTGGGGAGCAGCAATGCATTAAAGGTGCTCTTTCCTCCCAGATCTTTGGCACAATTAACAGAGATAAATTCAATGCTCATGGCACAACATGGGATGAGTGGCTCAAAGTCCACCCAAGTGACCATGAGACTGAAAGGAGCAGAACAACAGTTTGGCTTTATAATGTTTTACCTGCAACGAAAAGATTTCTATGAGTACTGGTAAAGCAGCATTAGCTGCTGTCCAAACCCAAGTGAGTAAATCGGAAAAATATCATGGGATGATTTGGGTGGGAAGGGACCTTAAAGCTCATCCAGTCCCACCCCCTGCCATGGCAGGGACACCTTCCACTGTCCCAGGCTGCTCCAAGCCCTGTCCAACCTGGTGTGGGGCACTTCCAGGGATCCAGGGGCAGCCACAACTGCTGTACCTGTGCCAGGGCCTGCCACCCTCACAGGGAAGGATTTCTCCCTGCTACCCCATCTAACCCTTCTCTCCAGCAGCATGAAGCCATTCCCCTTGTCCTGGCACTCCAATTCCTGATGAAGAGTATCCTCAAAGTGAAGCTTCCAAGGCAGCCAAACACCTCAGTGGCCACCAAAGCCTCTCTGCTCTCCTGGCTACCATGAGCCAATGTTTAACCCAATTATCAGGTGCAGGAGCCCATTCCCAGACCACAAAAGGTGACTTAGTCACATTACCTTCTACCTACAGCAGTGCCATTCATCACCAACCCTTCAGGGACACACCTTTGGGAAAAACACCTGGCAGGTGTGCAGAGATCGCTGCCTCAGATCCGGGAGTCCAAAAACAGAATGAAATGCAAGCAGAACTATGAATTAGAGAGTAATTAATAATTAGAGAGGGCATTATTTCATGAATTGTCAGGTATTCTGACTGACCCATCCAAGAGCTCAGAGATGGCACTGCCTGGATGCAGATGGCCTCACCTACCCACCTGCAGAGGTGCATTTGGGAACCCCAAATGTGCCACTGGGCAACACAAATGCTCAATTCCGAGTATTCGTGGGACAACAGGCAGAAAAGGAGAGGAAAAATAAAAATAAAGGAAAAATTCAGAAAGTCTGCACAAGACCCAAAAGCTCTGAGTAGAGCCAAGCCATTTTTCAGACTTTAATTAAAATTAGATTGGTCTTAGACTGTGAATCAGGCTGAAAGACACAGAAATGCAGAGGGGACCAGAGGTAACCTCTACAACCAAGGCTCCTCCACACCCACTGAAATGAGCTTACACACCTCAAAACCCAGCTCGTTTGTAACACTCACAGCATCCACCAAAGGCAGAGCCACTAAAATCTGGTGTGTAGGTCTAGGAAAATAAAGCTTTGCTCCAGCCCTGCCTCCCCTCCTGAGCCCTTCCTCCTCCAAACGCCTGAAATAGGATGTTACACTACTTGTTTATACGCCATTAGAGAAAAACATGCTGGGTTTCTTCATCCTGCATTACAGAACAAAATGTTACCCAATTCCTCCTGTAAAGAACCAAGAAATAACTGTGAGACCATATGCAGGGGGAAGCATCCACATGCTGGAGTAATCCAGCCTTACGTAACCAGCCATGGGTGTCTGACCACAACCAGCAAGAAAGGGAGGGACAAACCAACTTCCCCATAAAACCCACCCAAAAATTCACTTGGAGGGGTCTGATTCAGGAGACAAATGAATTTCATGTCTCTGAGTTATAATTTTGAGGTTTCTGCCATCAAAGTACCCCAAAGCAGAGAATCCTGGGTGGTTGATTTTCTCTCCTTGAGCTCATCCCCATTAACCAAAAATGAATCATTTGTTAATTGGGGAGTTCAGTTTGAACCCATGCCACCACCATTCTTATCTCAGTAGTTAGAAGGCAGCTCCTTCCAAGGATCCAGAGCAAGGCATGGACAGAGATCAGCATCCTAAAATACCAGGAGTCTGACCACTGATAACCCTGGAGATCACAGGGCAGTTTAGTTTGGAAAAGCCTCTGAGATCACCAAGCCCAGCACCACCACTAAACCAAGTGTCACATCTACACCTTTTTTAACACCCCCAGAGCAAGAAGGTCCCCCCTGAACCTCCTTTTCTCCAGGCTGAGCCCCCTGGTGCTCCAGCCCCTGCCCCATCTCTGGACAGGCTGTGTGGGCCCAGCTCAAACAGCAGCTGTGGTGTGAGACAGACGTGGACAAGGCAGCCACAAACAAGAGGTGCAAAACCAACCCAAAATCCACAGGTAATAAATTTAATAAAATACATCTTTGTCCCCTTTCTACCTGCTGGCAGCCAAAAGGAAACACAAAAGCACAGACACATTATTATGAAAAGCAAGTCAACTTCTTGCACAGGGATAAGAATAACAAATGTGTCACTGCTCTGTTTCAAACGTTTCAGATCTTAAACTGAGCCCAGGAAAGAACATTACCAGTTAAGCTATTACAGCAAATGAAATGAAAATTGAAAATCAAGTCTAACCGACATTAAATTTAAATAAATATATCTCAATTCCAGGATCATAATACATAGTTCTCACGACAAAAAAAAAAACTTCTGGAGAAGGGAAAAACACCCTTGGTAACTCTGAATATTAAGCTACAGTACCACAGGCATCTCAGAGTTTATCTAAATAAAGTGTCTCCTGCAAAGAGCCCTGGTTCCTCCAGTGCAGGCTGCAGTGATTAACAGAGGTCCATTAGAGAGGCAATCCATAACCTGGCTCCTGTGAGGAGTCCCTGCCACATCCCTCTGCGTTTCCATGGCAACCAGGCAGGAAAATATAAAGCAAATTACAGTTAAATGAAAATTATTCTCCATGACAATATATGTTAATGCGGGAACATTTGCAAGGCCATTCCAGATAAAATGTTTACATTCACACATGTGTCTACAAAAATAAATAAAAGGCAGCTGGAGCAGCTAATGGATCACCCAAAGAGAAGGATCAGAGTCTGGTTTTGCCCCCCCTAAGTTTTAGTCTATTCATCAGAATAAAATTCTTCAAGCTGAAGAACACCCAAAGTATTTGCCCATTTCCAAGCAGAAACATTCTTTAAGGAACAGGTTTTCAGAAGATCTAAAACCCACACTTCTAAATGTTGTGAACCTTTAATTTTCCTGGCTGCATACAAAGACCACATTTATGCCTCCTCATCCCAGCAGAAAATGGTTTAAACGAGAGGTTAAGTTTATATTTAGAGAGATCTGACTGAAACTGGAAATAGTGACTTATTTTAATCAGCCATAACTTACTAAGAACTGGAAGGTGTTTCATACCTCAGAATTTGGGGTGGTGACTCCACAGCTGGAAGAATCTTATACCCTACCAGGGTTCAAAGACAGCACAGGCCACTGAAATACTTTCAGACAAGCCCACAATTAAGGCTGTAAAAGCTGATCTACTCTCTCACCATCACCACTTAGCCTGAATAGTCCTTTTTTAGGGAATGTATCTCACAGTTTAGGGAATGTATCTTCTGGAGCATGAGGGAAGTTAATTGGAATGAGGCTCGTCAAGATGCAGCCACTTCGTTATTTTTTTTTTAACTCCCTTGGCTCGCACCCCAAAGAAAAGCCCAGAGAAAGGAAGGAGGTTATAAACTGACTCACAGTCTCTGCCACTGAAACGCCACGTTTTCAGAAGGGTCTAAAATACTGCCCTGGAAAACAGCCCCCCCGTCCTCAGCCAGCCGGCCAAGTTCCTTTCCCATGGAAATGCTCTGCCTGTTCCGCGAGTCACACAGGTGCAGGTTTCTTAGGAAGGCCCAGAAAGAGCACAAGGCACTTTTTGAAGGCGTTTGGGAGAGCTGGGAACACAGAGCGGGGCATTCACTGCGCTGGCAACATCCGAGCTCGCTGCGTGCCCGCTCCCACTGACCTCGGCATCTGCCTCCCGCCGCCGCCTGCGGAGCAACGCTCGCATCAGGGGGATCGTAACTTTTTATGACGGTGAGAAAAACTGCAATCTTCTCCACGAGCCGGCTCCACCCTGCACATAAAACCGCTCATAGGTTCACCCATAAAGCAAACTCCCTCCTTTGAAGTTGCAGCCGGAGCCCCGCGCACGTTGTAAAGGCGGGCGGGAGGAGGGCGGCGCGTTCAGGTTTTACATAACCACCCTCGTGGAGAGCAGCGCTCCCCCGCCGGCCAGAGCCGCTGGTGACAAAAGCAAGGCAGGTCACAGAGGATCTGGGTAACAAAAGTGCTCGGAGGTGAGCTCAGGTTACCCACAAAGTCACACACCACCCAATATATTCCAGCCATGCTCCACTTTCCCCGAGGATCAGCTTCCTGCAGAGCCCACAGCAGGGCTTCCATCATCACTTCAGCTCAGGGCTGTTCCATAGCCCCCTCCACCTTCCCCTCCACGGGATATGCAGGCAGAGGAGGGTTGGAAGGGAGCTCTGGAGATCATCCAGTCCCATCCCCTGCCAAGGAAGGAGCAAGTGACACAGGAACGTGTCTAGGTGGGTCTGGAATGTCTCCGGAGGGGGAGACCCCACACCCTCCCTGGGCAGCTGTGCCAGTGCTCTGCCACCCTCCAGGGGAAGTTCTTCCTCCTGTTGAGGTGGAATTTCTTGTGCTTTGCTTTATGTATCTCCACACAACGTACAGAATGCAACTATAAACAGCCTAAAAAACAAAACCCTGCCAATGGAACCCCAGCAGCAGTTGCTAGGATCCTCTGCAAACCTCACTAATTGCTGGGATTGGGTTTCCAGGGAAGCTCCTTGCTGCAGCAGTGGAGGGGCTGAATGCTGTTTTCACAAAAGAACTTGTAAAACCCCAGGCTGCATGTCTGCAACAGCCAGGATTTATATTCCAGGCACAAATCAGATTATGCTGCACACACCGTGCTCCCAGGGCTCCAAGCAGGTGGATCCCACCAGGATGAGCTGCCTTCCTGGATGCCCAGGTTCCAGGCCCAGGGTCCCTGCTCTCCCTGATGGGCTCCACATCACTTTGAGGAGACCTGACTGACTGTGTCAGATGCCTCCCTGTTAGAAAAGTCATTTTCTCTGTAAACACAAGTAAAGGCAGGCTAACATGGAGTGAGATTCCAGGGAAAACCAGGCAGCCTGCAGCTTTCCTGCAGGGAAAAGGGCAGGAGATTCAGGGACACCAGGCTGCTGGGTGCACTACCACTACTGGTAACCTCATGGTAGAGAGCCCCACTGCACAAATACAGGATAAATCCACAAAAGAGAGATTCCAAGAGCAGATCCAAGCAAGGACAGTAAGGGAGATGCAGGGGAGGGAAGCAGCTGCTCGCTGTGAGCACACAGCACAGCACCCCAAACATCCCTGCCAGCATTCCCCACGCCCCAGGAGCCTTCACCTCAACACACCCACAGCTTCATCCCCCTCCCACCATGCAAAAACAAGGTCCAGCTCTGCAGAGGGAGAGGAAGATACAGGAACAACTCGGAGAGAAGGAGAAAGGCAGGAACAGACGGGAGGAGACCTCGAAAGGCAGACAGGCTAAAATTAGAGACAAGAATCTTGGATGAGGAGGACCAAGGCAAGAGCAGAACCTCCATCAGGCTCCTGGGAAAGGGGAGGGACAGACAGGACGGAGAAGAAACACCCTGGTGGGTGAAGCAGGGGAAGCTCGCAGACAGAACACACTGCAGGAGGAAATTAAATTCAGCATTTGAGACTACAGCCTCCAGCTCCCTAACCAAGGAGCTCTACTCAGCACACCAGGAAAGAGCCACGAAGTTGACTTCTTGTCTGATCCCTTCCCCCCTGGACTAACTCAGAGGAATTCGTCTCTCACCACAGAACCAGTTTAACACCCCAGTGCCAGTGCTGATCACAGGGGAAGGGAACCGAATTCACCATGGAGCAGCTGAGTAACACAGGGCACCTCTGATCTCCTGGGAGAGCCAGAAACCTCCCAGGCTGCTGGGAAAACGAGGAGCAGAGAGCCCAGAGCCAGGAGAGGCACCAAGCAGGACCCCAGCACATGCCAGGACAGGCCACGGTGAGGAGGGAAACCAGAGCAGCCACCAGCCAGCTGAATTCCCAACCCAGCATATTCCCCCTTAACGTGGGGACAAGAAACCACATGAATAAAAAAGGTCAACATTCAAGGAGAACAGGTTCTCATCTCCAAACCCGTGCACTCGACCCCTGAGCTGCTGAGAAAGGTGAAGTTTCACACACTAAATCCCTGAACTGGCTCGTTACAGTCCAGCTTGGATAAATGGATCTGCCTGTGCCGAGCTGCAAGATGAAACCACGGAGCCAGCTCGGGGTGGGCAGCAGCCAAGCGCCGTAACCGGAGCGCCCAGTGGTATTTAAACCCCCTCAGCACAGCCAGCAGCAGGATGTTTGTGTCCCCCCACACACAGCCCTTCCCTGCATTACCTACATCTCTTCCCAGCATCGCCACGGCTAATCTCATCCATCCAAAGATACATGGATGTATTTATAGACAGGCTTACATCTCCAGCAAGGCCTGACGCAACCGCGGAGCGCCGGTCGCTGTTGTCACCACAACGCTGACATTTCACAATCTGCCACAGCCATCCTCCTGCAGAACGTGGAAAACACCAGCCCCGGAGTGTAAAGTCTATCCCAAAGTGCTTTCCATGGGATACAGTCACTGCCACAGTCAGCAGGATCTCAGCCCTGCCACCTCCTCCCTTGTAGCAGCTATCAGGAGACCATTCCCAAAGGGGAACTTCTTGGAACTTTATCTTGGCTCCTCCTGGACCTAACCAGCCTGCAGAAACCCAGCCACTTACCAGTCATTTGGAGCTCCTGGTACAACTTGTTTACACAGCACAGGTCACAGGATCGGCTGGAAGGTGTAAGCAGGATACAGTTTTTATGGCTCTGAACTCCTGCCCAGATAAGCCGATAAGGCCCCGGCTGGGGGCGGGGAGCACTTTCATGTGTGCCTGATTTGAAAGGAAGAGGCACCATGAACTGCAGCTAAGCACTTGGTGCTTAATAATGAAGCTTCCATTCACCTCTAAAGCTATTTAATGCCTTTTTTTTTTTTTTTGGAGTTCCTAATTACACATCCTTTCATTTCAGATCCCGATATTGAGGGCAGCACTGTATTTCCAAGCCCAGCACTCCAGCCTCTGGCTGCTCAGCCTTCAGGGACACGCTGCCTTCGGATCATGGTGAATTTTTTAGAGGGTAACATCTCCCTTCTTGACTCTCTGATTCTTCCCCATGCCTGTGACACAGTTTTAGCAGGTTTATGCTGCTCTAAAGGTAAATTATTCGAGACTGATTCTATCCTGCAAAGCTGTCAGTCTCGCAAAAATAATTACAGAGCCAGCTCCCTCCAGTCTTTGCTTCCCCGAGCCTGGAACCACCCCACCGTGACACCCTGCAAACACCCACATCCTCAGTGAGGACCTGAGAACCATCACCCAAACAAGGACCACCTCAACATTCCTCTCACAGCAAATCCAACACAGCACAAGAGGAAAGAAGATGCCTTCTCCCTGGAAGAACATCCATCCCCTCACGCACAGCTGAGACAAAGCTGCTTTTACACATACTACAAAGTTTTCTACCCTTTCCATTCTCCAAGTCCGGAAATTTCATTACATGGCATTTCAGCCACATACAAACCCAGCACCAGCACAGACACACTTGCACCTAACAGCAAAATAAATATTTCAGTGTTTCCACAAGATATCCAGTGTTGTAACCTTTGGTTTCCGAATCCAAACGCAACATACAATCGATACCCTGCTCCTGCCACTGCAGTAATTCACAGCAGAAGGTTTATTTTAAAAACACTCCTCGGATAAGTTTGGTTTTCTTCGAGACAGGGGAAGAAAGGCTGCCTCCAGATTTGGAGAGGATAAATAATTCAATGCCTGAATGCCAAGGGCAGCGTGCACACATCCATATGGCAGGGACAATGCAGACAGTAATATATGCTGCACATCACCACCCTGACAGTGCCTTCAACCCTGACCTAGAAAAAAAACATCACTTTCTTCTGACTCCAGCAGCCAATTCCCTCCCCGGCGCTGCCACCCGCTCTCCGTGCGGTTACCGTGGGGAAGTGCCTCCCAATCCCTCAGCCTCTGCTCACAACAGCTCCACGGCCACGAGCTGCACCTTACCCACGCCAGAACTCCAGAAAATGGGCTCAAACCCGAGGGGAGCGAGGTTTCAGGCGTTCTCTTTGGGAGCCCAGGCTTTCCCAGCCAACATTGAGCGGGGCAGGAAAAGCCAGGATGGTTCCTCAGACGTGAGGTCTGGCGAGACCCAAGGGAGGAGGAGCAGAGGGAGCAGGGAGGCTGCACCCACCCGAGCCCTGCACGGGGCTGCTGAGCCATGGGGCTCCCGTGCTGTCCTCGAGGGACAGGGCACCACATGGATCATGTTGGATAGGCACATGACCACAGAGATCCCACTGGACATACACAACACCACCAAGACCGTGTTGGATGGACACAGGACCAAACAGACCATGTTGGATGGACAGAGGACCACAAAGACCCCACTGGACAGACACAGAACCAAACTGATCATGTTGGATGGACAGAGGACCACAAAGGCCCCACTGGACAGAAGAGAACCAAACTGATCATGTTGGATGGACACAGGACCACAAAGACCCCACTGGACAGAACAGAACCAAACCGATCATGTTGGATGGACACAGGACCACAAAGGCCCCACTGGATGGACACAAGACCATGTAGGATGGGCACAAGACCACGCAGGACGGACACAAGGCCATTTAAATCACATTGGATGGACACAGGACAATGTAGACCCCATTGGATGGACACAGGACAATGTAGACCCCATTGGATGGACACAGGACAATGTAGACCCCATTGGATGGACACAAAACCACACAGGACGGACACAAGACCATTTAAATCACATTGGATGGACACAGAAGACCACCTCTTCCCCCACAGAAGAGGGAAGAGGCTGCTCACCAGAGAAACCATCCCTCCTTATCCTCCACAGCCCCTCACGGACATCAAGCCTGCAGCCACACTCATTTCACACTCTCCAAATTAACCATCACACATCACCCTGCCCCACTGTCCTAGTTTGATGATTTCATAATTTCACTACATCCTACAACCTGAAGAAAACATCAGAATCAAGACAAAGAATTCTGGAGCCCAAAATACCTGATATAATTAACTGCACCTTCTAACATGATTATTTCCTTTCCTGACCCCAATTATGCCTTCAGTTTATTAAAGAGAACTCAAACACAGAGCAACGTTAACACCCCAAAGAGTCACATAAACAGCAAAAAAGTCTGAGGGCACCATTACAAACAGACTTAATGGAACTCCAAGATTGGAAATGGATCTTGAAAGCTGTCAGATCAAAGCAAGATCTTTCTCGTGTAAGGACTGCATTACCCTTGGAGCCACAGAGCTAATACCATCTATAAAAATATTTTGCTCAAATAAGTGAAGAACAGCAGCGTTTCATCTGTCAAAAGGTGCGAGGCTTTTATGGGATTAGCCATTCCACATGCAGCATAAAAATTAGAGCAGATTTTTAAAAGCCCCCAGCTCAGCTGACAGAGACTCCACAGCCCGACGTGCACCCGCTTTCTTCACATGTGCTCCATGCCGAGCAGATTTTTCACTGTTATTAGCATTTAAGCTTCTTTTTACTTTTTTTTCCCCACACTCTCCTAAAAGATTACAAATTGGCATCACCCATAAGCACCCTCAGCTGAAACGCCACCACCCAGACTCAGAGAAATTAAGATTTTTAAATACCCAACAGTTGCCTGAGAAAACACACCAGAAAACGCCAGTTCTCACACAGGAAAGCTTAAAAAAGTGGAGTAGAATGTGCTCAAAACCAGCCTCCAGACCACGGGCGCTGACAGCTTCCCACCCCCCTTCCCAGCAGGATTCCAAAGGCAGCGTTTTGCCCAGATTTTAAGGCTGCACAAACCTGCTTAGGACGCTTGTGATTTCAAATAATTGCCTACACAAGCTTTCCCTTAACACTGATGGGAGTATTTTTTATGGCCGTGCATCGGTGGCACACAAATTACGTAACACTTGGCTGAGAACCCTCCGAAAAAGCAGCTCTGTGCCGCTAATCCCTCACGCAGGAAGGAGGAAAATATTTAAAAGCTGCATACAAATCATTCCTGTGAGTGTCGTGCAGACTGGTTTAAATTAGATGGGGTAAAAATATATGTGAGCTGATCACGAAACGCTGGAATCTTTGCTGTGGAGACACCGGTTCCTCTCTGCAGCCTTTTACAACTGAAATACAGGGAATTCTCCCCGGCGATGGAGGGAGCACACAGGCACCTTTACTAGAGCTCATCAAGGAAATACGAGGAGAATAACAACCCCCATGTAAATATTTTCCAGTATTATTTGCTTTGCTGTACTGAAAAGCAGCAGTACGTGCCACTACTTGCTCTGGGTCTACCACCATTAAATCTTAATACCCAGGAGGAATTTCAATCCGTAAGGCAACTGCTGAGCCTGAAATTCAGGTACAGGGCAGGAAGAGGGGCAGACCTCCTCAGAAAGCCGTCACTCCATAATTTTACAAAATGTAATTAACCAGCTCCGGCCCTGTGCCTTTCCTTCCCTTAGAGAAGGATTTCTTCACCAAGTAATTAGCCTGTCCCAGTTAAGACTCAAGTCACCACACAACATATTTTCCCCAAAACAAAGCCACATGCACTATTTTAAAAAAATATTGCCATTTCCTCACAGCCACTTAAATCTCTTCCCAGCTTTTGGCTTAGTCACTGCCTGGATCTAAAACTCACTGAAACCAACCCACCACTGTGGGAGCCACTAAAACCCTGGGTTTATTCCCACACTGGAGACACTTCATCATTCCAGAGCACTGCCTCCTCTTAATGTATAGAAAAGCTGGAGGTAAGGGAAAAAAAACCCTCTTAGTACTTCAAACACATGTCCAAAAGCCACAACGTAAAGACAAAGAGGACAGATTAAACGCTGTAAAGACACACTCGTCGGGAACCTTCCTTTGAAGTATCTGCAGGAAACACTGTCATCACACAGCCATGTTACAATTACACAGTTAAAATAATCAGCACCAGTTGTAAGCAGCCCATCTGGTTCCCTGGAAAGGGAACACTGCTGGTACAGTATTGATTAACACGACGAGTCTCACTGACCCCAGAGAAATGCATTTGTCTGCTCTGCTGAGCAGCGGAAGAACGCGGCACGACGCCGCGCTACGCTTCGCTTTGTTCACAAGCATTTGGGGGGACTTAGTCCATTAAAACACGAGTGGAAAATAAAATAATCTTATCGAGTTGCCTACCACACACGAAGGAAGAAATTAAGCCAAAGGGTTTTTGCTCTGGGGCTTTTTCCTCTAAGATTTCCTCCCCCATCCAAACCCAACCCTCAAACTGGGCAATCTGCAGGTTTAAGTCTGAGAAAATTCTGTTGCAACATCATAAAAACCCAAAAAAAGCTACCCATGGAAAAAAAAAATCAGCTCGCTCTGAACCATGCTTTTTTATGAAATGGAGACACAGACAAGAGTTCATTTCTAAAAGCAGAAGCAGAACTGAACAGCAAAACCAAGCGTGGAACACGAAACGCAACATCTCCAGTTTCCAGCCAGTCGCAGCAGCCAGCGCCGACATGGCCGGGGCTCCGAGGCCACTATTTACAACAGGAATGAGGCAAAAAAGCCTTGGGAACCGAGGGCTCGCCGCGCTCCAAGCCCAGCGTGTTGTTCGCTGCACGGGCAACTCGGGTTTGCCGCGAGTTTGGCAAACCAAGCCCTGCACTGACTCAGACAGCCCGGGGTGACACAAGCCCCGGCTGGCCCGGACGGGCTCACAGCAAAGCCCTTCTCCAGGCTGGATGTGCCCCGGCAGGTCGGACACCTCCCGTAGGACCGGCGAGTTCTCCCGGAGCCAGGGAGAGCCGGAGCGCTCCTGCCTGCAAAGCGCTGAGCTCCGCAAAGCCCGAGGCAGCGCAGACTTTGAGCCCCGAGCGTAACCGAGCCCCGGGAGCGGCTCACACGGAGCCCCAGAGCTCGCCCACACAGGCACGGACCACCCCTCCCAGCCAGATCCTGCCCTGCCGAGCGCTTCCCACGGAGAGAAAACAGGTCACGGAGCTCTGTAACCAAACGCCGTGCCCAGAGTTTCCCCGCCGAGGCGCAGGGCTCGCTCCAAACCCCCTCCACAGCCATCTCAGACTACTTCCAACCTGGAATCTGCCAGAAAATCCGGCCTGTGAAAACGCCAACTTTCCCAGTTTTTAAGCTAATCAAGTTAAATATTGAGCTCCTGGTAGGGCACACACAAAGAATGTATCGATGCCGCTGGGAAACATGTGAGAGTTAATCTGCTTTTCCCTCTCCATGACTCTGTGGAGTGGTTTTCCCCACACAGAAAAAGGAAATAATTGGAGTCATTATATAAAAATGTTCCATTTTATGAACAAAACAAAGAAAGGAGAAATACACTGAACTCCAAGTTCCTTAAATTTATATAAATTTCAGGAAAGCACCCAGCCACTACAAGGCAGTACAGATATTCCCACCTAAAGATCTTTGCCTACAGAAAAGGTAAAAATGGTGTGTATACCCCATTTCAGAAGCCATCTCAGGAGGGAATTGTGCTTCAAGAGCTGCCTGGAATTCGCTCTCTGCCTATAGAGCCATGTCCCCAGTGGTGAGAGAGCACTTTGTGTACAAAACCAGGAGGGGGGAGGAACCCTTTCCTGCAACTGGATATCAAAACAGATCCCCAAGCCTGGAGGAGAAGCCAAGCCGTAAACACACGGCCCCTGTGCCTCAATGAAGGGCCCGTTCTGAGCCGCACACCCCGGACAGCTGCTCCCTCTGGGAAAGGGCAGAGGGCACCGAGGGCTCGGCTCATCCCGGCTCCCTCCGAGGTCATTTGCCTTTCTAAACATGAATCCATCCCCGGGCTGGGGGAGGCTCGTCGTGGGCTGCAGCTGTTTGGGCTTGGGAGGCTTTTTTTTTTTCTCCTCTCTTCCTTTCTGCTAAGGGGCAAAGGTGTCGAGCAGCCCCTCCCCGGCACACAAAGGCTCCTCGGAGGACAGAAACACGGAGCGATTTAAAGATTAAACTGGGAAATAAATAAAAGCGGCGGGGCTGGGGCCGGCTGGGCTCGGTGCGGCCCCGGCCCTGCGCACACACACGCAGGGCTAACGCCTACCCGGGGATGATGAAATGGGAAACGGAAATTACCATTTCAGACAACTTTTGGTATTGTTCCTCCTAGCGCAGCGCTCACC
This sequence comes from Argya squamiceps, assembly GCA_037834095.1. Lineage (NCBI taxonomy): Eukaryota > Metazoa > Chordata > Aves > Passeriformes > Leiothrichidae > Argya > Argya squamiceps. The sequence goes on from JBBMKD010000025.1 coordinate 19,715,608, forward strand.
CCAAAACGCACTTCCCCCCCCCCGCCCCCCACCCTTCTCCGCACCCCTGCGAAAAAAACATCCCCACCCCAAAAAAACGGGGTCTGGAGGGCGGAGGGGGGGCCGAGCTGCGGGCTCGACACGGAGCTCCGAGTTCCTCCCACGGCTCCCCACGAGCCTGCGCACCCCAAAACACTCACCAGCCCCCGGGCTCTCTCTGCGGCCCCTCCGAACCACCACCCCCAAGCCATCCTCCCCCTCTCGGCATTCCCCCTCCCACCCCCTGCACCCCCGGGTGCCCCCCGGCAGCCCCCAAAACAGCTCTTCACCTCCTTCGCCGCCCCCCCAAAACCCCAACATCCTCTCCCCACCCGCGCTGCGGCGCTTTCTCCCCTCCAGCCGACCCCGCGCCGCCCCCACCCCGCACCGGGTCCCACCTCCTGCCGCTACCGGTGCCCCCCTCGATCCCCCCACCCCGTCACCGTGCCCTCCCTTCGACCTCGGACCCCCGCTCCGGGTGCCTCTCCCGGTGCCCCTCGAGGTCGCGCAGCTCCTCTCCGGGACCCTCGCGGCCCCTGTGCCCTCCGCCCCATGTCT
>JBBMKD010000025.1:19733335-19761591 GCA_037834095.1 Argya squamiceps
CATACATTGTTTTCTTGAAGCTGTGTGAGAACAGCACTGCAAGATTTCAAACACTTGCAAGCAAGAAAACTGTGAGGACAACAGTCTTGGCTTCTGCTGGGTTATCTCCTCCCCTTTTCCCAGCAAAGTCAGTGCAGGATGAGGATGAACTGGTGCCAAGGGCTCTCCAGTCTTGCATCCTGTGCTGATCATCTCCCTGGTTGGTACCTTAACTGGCCTTAGCAGAGGTCCCTTCCCTTCCCAATGGCAGGAAGGGCTGAGCTCAGGGAATTTCAGTCCAGTTTGCTGTTTTCAAAGCTTGCTAATGAGCTGCAGCTGCAGATGGTGTTTTTCACTGGGCCCTGCCAACATGCCTCCCATACAGCCAGAAGTAGGAATTGCTGCTTTCTGCAAAATGAGTTCTCAATTTATAAAATATGTTCAGATTCTGGAGTTCATTATGTGTTGGCCTGTTCTGCTCCTGCCGCATGCCTCGCTTGCAACACCAGGCAAACCTCCTCCTCCTCCTCCCCTCTCCCACCCTGGCCTGGATCAGCTGATGAAACTGTAGGAATCAGCCTGTGGTGCTCTGTCCCTGACCACAGGGATTGGAGATGAAAACACAGTGAATTCAGTCCCTTGTTGGATTTCCCACTCAGTCTCCTCCGCAGTTCTCTTTTGGCTTTGAGATTCGCTTTGAACAAAAGGATGCAGCTGCTCAGAGAAAAAGAATATTTTAAAGAAGTGTTGAGTAATGAGGCCTTGAGGACTAGATTGTGTCCTTGCTTAAGTGGGGACAGCCAGGCCCTGAGTTTAACTCTTCCTTTGGATGTTTCTGAGGCCTCAGAAGCCATAAACTTTCTTCTGAAAGAAAAAACCTCCTGAGTAGCTGCTTTGAGTAGAACATGCTGAGCAGTTATGAGTGGGATGTTTAACTGAATTCTTGTTTTGACTCTTGTTGTGGCTTCACTTGCATCAGGAGATGGAAACGTGGTGGCTGTTCAGTTTGAGAACCTGTAGTTTTGGCCTGGGGTGTTTCCAGCAGAAACCAGCAGCAGCATCAGAGACTGTGCAAAGTGTCTGTGCTTTCACAAGTATTGGCAATTATTTACCACTGACAGTTACTTGCCATCAACACATTCCTCAGAACTATGACTGTCCCATGTGTATTAAGGATCAGAGCATTTAGAAATCAGGGAGGAGATCTCAAATCAGGTTTTGGACATCTGCATGTTTTTAATACTCATCTCTGCCTGGTCTGCATGGAATTTGGATTGTGTTGGGACTATTACTGCAAGTTTATTCTGTCTCTTCCCAACATGCGGATAAATAGTTTGAGTCAACCATCCATCTTGGAACTTTCTCCAGAACAAAATCCATGAAACACCAGTGCTTTGGTGGGTTTGGTAGGGACAGCTGGGCTGTCTTTCTGGGCTGGGCTGGCTCCCAAATTGTAGCAAACAGCCTTTCCAGACTGTTGCCATGTCCTAAGTTGCTTGGTCCTTGTGCTGCCTTCCACAGAACCAGCTGAAGATGGCTCGTTTCACCATTGTGGATGGGAAATCTGGAAAAGGGATTGGCTTCAAGGATGTAGCAGGAATGCATGAGGCAAAAATGGAAGTCAAGGAATTTGTGGACTATTTAAAGGTTTGTACAAGTAGAACAAAACAAATGTTTGCTGCCTGCCTTCTGGGATAGAGGGGTGACCTGGGGAGGGGAAGTGCTGTGCTCTTCATCCTTCATGGTTCTGGGCAGCCTCTGTTGAAAGAAGCTCTGTATGTCCAGTTCCACAATGGCAATGTAGATGGATCTGGTCCTGTTGGCAGCTCAGAGTTGCCCAGGCTGAAAACATCCTTGGGAAGCTCTGGGAAGCCCCAGTGTGGTGCTTGGTGTGAGCTGTGGCTCTGACTGAGCTGTGTTGTCCTTGCAGAATCCTGATCGCTACCTCCAGCTCGGGGCCAAGGTGCCCAAGGGTGCCTTGTTGCTGGGCCCACCAGGCTGTGGGAAGACTTTGCTGGCCAAGGCCGTGGCTACAGAGGCCCAGGTGCCATTTTTGGCCATGGCAGGCTCCGAGTTCGTGGAGGTGATTGGAGGTGAGGTGCTCCAAGGAATGGGGGGAGCTCTTTGTCTGCTGTGGAGTTGGAGGGGGCTGGCTGAGCTTCCTGCAAAGGACAGGGCTTGGCATGGGGAGATGAGTTGGATACATAGACTGAAGATATAGAAGGTTTTCAGTGATGCAGTTCCTTAATTATGTAGTATCTGAAGTGCATTTCTGGTTGCTGCTTTCTGACAGTGCAGCTGTGGTCCTTCACCTGCAAGCATCCTCTCTGGCTTCCCTGTACCTATTATTAAAGCCCTTGACTGAGGCTTCCTTCCTTGTATGGAAATGCAGATGGGGAAAGTAGGGCCTCTCTGTGCCTTGGGATTTCCATCCTTCTCCTTTTCTTCCTTCCTCACAGATCTCTTGAGACCTGACAAGGGTCAGTATGCAGGAAAATGTTGAATATTTCTGCTTTGAGCAGAAAATTACTGTTCCTCTTATGGGAGGAACAGGAGGCCATGTTGGGAGCTGGGAGCAAAGCTCCTCTTGCAGCAGCTGTAGGAGTCCCTGCAGGTTTAGGAGCCCAGTTAAACCCAGCTCTAGGACACACTGAGCCTAAGGACTAAACACAAGTTCTAGGGCTGTTTCTTTGTGCCCAGAGTGCTGAGAGAGGGACTGTCATACTCAGAGGGTTGCCTGGTGTCAGATATCTCACCGAGGGCCAGCAGTGCTGCTCTCCAGCTTTGCTAACAGCTCCAGCTGCCAGATTTCAGTGTTTCCCCCCTCCCTGCAGGCCTGGGGGCCGCCCGTGTGCGGAGCCTGTTCCGGGAGGCGCAGGCGCGCGCGCCCTGCATCGTCTACATCGACGAGATCGACGCCGTGGGCAAGAAGCGCTCCACCAACGTGTCCGGCTTTGCCAACGCCGAGGAGGAGCAGACCTTAAACCAGCTGCTGGTGGAGATGGATGGTCAGTGTTTCTCCCTGCCCTTATCTCCTCAGAGGAGCTGTTGACTGTTTGTCTGTGTCCTGCTTGGGCTTGTCCAGTGTTCTCTTGCTGAAGTCTGAGCCCATGTGCACCATCACTAGTCCCCAAATCTAGTCAACTTTAACCCGCTGGGGTTTCAGTCCACCTGGCCAGTACATGTTGTTGGATACTTGCTGTATCCAGTCTGGTTTAAAGCCTGTCAGAGTTTAGAGTTCAGCTTTCCTAAAGGGACAGAAATTATGTAATATATCAATTCTTCCATTGCCTTATGTTTGTGTTGTCTGCTTGACCGTGGGCTCTCTGAGATGAGGGAGATAAACTTAGCAAACAAGTCCTGGTTTGAAGCCACACTTGTGTTTGGTTTCTGGCTGTTGTGCACCTGGAGTTGGCCCTTTGCTCAGACACTTTCACACAAAGAATGATCCTTTGGCAGTCCTTAGTCCTTTCTCTGTCCAAACCTGCAGCACTGACCCAACTCGCAGTATTTCTGTTGCTAAATCCTACTATTGCAGGGTCAGGAATAACCAACTACCTGCCCATCAGGGAGTGTTTGTTTCACTTTTCCCTTCCCTGTAACTGTGACTCATAGCTTGACTGCCATGTTTTCTCATCACACTCTTCATATGAAAAATGCCATCGTGCACCAAAAGCATCTCCAGACCCGTGTTCCAACGGCAGGCTCTGTACTGAGTGTTTGCACTGAAGTAGATGATCCTGACAGGAAAGGCCAGTGGTAACACAGCCCAGCAGTCCTGGCTTGGGTGGGTCCTTTTCTCCCCTGACAGTTGTAGGGTGAGCTGGCCTCTGAATTAAATGGAAGCCTGCATGTCTGTTCAGGAATATGTAGTCAGTACATTCCACATCTCTATCCTAAAAATGAGAATGTCTGATTTCCATCAGTCTGTAAAAATTAGGTGTGGTTTGCAGAGTGTTTTCCTGGTGAGTCTCAGTGCAGAAATGAGGGTTCAGCTCAACTGGAAAGTGAGTTTAGAAGGTAAATATTATCCTCAGTATGTACGTTATAGTCCCTTGTTTGCAGTGTGCTGCCTGGTTTATTTTTAAATCTATGTTATCTCATTCTTTATTCGTGTCTCGCACAGATCATGTACAGAGTCCTTCATTTTGCCCAGTGCTTTATCAAACACACTAAAAAAAAACAGTCCAAGGAGTTGTCAGTGTCAAACAGGAGACAGCTGGCAAGGATGTCAGCCTGGTGCTGGGAACATGGGATCAGCAGGGATCCTGGCACGTGTCACTGGAGTGTTACCTAACGGAGTGTGTCGCCCAAAACAACACTGATGTGCCACGTGCAGCGCAGCAAAACAGTTCCCAGGTTGATGGTGAATAACCTGTTTAGGAGGGAAACAGTTCTGCCCCAGGAGTGGCGTGTGTTTGTAAGGAGGCCTTGAGATGGAAGGTTGAGAGCTATGGTTGAGCTTAAATTGAGGGCTGAAGGCAAGGCAACACCATGGACCCGAGCTGGGTATTAACTGGAGAAAAAACATCATGCACAAAAGCAGATCAGTGAGTCATCACTGATTGTTGGATTTCTGTGATTGAATGAGATTCCTTGGAGGGAAGGGAGAGGGAGGAAAGGAGGATCAGAGCAGTGCAGGCTGCAGGGGGATGAGGGCACCATGGGGTGAGTACAGACTGGGGCTCAGTCACATTGATGTGAACATTTTGGAGAAATCAGAGGCCTCTTCCCTCAGCAGCCTCAGGTTCCTTCCATGTGGCAATTTTCTCTGAGCTGGGGAAGCACCAGGACGTGGTGGGAGCAGGGGAGGGGCTGGAGGGAGCCTCTCTACAAGAGCTGTTTGTGAGAGAGGAGTGAGTGACGCACAAACGCCGGCTCTGTCGGAGCAGGTGCCTACTTTGAATAGTGAATCTTCCCTCTCAAACCGCAGACAGGCGGAAGGGGAATGTGACCCAAATCTCTCCTCTGTTCTGGAGGCTTTGAGAGGAGCTTTGGCAGTCCTGGGCTGAGCTGGGCTTTGTGAATGGAAATGCAGGATGGGTTTTGGTAGCAGCTCTTCACCTGGAGCCCTCAGACAAGTCCTGAGCTGTGCCACGTGCAGCCCCGAGGCTTCCTTCAGGAAAGGCCCCCATTTCAGTGCCGCTGCTCTCAGGAGAGTGGGAAAGGCTTTTGGACAAATGGCTGGAGGGTGACACAGTGTAACCCTGCAGATGAGATGCCCACCATTGTGCTGCTCAGTGGGGAGCAGGGCACTTGCAGCTTGAGTAGACCCTTTTTCCCTTTCCTTTCTGGGGTGGTTCATTTGTGACCCTTGCAGGAACTCTTTTCTTCAGGCTGCATTTTCAGAGCTGTCTCTCATTTGTTGACGTGATGAGGTGTTGTTTTTGTAGCCCGTTCCTTTGGCTGATCTTTGCCTGTGACATGCCAGGTGGTGTTGCATTAAGCAAGTGGGGCAGAAGCTGATGTGAGGAGGATGCTCTCAGTGCTTCTGGTTTTTTTATTTGTTCTAATAGTCAGACCTATTTTGAGAGAGCCTTCCCAGCTGCAAGGCAGATAATGCACTGTGCCATCTAATCCTGCCATTCCTGGAGTGCCTGCCAGTCTCTGCTTGTTTATCCCACTCCAGAGTGCAGTGTGATACACGCCTGAAGGATGCTCAGCTTCATCCTCTCCAGCAGCTTATTTAGGCAGGAGCCTGCAGAGAGGGAGCACCAGGTCTGCTGCAGCACAGGCTGGCACAGCCAGTCCCCTGCCTCACCTGGAACCTTGATCTGTGCTGAGCTCTTGCACGCTGACACATTTGGCAGCTTTTCTGCTGGAGCTGAGAGCTGAAACTGGCCCAGCTTACGTGCACGGAGCCGCCTCTCCACAGCGTGGGACTTGGCAGAGGGAAGCACATGGGACTGTGGTGTCCTTTGCCTGGGGAGGCTGCTGTGTGCCAGGGCTGGGGAGTGTGCTGGAAGCAGGTGACTCATGCCCAGGGGCCTGCAGGCACCTGGAGGAATGCAATAAATAACTGTGTGGGGCAGTGATTCAAAGGGAGCTCTGGCTCCCCACCCAGGCTGCACAAAGTCTGCTTCTCTCTGCCCTCCTGCAGCTGCCAGTGCTCTGCCTTCCCTTCCCCAGGAAATCCTGTGTGGCTTTGATGTCTCCACTGGGGCTGCTCTCAGGCAGCCTGTAAATCCCAATGCTCCCTTCACCTCAAAGACCTGGAGACAGAACCTGCTCTGCCTGTCTTGGCCAAATTCTGTGCTCATAGTCAGTGCAAAGCTCTTGGGTTGTGTTTGGTGTGGGTTCTGCAGGGCTGGTCTGTGCAGGGCCCTGCACAGTGCCTGTAGGAGGTGAGTGAGGAGGCAAAGAACAACTCGTGCTGTAACGTGGCCCTTGCTGGGTGGCAAAGCTGTCCTCTCTCTGCACTGACCTCAGCAGCTCAGAGGAAAGCCTGTCTGTGACTGAAGGCTGAAAGTAAATAAAAACTGAAAGGGATTTCCATGGAAATTTGTGGAAAAGGCTGTTTCAGCTAGGAAATGCTGCTTGTACAATCTGGAGCTAAAGGCTCAGGGATTGACCTATCCTGGGGGTGAGAAGGCATCTGTGAACTCATCAAAACAGGCATTCTCTTCTGGGATCTAGTTGGAGCAATTTCCAAGTGTGGCAATAGGAAGGGGGAAAAGAAGTCTTAAGCCAAGACTTATTAAGTAAATAAAAAGGGGATTTCAGAGTATCCATGATAACCAGGGGGTGGCCTGGGTGACCTGGGAGGTTCCTTCCTGACTTTCCTCCAAGCTGCAGGAGGCACTCAGCCTCAGCAGCCCCAAAGGGTGCTGTGGAAACACCCTCTGGCTTTGTGTGAAGCTGTGTACTCCAGCCCACTGTGCCTGCAGTGCAGTGTGAGGTGGGGAAAACCTCCTGCTCTGCTGTTGCTCTTGGCAGGAATGGGGACCACGGATCACGTCATCGTTCTGGCGTCCACCAACCGCGCCGACGTCCTGGACAACGCGCTGATGAGGCCGGGGAGGCTGGACAGGCACATCTTCATTGATCTCCCCACGCTCCAGGTGGGTTCCACTGCTGGCAGCTGCAGGCACAGCAGGTCAAGGGAAAGCTTCTCCTCCTCTAATTCTTCTAATTCTAATTATCTGACTCCATTACTTATATACGTTTGTACAAAAGTCAAGAGATTGGCTACACAGGTTGCTACCTCTTCGACCTGGATGGTGAACATCACCATCCATCACATTTCTCCTCCCAGAGGATAAAAATGGAAACAATAGTTAATTTCTAAAAATATACATTGTTTTCTTGAAGCTGTGTCAGAACAGCACTGCAAGACCTCAAACACTTGCAAGCAAGAAAACTGTGAGGGCAACATTCCACCAGCTGCCTTGTTCCTCCTGTGACTGAGGTGTCCCAGTCCCTGCTGGTCTCACTGGCCTGGCAAAGCTGAGCTTGGAGGAGATAGAGATGTTGATCCTCTGTGTGTGTTTGTTCCTGTTTCTGTGCTCTGAATCAAGGATTTGTGGTGCTGATGCAGTGGCTGGTTCCTCTGAAGTGACAGCTCACTGGTCAGCAGGTCTCTGCTCTGGTGGAGCCTTGGCAGTGAATTCTTGTGAGGTTCCCTTTGCCATGCAGATGCAGAGCTGTTTGTATCTTCTGTTCAGGAAATTGGGAATCCTCACCTAATTGGCAATTGGCTGGTGTGAGAGCTTAAATTGTCATGTGCCTTAAAATCCTGTAGGTTTATTACCCTCCCTATCCTTGTAAGGCTCCTCACTTTCCTTCAGGCAGCCTGTTAAGTGACTTTCTCCTTCTGAATGCTTTTTAAATCCATTTACAAGAGTCTCCCATGTCCGCTGTGTTGACATTTGTAGCAGAGTTCTGGGAATAGGCTCAGCTGCAGTGAGGATCTGTGTGCTGTGCCAGCACAGGCTCTTCCTCTCCCATCTGTGCTTCACTGTCCTCCGCAGTTTTCAGTGAAAATACCTTAAATGCCTGATAGAATCTGGCCCCGGAAGCACGAACTGTGCAGCTGCCCTGAAGGAGGAAGGGGAAAAACCCTGGCAACTGAGCCCATTGTTTGAGTCAAGATCTCCTGGACCAGCTGAATGAGTCACTGGTGGCTGCTTGCCAGCAGCTTCTCACCCCCACCTCCATCTGGGAAATGGGTGCAGGCTGAGGAGCTGCTGGATGGGCTTTGCAGTTTGTGGTTTTGTGCAGTTGTGCAGGAGCAGGTCGAGGCAGTCAGAGCTCCTTCCTGCGAGAGCTTTTATGGTGAGGGAGAAGTTAAGACAGATCAGAGTGAGAGTGAGGAGGGGAGAGTGGCCCTGAGAGAGAAAGCTGTGACTCAGGGAAGAGCCTCGTGCATCTGTTGGGAATTTGAGAGCTGTGTGTTTATCAGGGCTGCTGGAGCTCTGCAACAACGCTGCAAGGAGAGCCCTGCCCTCTGCTGGCACTGTCGGTGTCCCCTCTGCTGTCACTGTCGGTGTCCCCTCTGCCGGCAGTGCCACCACCCTGCCATGGACAGCAGGGCCCCGTTGTGACCCCTGGCTGGGCTCAGGTGCTGGGTGTTCTTTACAGGAGAGAAAGGAGATCTTTGAGCATCACCTGAAGGGCCTCAAGCTGATCCAGGATGGCAGTTTCTACTCGCAGCACCTGGCAGAGCTGACCCCAGGATTCAGTGGTATGATGTGTCCTTGGGCTGCTCCCGCTGCATTCAGGCTGGAGCTCCTGGGTGTTGGGAGTTTTGGGCAAAAAGGGCTTTTTTCTCCATTTCTGTGGGAAATATTAAAAAATGCTGGGAACCTGACCAGCTCCCTGGTGAGCTCTGATGAGCAGTTATTCATTACTATTTTCAGTCTTCTGAAATTTGTTGGACTAGCAGGGTGGGGAGGTAGGGAAAACACATTTTTACAATGCCCAGGTGCCTAATTCCTAAGGGAAGGAAACAGTCATGCTCCTCTCAAAGCTGTTGAGGATGAGATGCTGCACTTCAGAGGAGAGACTGTTAAATTGATTTATGTTACCAGGAAAGCCATGGAAGGAACGTGCAGGAATTATTTTGCTGAGCAGAGTAGAAATTGGACAGCTCTGCCTGGCTCCTGCATCAAGCCTGCTTCCAGGGTGGGTCCCTGGGAGCTTGAAACAGTGCTGAGCAAGGGGCTCCAGAGTTCCTGTTTATGTGGAGTTCCTGGAATATCCTTTCTGGGTTTCCCCTCTCCCAGGCCCCAGCATGCTGCCTCTCTGTGACTGCTCTCAGCAGCCCCCCACCACCATCACCCACCCACACAAACTGGGAACAGATGTTCCTTCTCTTCTCTCTGAGGTTGAGCAGAGCAGCAGCCTGTGCCAACCCACTGCCCACACCATCCCTGTCCCTGGGAGCCAGCCTTGGCCTCAGCCTGCTCCTGCATTGCTGAGCTCTGTGTGGTGTCAGCATTCCCTGCCAAAGCAGTTGTGTTATTCAAATCCAACATCAACACCATGGGCTGGGCTTGCTCTCTGTTCCCAAGGAACAAAAAGCACAGACTGTTTGACTTCCTTAGGTCCTTCTCCAGATTTGTTTGTGCCCATTCCTCCCCTGAGCTCTCTGTCCTGTTCAGACCCAGTGTAACTTTTGTGAACTCGTGTCTGCAGGAGCTGACATAGCAAATATCTGCAATGAAGCTGCTCTTCACGCTGCCAGGGAGGGGCACAAATCCATTGATACCTCCAACTTCGAGTATGCAGTGGAAAGGGTCATTGCAGGTGAGAGATGCAGACATGCCATGGAATTATGGGCTGGTTTGGGCTGGGAGGGACCTTAAAACACATCCAGTGCCACCCCTGCCCTGGGCAGGGACACCTTCCACTGTCCCAGGCTGCTCCAAGCCCCCTCCAACCTGGCCTTGGACACTGCCAGGGGCAGCCACAGCTTCTCTGGGCAGCCTGTGCCAGTGCAGCAGCATTTCTTGATGTTGCCCCAGGGGTATGACAGGGTTACATCCCAGAAAACATATGGGTCCAGACTGGCCTGAAGGTCTTCAGTGACAGTCACAGAAAGTTCTCTGAAAATACCCCAAATGGCTTCACCTTCCTGAATCTTCAGGAGTCTGAACCCATAGCTCAGGGAAAATGGCCACTGTCAAAATAACAAAGAGGAGAATTTGAATCTGTGGGGCTTTTTCAGTTTAGAAGGTTGTGGGGGTTTGTGGGTTGGTTGTTTTTTTTAAACAACTCACAACATCTCTGAATTTTTCTTGCTGCTCTGGACACCTGCTACATAAACATCAATAGCAAATAGTCTCTGCATCCTCACCAGCAAGAAATTGGAGATTTTTCTTTCTGCCCTCCAAGCCCAGGCTTTGATGAACTGGCAGAATAAACTGCAAGACAGTAGAGCACTGTTCTCCCTCTGAGAACATCCTGTGGCCTTTCCCTGCCTTTGTGCCACTGCCAGGAGAGGAACCTCTGGAGATTTCCCTGTAGCAGGGTATTGTAGGGAGGGGAAAAGAGTTCCCAGAAGTCTTGACTTCACCTGAGGGGTTTGAATCTGGTGGGTTTTGGGCTGAGCTGCCCTGGAGCCAAGCTGTGGGTTTCATAATCAGACACTGAACTGCCCCCAGGCTCAGTTCCCAGCAGGAGCCCAGGCACACAGGCTGGCACTCTGTGCCTTTTTAGTGGAACAGGATGTTTGTACTGGGTCAGTTACTTCCTGATCCTGGAATTAAGTCCTGAGTGTTTGCTTTATTAGAAAATGCTTAGAGAATTCCTCATTGAAAAGAAGATGTTTGAGAAAATTCCTCACAGCTTCACCTGTTGCAGAGGAAACAAAACCCTTGGAGTGCTTTGGTTAAAAACACGAATCCCAAACTACTCAGGAGCTCCCAAGAGTGGACAGTGAGGCAACTGTGGTTGTAAGACAGAAATTCTCATCAGCTGCAGCAAAGATCACAGAATGCTGGGCTGGTTTGGGTGGGAAGGGACTTTAAAGTCTATATTCCAACCCCTGCCCTGGGCAGGGACACCTTCCCCTGTCCCAGGGTGCTCCAAGCCCCAGTGTCCAACCTGGCCTTGGACACTTCCAGGGATCCAGGGACAGCCACAGCTTCTGTAGGCAACCCCTGCCAGGGCCTCCCCACACTCACAGAGAAGATATTTTTTTCCTGATATTGCAACTAAACCTCCTGTTTTTCAGTTTGAAGCCATTCCCCCTTGTCCTGGTACCACCTGCTCTTGTAAAGATGTGCTCTGCTTTCCCATCTGCAGGAGCACAAGCACCAGAGTTGTAGGGACTCACTTGCCTTTTCTTTCTGAGCCTTGCCTTAGTTCCCCAGACTGGGAGGATAAAACAAAAAGCAAGGAAGGCTGGGGAGGGGCTGGCAGCAGCAGGAATCTCTGGGATCCATGTGGTGGGGCATTGCAGGACATGAGTTCTGGCAGTTAAAGCTGCCTGGCCTCACTCAGGCTCTGCTGTGTGTAGGAGGCCACGGAGTCCTTTTGTTGTTTAATCAGATTCTCTCCTATTAGCAGGACTGGCTATTTTTTGTAGACAGATTCTAAAAGACCCCAAACAACCCCCCAGGCCCCTGTATTAAATGTCCCCTTTCCATGTCATAGCAATGCTTCTGGGTTTCACAATCCAGAGGGCATTTCAGTTCCTATAAAAGCTTTTCTTGAAAGAAAGAAGATATTACTGTGCTTTCCATTAGGAGCTTCTGGTTTTAATAAGAGTGGGGTGGAATCAAAAGGGAGCTCTGCAAGTCCAGAGGCCCTGTCAGCCTTAAAGCTTTGTGTTGCTGTAAGGGAGGAGCAAGAACCTCTCTCTGTGGTAGTTCCCATTGTGTTTTTAGTTTGGGAACAGAAAGCAGTCAGTCAGGTCTCCTGGGAGCGAGGGAAGAAACCTGCTGAGCACACAGAGGCTTTTAGGGCTTGGCTTTAGAAAATGGAGCCTCTTTTCTTGGTGGGGTTTGTCTGAGGCCAGCAGAGATGCACCAGAGTTCTTTCCTGGGTGGTTTGTGTCATGAATGTGATAACTGCAGGCTTTCAGGGGACTTCCATGCCTGGAGATGATATAGGAAAAGAAATAATCTTGGTGGGCACATTCTGTGCTATTGTGAAGAGCACAGTCCCTCCCTCAGTGGGCTGACAAGGATTTTTTTAATTGTCTATATATTTGTATATATGTACACACACACATGTATAGAGAATACATACTTTTTCCTGTGGAAATAGCCATACAAGGCCATGCTCACACACTGCTGAGGGCAGGGTAAGGGACTGACTGATGAAAATCAAGGCAATTGCAATTAATCTGCTGTTCCATGGTGCCTGGCAGGGCACAGCAGTTTCCAGGGTCCCTGAGCAGTAATTTTACAAGATCTGCCATACTAATTTTGTTGTTTCCTTGTTTAATAAAACCCTTGACTTTGTTTAAAAATTCATGTTTAATAGAATGTTGTTTTCCAAGACATGAAGCAAGCTTGGTGCAATATTGGTTCTGACTGGCTGCTCTCTGCTCTGGGCTCTGTGTGGGGACTCTGGCCTGCAAATCCTGGGACCTTTTTGCATCCAACATTCTCAGCTTTAAGGAGTGCCTGACACACTGTGTGTTATGTACTTATTTTTCCTGTGTGTTTGGAAGTTTTCCTATGTGCAATGGAAGTTTTACTTCCATTCACCTTTTTTTTTAAAGTCCTTTTTGGACTTGCTCTGCCGAGTTGGAAAATAGATACTTTCAAAAATCACCTTTCTGGAGGAAGGGTTAAATGTGAGTTATGGCTTCATTTGCTGGTTCTCAGGAGTGTGGGAATAAGCTCATACAGAGCATGCCATGTGTAATCAGAGACATTTCCAGGCTCTGGAGAAAGATTTCTGTATCTACTCCTGGACTTTAGCTGATTTGAACACTCTTAATGCACAGTTTTCTCAACTGGGACCTTGTATATATGATTCAACATCTCTCTTGTTCTGCCTAAGAGACTGAAAAAAGCAAAATGAGTGTGAGACTCTAGCTAGTCTTATTTTGGATTCTGTTGTTTGGGGGGTTTTTGTGTTGTTTTCAAATTCTTTCCACAAAAAAACCAAAAACACAAGAGTAAGCTGCCTTTTTACACATCCAACCCTGGGAGCAAGGTTCCTGAGCTGTGATCAAAACAAATGTCAAATTATTTGTCTAATGATGAAGTCTATGGTAAGGAGAAGGGGGAAGGTTTTCTAGCAGAGTTTTCAAGCAATCCCAGGGATCACCTTTTCCGAACATTTTAGTTAAAGGGGCTTTGCTGCCTCCCCCTCTCCAGAGTGCAGCACAAACTGTGCTGTGAGCTGGGCTACACCAGGTTAGGCCCCACTGGTTGCACCTGCTGATAACTTCTCAAGCCCTGGTCTGTGTTCCCACAGGCACTGCCAAAAGGAGTAAGATCCTGTCACCAGAGGAGAGGAAGGTGGTGGCATTCCACGAATCCGGGCACGCGCTGGTGGGGTGGCTGCTGGAGCACACCGAGGCCGTCATGAAGGTACCTCCACTGCCAGGAGGGGAGGCCCCAGGGCTTTCCTGGCCAGGATTACTTTGTGTGGTACTTGTGTGCAGTTCTGCTCAGCTCTCTGAGCCTGTGCTACTGCAGCAAAATACATGGAAAATGCAGAATCACAGGATCGTTTTCCTTGGAAAGGACCTGTGAGGTCGTCGAGTCCAACTACTCAGCACTGCCAAGCCCACCACTAAAACAGGAGAGGTTCAGGCTGGATATTAGGAATAATTCTTCACTGAAAAGTTGGTTAAGCACTGGAATAGGTTCTCTAGGGAGGTGGTGGAGTCACAGTCCCTGGAAATGTTCAACATCAAACGGATATGGCACTGCACAGTATGGTTCAGTGGGCTGGTGGGATTTAGTCAAAGGTTGGACTAGATGGTCTTGGTTTATATAATCACAGAATCAGTAAGGCTGGAAATGCCCTCCATGTGCCTAATTTATGCTGTAGAGAAATCCATTATTAGGCTCCATTGATGATAGTGCTGGTGCAAAGCTGATTAACCAGCTATAGGAGAAGCCTTGCAATTAAAAACTAGAAGCAACTGAGTCTCCTGGTGCTGCTGCTCAGTCATGCATTTCTAGGCTCCTCCGTGTGTTCACACATCCAAATGTGATCCCTTTCCCAGCACGTTGCAGCCAGCAAAGCCACTGCAGGAGTTGCTCTGATACTGATGAAAGGATGTGTTTTCCAGACTGGGAGGTTGTCTGCCCCAAGCCCTTCTCTGCAGGGAAAGGCCTCTCTGGCACCCGGGGATGTGATCCGTGCACATCTCCAAAAGCCAGGGCACTGAGGGGAGGTGGGGAGTGAAATGACAAGGGTGACAGCTCCTTGGCCCCTTACCAGCAGCACATTCACTCTGAATGACCCATTGTGTAAGCAGAACTGGTGTTAATTACTCTCCTTTAGTGCATGGGGAAAATGGCTGTTATTTTTCTGAAGGCTTCTGTCTTTCTGCAGGTAGTCTCAGGGATTCTGGAACAGAATCAGTGATCTCTGTGTGGCCTATACACTCCAAAGTAACTCCTAAATTTCAGGATTTCTGTGACTTGCTGTTAAGGATAATTTCCTGAGCAGGAAGTCTGTGAGTGAAGGCAGATCCCTCAGTGCAGGAATGAAGACAGGCTGCTGCTCCTTGACAATGTCTCTGTAGGCCAACCTGTCCACAGCTATGGACAAACTTCACTGAGAATACAGAGGCCCTCCTGCCCTCCCTGTGCCCTGTGGGGAGAGCTGTGCAGCTCTCTGAGCTGAGGGAGCTGCCCTGTGTTGCAGGTGTCCATCGCCCCTCGCACAAACGCGGCGCTGGGGTTCGCACAGATCCTGCCCCGGGAGCAGTACCTGTTCACCAAGGAGCAGCTGCTGGAGAGGATGTGCATGGCCCTGGGGGGCAGAGTGGCTGAGGCCATCACCTTTAACAAGGTCACCACAGGTGAGGAGTTGGGCATGGGCAGGTGGAGGTCCAAGGGGATCTGAGGCAGGCACTGAGGTTTCCTGTGCTGGCAAGGAGAAATGTGACACGGTGTGTTCTGACACTTGTAGGCGTGGAGGTTTCAGGGGTGGTTGTCACTGTTGTCTCACACTTGTCCCAAAGCCTAAGGCCGCAGTTGTAATTACTGGTGAAGCTCTTGAGAAGACCTAGAACTTTCTTTTCTGTTTCCAACTGGTTAAATCCAAATAGGATCACAGAATGGTGTGGGTTGGAAGGGACCTTAATGCCCATCTTGTTTCACCCCTTGCCATGGCTAGAGACACCTTCCACTAGACCAGGTTGCTCTGTGGGTGGTGGCAGGTCAGGACTCAGTGAGCTGGCCACAGTAGGGCCACTCTCTGTCACTCCTGGGCCCTGCAGGAAGGTCCCTCAGTGGGTTGTGTTCACCCCCATGGGCTGCAGTGGGTCCTCTGCTCTCTCCACTGGTAGGACATGTGTTTGTGCAGAGTGTTCCTGCACTGAGCTGAGAGCTGACCAGCAGTGTGTGTGTCTTTCCTGCCCAGGAGCACAGGATGACCTGAAGAAGGTGACCAAGATTGCCTACTCCATGGTGAAGCAGTATGGGATGGTGCCCAGCATCGGGCAGATCTCCTTCCCAGAGCCAGAGAGCGCCTCTGGCATCGGCCGGCGCCCCTTCAGCCAGGGCCTGCAGCAAATGATGGACCACGTAAGGCCACCCTGGGATAGGGGTTTCTTCTTGTGCTTTGCTTGCTGCAGTTCACTGAAAAATGGCAGGTGGTTTACACCCAAACAATTTGCATTTTGCTGTTGGCCAGTGTGTGAGCATTACCTGTTCCATGACTGTGTCAGGGCTGTGCAGTGAGGCAGCAGGAACAGGCAGAATCCCACCTGGCTGGAATTCAGCCCAGTACCCTGTGCTATGCAGGGCTGAGATAGCAGGAAATGTGTGTCTTAAAGTCACAGCTGCACAGTGTAGATGTGTGCAGTTTCTAACCAAAATGATGGTCAGGCTTAGTTGCTGAAAGATTTGCTGAAATTTGGCTTCGTTCTGAAAAAACACATTGCTTTGTTCAAAAGTCAAAAAACTGGAAACAAAAAAGCTCTGTTTCAGAAGCACTATGGCTGTGCTTCCTTGGGATTTGTGCTGAGCTGCACCTTTAGCTCCTGGACAGCTTTAATCTGCATTTCCCATCGAGCTGTGCTAGGGCATGACTTCACTGCCCCTTATCACCAGCACTCCTTGGGCCTTTTTCCAACCAGTTTATCCATACTTTCTGTTGATGGGAACCACATTCTGCCTGGCTCAGTTTGCTGATTCCATCCCTCAGTGCTCTCTTTGTTTAGCCACACATTGTGTTTGTTGCCACCTACACCCCAACTCCCTCTCCTTGTTTCTTCAAGGAAGCCAAAATCCTGGTGGCTCAGGCTTACAGGCGCACAGAAAAGCTCTTGCTGGAGAACAGGGACAAGCTGCAAACAGTGAGTTGGATTGTGTGGGGGTTTGTTGGTCGGTTTGGGTGTTTATAACTGGTGCTTTTGTTGCTTTCTGTGCTCTGCAGCTCAGCTGTTGCAGTGTTGTCTCTCTCCTAGAAAGTCTTGTAGTGGGAGTGTTGGGAACGAGTGACTGTTTACTGTGTATCCCCCGGATTGAGAGCAGGCACGGGAGGAATGTGTGTGCCTTTCCCAGCAGTGAGTAGTCTGCCTCCTCACACCAGCTGGTGTTTGCAGGGTAGAGGAGGAGGAGTGCTCTGTGGAAATGATCAAAGCTGGAATTTGTGTCCTTCACCTGCACTTCTCTGCTTGCCTCTTGGCAGTGCAATTTTCTGGAGAGCTGACAGTGACTGTTTTTGGGAAGCCAAGCCAGTAACCAGGTGGACAGTGTCTGGTTTTGGTGCAGGAATATGGTGCCTGTCACCTTGGCTGATGGGGGCTGGTCCCTGCTTTCTGGTGACTTCAGGCAGTTTTCACCTCCTTAATGACTTACACCAAGGAATCCTTGTTGCAGAGACAGAACTTTGCCTGCTCCCCTTTGTCCTGACAGTCCTGAGCCAGCTGCACACCCTGGCACGTCCCCACCTGTGCCAGGAGCTCTGTGCCCAGTGCTGAGCCAAGCTTGGGTCACAGCACCCTCTCTATCTCCTTGACTTCCCTTCAGAGTTCCAGTCCGTCACTTCCAAAATGACCAGGAGTCAACTTAATGTTGCCTGTTTTGCAAATTAAGCAATTCTTTTCCTTAAATCCTCTTTTTAAACAAACAAGAACAACAACAACAACCCCTTCAGCTATGCAGTGTCAGGCCTCCAGTGCGTGGTAAGGACAGAGCTGGGACACGCTGCTGTCCCCAGGACAGTGCCCTGGCAGCTCTGGAGCAGGGATCCTCAGGGGTGTCTCTGCAGGCTCCTCTGTCCTGCTGCTGCCATGTAACAGCAGCCAGATGTTTGCTAAAGGCTCAGCACAGAAAAACTTTAATGTGCAGCCAAAGTATCTCCAGAGTCAGTGTTTCAGTTGCCAGGCCAGCGTGTCACATCTCGTCAGCAGGATCGAGCAGTTCCATGCTGGACAGCCACCTGCTGCTCCAGAGGGGTGGTGCTGCTGCCAGAGGGGCCACAGAATTCCACTCTTCTGCAGAGGAACTTGTGCTGACCTCCAGCCCCTGCCTGCAGGAACAGGCAGCTCTTTGTTAGTGCTTTGTGTGCAGGGAAGGCTCTGGCTCTGCCAGAGGTCTCCGTGCTGCTGCTTTGGCTCTTGGGCAGGGTCACAGGTGCAGTGACAATGGCAGGAGGGACACTTCTCTCATTGTTCCTGGAGCTCTCATTCCAAATCATTCCCAAGAGCTTGCTTTGTTGCCTGCAGTTACATTGTGTATTCCTGGCCAAAGCTGCTCTTGGGAATGGTGGTGGAGCCTGGAGAATTTGGTCTTGTCTCCAGTAGCTTCAGGGTCACCCTGTCTGTGGTGGCCCAGCCTGGGGGGCTGCAGGTGCTGAGGCCTGAGTTGTTCAGACCAGCTCAGAGAAGCAGTGCTCTGCTCTCTCTGGGGGCTCCAGCCCTCATTTTGCCTCCTTGCTCTTTTCCAGCTGTCCAGTGCCCTCCTGGAGAAGGAGGTGATCAATTACGACGACATCGAAGCGCTGATCGGGCCCCCGCCCCACGGGCCCAAGAAGATGATTGCTCCCCAGAGCTGGCTGCAGGCAGAGAGGGACAAACAGGACACCAGGGAGGAGGAAACACCTCCCCAGCCACCAAACCAGGAGGAGGAGGAGGAGCCACGCCTGAGACCAGTGTGAACCCACTCCCGTGTGGAATGGGAGGGCTCCAGAGGCTGCTTTTGGACACAGACCCTTTGCCTCCTCAGCTCTGGAAACAAAGATGCTGAGCAGGGAATTGCTGTGCTGCTGCTGCCACCCCAAAATTAAGGGATGGCTGCGTTGGCTCTTTGAGCTTTATCCTGCAGGAGGGAGAACTCCTCAGGATTTCAGAATTGATTTGGTGGTTAGGAGTTGGGTAAGTCTGATCTGCTGTGAAAGTTTCTTGTACACAGGAGCAGGGAATGTATTTCCAATGGGTGGAAGATCCCATGTAAGACACTTCTGGCTGTGCTCTGTGCCATGGCAGGAGGGCAGGGCTGTGCCCTCAGCATGGGGACACCCCTGTGGGGCTGAGCTGGGCTGCTGCAGCTCTTGTGTAACCTTTGAACACAAAACACAAAGAGCCCTGGCTGGAATAAACTGCCCACAATGTGCTGCTGTGTGTGTACAATGTGTCAGGCTCCGGGGGTGTTTTGGCACACATGAAGCTCATTAGAGCTGTGCAGTGGTACAGGACAAGAGCCTCCTTCTCCCTGGTCAATAATTTATGTCCAGTTTTCACAGCAAGTGTTTCCCAAGCAGAGGTTGAGGCAAAACTGTGCAGAGCTCAGCAGTGGGGCATGGAAACCAACTGTGCACAGAGTGACTCTGAGCACACATGGGAAGGCAGTTCTGAACTGCTGGTTCTGAGCTGGAGAAGTGCTCTTGGAAATCCAGCAAAAGCAGGTGTGTTTGTTGGGAATCCTCAGGAAAAGCTGCTTCATCCTCGTGGCTGTTGCAAAACAGGCCCTGTTGACAGGGTTGTCTGGTGTTCATCAGGGAAAGCATTAAAGTGGTTGTTGCTGCCTGGAGTGCCCTGGCTGGCTGCATCTTTTAGGAAGGATTATTGTCTGCAGTTACTCCATCAGGGCTGTCTGTGTCCTGAAAGACCCCAGCCCAAGCCTGGGCTCTGACACCTCCCAGCCCTCGGGGCTTTGTCACAGTCCCAGGCTCCTGTCCCGGGTCAGGCTGCAGCTGGGAGCCTGCTGCTTCCCTGAGAATGTGGAGATGTTCTGCACTGTGTCTTCTCCCCTGTCCCAGCTCATTCCCTGGCGTCTCAGTGCCTGGGGAGTGATTTCACTTGAGTTCAGGGACACGAGGAGTTTTCTACATTTTTGGATGCTGCTGCCTGGATGTTTTAATTCCAAACTTGCTTGTTTCTTCCCACTCTCACTCTTTGAACTCCTTTTCCAGCAGCAAATGAAATTTCAAGTGTTGCTTGATTTTATTTTCTTTAAACTCCCAAAACCTTTGGGGGGAGGGGAGTTCACTTCTGTGGAGCTGAGGCTGACAGTGAGTGGGAGTGATGCAATGAGGGGACAGCACAGGGTCCTTGGTGGCTTCTGAGGTGCTGCCAGCACTGCTGTGCCATTGCTCCCAGGAAAAGGCTGTGGATCTGCCCAGGGCGATGTAAGACCCCGATCCCTCTCCTGCCTCATGCGAGATAATGCTGCTACCCCAAAGGGGCAGGGCTCTGGGGTTGGATGGGGATTCTTTAGGGATTTGGGACAAGCTTAACCCCTGCCCAGTGTCCGTCACATCCCCCTGCCCAGGAGCTGCTGTGCACGGGAGTGGGCATCGAGCTGCTGCTGCCCATGGAGCCTGGTCCCCGTGTCCCCATGTCCCCGTTCCCAGCGGCGCCGTGCGCGGGCCCTTTAAGCCGCTGCCATCTTTGCTGCGGGAACGGTGAAGCCGCCGCCGCCCCGCTTGGCCCCGCCCCTCTCCGGGCCGGCCCCGCCCCTCTCTGGGCTTCTCTTGGCCCGCCCCGCCCCTCTCCAGGCTTCTCCCGCTTGGCCCCGCCCCTCTCCGGGTCTCTCTTGGCCAGCCCCGCCCCTCTCCGGGCCGCTCCCGCGCTGCCCATTGGGCCCCGCCGCGGCACTTCCGGCGCCGCCGCGCCAGCGCTTCCTTTCCGGTCGCCATTGTCGTAGCGGGAGGTGAGTGAGGGCCGCGGGCTCCATCCATCGCCATCCGCCCGCTGGGGCCGCGTCCGCCGCCGTCTCAGCCCCGCGCGGAGCCGTGGAGGAGGCTCCGGGGGTGCCGATGGGGCCGCGCCGGGCCGGGGCCGGCGGGTTTAGGGGCGGCTCGGGTGTCCCCGCGTTAACCGTGCCCGTGTCCGCAGGCCGCAGCCATGGCGCCCAGCCGCAATGGGATGATCCTGAAGCCCCACTTCCACAAGGACTGGCAGCGCCGAGTCGCCACCTGGTTCAACCAGCCCGCCCGCAAGCTCCGCAGGTGAGTCCCGGAGCTCCGGGGGCCGCGGGAGGGGCTTTCCCGGCTGCTGCGGGGCCGCTTATGAAGCCAGGACGCCGTGGTTTGTTTAGACTTTCCCTGCTCGTGTTCAGGACGAGCCGCAGCCAAGTGATGAGACATCTCCGGAATCGCTGCATCCACAGTGATGAACGCTCTTCCCTGGGTCTCTGATGGCAGCAGCGGCCAGCCCGGCCCGATATTTGCTCCGGAGGCAGCGCAGGGCAGGAGATGCCTCCCTGCGAGGGCGGGAGTGGTAGAGATGCCGTGTACCCCGTGGCTGTCACAGGTGGGCAAAGAGGCTGGTGACACTGGGCTTGGGTTAGCCATAGTGTGACCAGCAGGAGCGGGGCCTGTCCCTGTACTGGCACTGCTGGTGTCACACCTGAAACTCCGGTGTTGTGTTTGGTCCCTCACTGCAAGGCAGACATTGAGGAGCTGGAGCATGTCCAGAGAAGGGAATGGAGCTGGGAAGGGTCTGGACCACCAGGAGTAGCTGGGGAGCCTCAGCCTGAAGAAAAGGAGACTCAGGAGGAACCTTTTGTGTCTCCACAACTCCCTGACAGGAGGGGATCAGGCTCTGGTCCCAGGGGAACGGGGACAGGAGGAGAGGGAGCAACCTCAGTTTGTGCTGAGGAAGGTTCAGGTTGGACTTCACAAGGAGTTTCTCCCTGGAAAGAGAAGGGAGGGAGAAGCTCTCAGGGGCTGCCTGGGGAAGTTCGGAGTGCCAAGTTGAGGCTGGAGGCATCACTCTGTGCTCTGGGCCGGGTGGATCAGGAGGGGATGGGGCACAGGTTGCTCTCAGTGCCCTCGGGGGTGTTTCCCAGGCTGAAGGATGGTGTGATGCTGCCGTTCCAGGAGGAAGGCTCGGCAGGCCAAGGCTCGGCGCATCGCCCCCCGGCCCGTGGCCGGCCCCATCCGGCCCATCGTCAGGTGCCCAACCATCAGGTACCACAAAAAGGTCCGTGCTGGCAGAGGCTTCAGCCTGGAGGAGCTTAAAGTAAGTACAGAGCATCGATTGAAAGCATTCAGATAATGTCTGAGCTCAGCTCCTTCTCCTGTCCTGTAAAACGTGACATCCTCAGGTGTTGATACCTGCTGATGCTGCCACATCAGGGAGGTCTGGCTGTGGATTTCCTGGCTCTGGGAGCAAGGAAAGACTGCTCTTACCTGTGATGGTGGGGTGGGTGTATAAAGGGTGCTTTGAAAGGTAAATGCCTGTTTATCTGGTCATTTAAAATTCTGTTAAAATCAAGCTGAAAAAGGGGAAATTTAGGTTGAAGATACAAAAGAAGTTCGTCCCTGTGAGGGTGGGGAGGCCCTGGCACAGGTGCCCAGAGAAGCTGTGGCTGGCCCATCCTTGGAAGTGTCCAAGGCCAGGTTGGATGGGCTTGGAGCAACCTGGGATAGTGGAAGATGTCCCTGCCCTTTGCAAGGGGTGGAACTTCCAGATCTTTAAAGTCCCTTCCGACCCAAACTATTCAGAGAGTCTATGAAATTTGAATTCTGAAAGAGCCTTGGAGTCTCCTAAACTTTTTTTGGGGAGGGGGAAGATTAAGATCACCTTTATTAAATTGTTTCTTTATGAAACATTTTTCTGCTAATTCTAAGTATTTTAGCCAATGTTTCTATGTTGAGGACCAAGTAAACCCAGCTCAATTTAGTTTCTAAGACTAGCAGGGGATATTGGTATAGGAAGAACCATTCAGCACAGCTTCTCAGAGTAGCTGGAGTAATAATAGTTGGATTAAAGTCAAAATAGTTGGATTAAAGTGGGAAATGTTCCCTGTCCTTGTCCCTGTGACGTGCCCAGGTGTGCTGGGCTGGTAAAGGTGGTCTGCAGGGCCACCCACATCCAGCTGTGATGAGATTCCACATCAGGGCTTGCTGGCAGCCACCAGATGCCTCTGCGCCTGGTTCAGTGTCTTAATTAAAACATTTATAACTGAAATTGGTGCACTGAGGCAGGGAAATTGTTCTTCTGGGTGCCAAAGACTTCATTACATATTTTTCTTTAATTTTTGGGTAATGACAGAACACAAAGCAGGATGCAGCTGTTTGTCTTCAAACAGAAAATGAGTTTTTTGTTTAATATAGTCTGAAAAAATAGTTTTTAGTGGTGTTGCCCTCAGTTTTCTTGCTTGCAAGTGTTTGAAATCTTGCAGTGCAGATTCTCACGCAGCTTCAAGAAAACAATGTATATTTTTAGCATTTATCTATTGGTTACATTTTTATTCTCTGGGAGGAGAAATGTGATGGAGGGTGATGTTCACCACCCAGGTCCAAGAGGTGGCAACCTGTGCAGCCAATCTCTTGACCTCTGTACAAATGTATATAAGTAATGGAGTCAAATAATTAGAATAGAATTAAAGGAAAAGCAGCTTTCCCTTGACCTGCTGTCTGCCTCATTCCTTGGGTCGCCCTGCAACAGACACAAAATGGTTATTTCAGATGGTTAGGAAAAAATCCCTCATTTAATGGAGCTCTCAGTATTCAGTGAACCAGAGTTGTCCATAAACTGACTCACAGATGTCTGTCTGAATCTGAGTTTAAATGAGTCCTGCAGGGCTTGCACTTTGCTTCTCTGCAAAAATCAGCCCAAGCAGCATCCTAAGCACTAAGACAGACCACGACACGCTTTGTTGGTGGTGTGGTTGGTCCCTCAGCCCTTCTCCAGACTCTGCATCCCATGCTGGCTGTGTTTGGATCCCTGCCTGGCTGTGGGAGCTGTGGGATGCTGACACCCCTCTCTGCTCTCTCCTCAGCTCGCTGGCATCAACAAGAAGTTTGCCCGGACTATCGGAATCTCCGTGGATCCCCGGAGGAGGAACAAGTCCACAGAGTCCCTGCAGGCCAACGTGCAGAGGCTGAAGGAGTACCACTCCAAGCTCATCCTCTTCCCCAGGAAGCCAGCCATGCCCAAGAAGGGAGACAGCTCTGTGAGTACCTCACTGCTGGAAATGGGAGGTTTGGTGCATTAGACCCTGCAGGCCTGGCAGGGTCAAGTCTAAATGGTGCACTCAGGGTTGCAGTGGCACTTCAGCCAGGCATTTGGCTGAGCTGCTGCTGGCTTGGTTTTGGTGCTGATTCCTGGAGCTTTGATCCTTGCTCAGCCAGCTGAGTTTTAGTTTAGAGAGCTAAATTGTCACAATGGCTGGAAATTCCCCTTGGAGTCAGTCCTGCTGGTGGAAGGCTGAGGGACAAGCTGTGAGTGTCTCCAGAGCTGTGTGCCAGGCAGGCTCCAGAAGGCGGTTGTTGTTGACATTCAAAAAATGGTTTTCATTAAAACCTCTCCAGGATCAGAGCAGAGCTGTGTTCCCTGGCTCTGTTGCCAGTAGATCCAGGGAACACAAGGGTGAGTTCAGGCTGTCCTCCCATCTTGTGGGAAATCTGGCAGCTCCAAACTGCTGAACTCCATCTTCAGAGCAGGGAGGAAGAGCCTCAAGCTGAAACGCTGATTCAGATGTGTTTGCTGGAAGTCAGCTGTATTCAGTAAACGTTCAATCATTCTTGTCTGATGATATACTCTTACAAGAAGCTGCAATCAACCTGAGGAGTTGCTGAGGAACATGTTGGGTGTATATGAGCTGTGGGGGCTCAACCTGGAGAAAAGGAACAGCCTCAGTTTGTGGCAGGGAAGGTGGTTCGGGTTGGACATCAGGAATTTCTTCCTGAAAGAGTGGTCAGGGATTGGAAGGGGCTGACCAGGGAGGTTTGGAGTTGGGTTGACAAGCTGGGGATCGGGCACAGGTTGCTCTTGATGATCATGGAGGTGTTTTCCAACGTAGATGATAGTGTATAAACTGGGAACAGCACAGGTGGTGTCAGAGCTGTCCCAGCTGGCAGAGCTGTGGCCCGGCCAGATCCGGGCACGGCGTGGGTGCCCAGTGCAGCTCAGCAGTGCCAAACGCTCTGAAGTGCTGGGTTTGTTGCCCTCTGCTGCCAAAGCTCCTGTCAGGATCATTAGCACCATGTTTAGGCTGGCTACCTGCATACAGGCTGTGCTTTAGCTGAGGTTTTTGCCAGAGAAGTTTGAATTCTGTTCTCCTAACGTTCCCATCTTCTGTTGTGCAGCCAGAGGAACTCAAGATGGCCACTCAGCTCACAGGACCTGTTATGCCCATCAAGAATGTAAGTGTCATTTAATCATGTTCTGTGTGATGTGATTGAGGTTGAACTTGCAGAGAGGGTTCTCTCTTTGCTGTCTCACAGCTTGAGGCTGGTTGTCTACAGGCATTGCCTGTCCTGGATAAAAAAAACCCCAGGAATCAGTCTCTGAGAGAACTGTGAAATTGAGGGTTTAGCTGGGGTAGGAGTGCTGTGGCAGGTTCTGTGGTCACCATCTGTCCCTAAATTGTCCTGCTTCCCAGAGCTGCTGTCAGGAGTGTCACAAACACCTACTCCCTACAACTCCCTGACAGGAGGGTGGAGCTGGGAGCAGGGTCAGGCTCTCCTCCCAGGTGACAAGTGACAGGAAACAAGAGGAAACAGCCTCAAGCTGTGCCAGGGGAGGTTTAGATTGGAAAATTGCTTCAGACTTTCCATCCCTGACACACCCGCCCAGGGCAGTGGTGGAGTCCCCATCCTTGGAAGTGTTCAAAAAACACATGGATGTGGCACAACATGTGGATGAGGACATGGTTGCTGGTAACCATGGTGGTGCTGGGCTAACAGGCTCACTATTAAAGATCTTTACCACCCTTAACAATGCTGTGATTGTGTGAAACCTGACTCCGGTTTCCTTCCCGGGGTGCTTGTTTTTATTCCTGCTGCACTGAGCTCGGGGCAGAGCAGCCAGCGGGAGCAGAGCAGGCTGAGGGCAGGGCCTGTAGGTGGCACGAGTGCTCCGTTCCCACTCTGCTCCTCCCGGGGATGATTGTGGGAAGCCCCTGCTCCCTGCCCCCAGGGCCAGGCTGACTGTCTGGCGCTCTCTCCGCAGGTTTTCAAGCGGGAGAAGGCTCGTGTCATCTCGGAGGACGAGAAGAACTTCAAGGCCTTTGCCAGCCTTCGCATGGCCCGGGCCAACGCCCGCCTCTTCGGCATCCGCGCCAAGCGCGCCAAGGAGGCGGCGGAGCAGGACGTGGAGAAGAAGAAATGAACTGTTCTCCCCAGAACTGTCAATAAAGAGCCGTAGAGAGCCGAGTGTGCTGTGGTTTTGGGGCACATGTGCCGAGCGGAGCCGCCCCTGGTGCCGGTGCAGGGATGTGTTGGAGCGTGGGAAGCCTCGTTTGCTGTGATTGGAGGCTCCACATGTCCCTGACAGCGAGTCAAACACCTGCCTTGTGCCCACTCCTCTGCCTTGCCAGGGCTGCAGCCTGGGCTGCCTTCTGCTCTCATTCTGAGGGGCTTTGGGGGTTCCTCCTCTGCGCCAGGCTTTGTCTGCTGCCCCTTCTCCCTGCTTCCCATGCCAGTGTTCCTGGTTTGATGATTTCCACACCTCTCTGTGAGGCAAAGCTGTACAAGTTGGGTGTTATGCTGGGGGTCACTCAGGTGCTGCCCATGTGGGGGGCTTTCCCCACTTCTGGGGGGGTGGATACAGGGGGAGCAGGGTGTGGCCCAGCTCCTCAGCTGGGCTTGGATGGAGCTGAGTTCCGTGTTACTGCTCTGCCATCCTGCACTCCCTGGCCCTTGGCTCAGCCCCTGCTGCAGTTCTGGGGCCCTTTCAGCCATTTCTTCATGTCTTAAAGGCCAGCCCATGGTAGATGTGGCACCTGGGGACATTGTGGTGGCCTCGGCAGTGCTGGGGAGAGGGTGAACTGATCTTGGAGCCTTTTTCCAACCCAAATGATTGTTATGCTTCAAGTGGCACCACAGGAGCTCAGGGGGAACAGGGGTTCTGGCCAATCCTTGTGACTGTTGGGGGGATCCCAGGCTCTCCCCGTCCCTGGGCCAGTGGCTGATGGGTCACTGGGATGTGTCAGTGGGGTCAGAGCTGCTCCAGGAGCACTCACCCAACCGTTGTTGTGTCATCAGTTCTGGGATGGGATGGAGCACTGGCACAGCTGCATGGATCTGGGCAGTTCAGAGAGGCAAGATGTGCCTGGTGAGGTGTTACCTGTGTCCAATTGCCACGGTGTCCCTCCAGCCCCTCTGCCCATCCCGTGTCCTGCCGTGGGTCGGTGCCTCCTGCCCCGCCGAGCCGTGCTGGAGCCTGTGGGGGGAGTGGGAAGGAGAATGGCCTATTTCTGCCAGGCAGGCTGGGGATTAGCTCCCGAAGCCCGGGCCCTGCGGTGCCCTCGTGCTCGTTAGCCCTATCTGCATTTTAATCCCTCCAAATTTGAGCTAATTACATCATCTTCCATAAAGCTGGGTTGACAGTGCTGCAGTGCTGGGGGGACAGGGGTGGGTGGGGGTCCCGGGCCGGGGCTTCAGCATGTGGGGCTCCATGTGCCTGGAATGTGGGTCTGGATGCTCCAGCATGTGGGGAGGGCACCCGGTGTGTTTGGGGGACCCCACCCTTGTGCTTGGGCTGTTGGCTGACAGTGTGGGGGGCCAGGACCAGGGTGGCCTTGGGTACCCCATGGGGAGCAGCTGGGGAGGGTGGGGGGCTGTGACTGTGCCACGGGGGTCTCACTTGGAGCAGGAGCTCCTGCCCTGGCACAGCCAGCGGTGCTGGGTCCCCTGTGGACCCTGCACAGCCCCGGTGCAGGGTGGGCTCGTCTCCGGAGCCGGCAGCGAGGCAGTTAACGGAGCTTGTCATCCATCTCCCTCTTTAGGGCTCCGCTCCCGAGCTGCAGCTTGAGTCAGTTGTGTGGAGGTGGCAGCGGCAGCAGCTCCGGCGGGCACACCGGCACGGCGGGCACCCCGACACAGCCCCTGCCCTGCCGTGTCCCAGCCCAGGCCACCAGCACCCAGGTGAGGGGGCGATGGGCAGGGTGGGACCCGCTGTCCCCTCCTCCCAGCGATGGATGATGCCAAGGGGTGCCCGCGATCCCGGGGAGGGGGGACGGTGCCCACCGGAGCTGGGGCACCCGAGCCATGTGCCGGGGAGGGTCTGGGCACTGCGTGACTTCCCCAGGAAAATTTGGCCGGGCACGAGAGGGCACAGGTGGGCGGGACCTGCCCCCGGACCTGCCCCTGCCCCATCCAGGAACCCCCAGGACCTGCAGGTAGGGGGACAAGCCCCGGACTGGGGACGGGACTGGCAGAGCCCCTCGCTGATCCCTCAGGCAGCATCGCCCGGCTGAGCGTTACCAGCCTCCGAGGGGAGGATGAACACTGTCCCCAGCACGGGGGAATCCATCACCTGGTGGCACAGACACGGAGTTGGTGTCCCCGCTCCCCTCCGGAGAGCCCTGCCCAGGGTGGAGGTGCTGCCTACGGGGGGTTTCCACTCCACAGCCCCACACGGGGCACTCCAGGCTGGGTGCCCCACCCCACTGAGGTCCCCCTTCCCCTCGGGACTCATCCTGCTCCTGGGGCGGGGCTGGGACAGAGCCGAGCACAGCCCTGCAGGACCATGTGAGCCCCCACAGCAGCGCCCATGGTGCTGGCTGGGACTTGTGGGCACACGGGCAGTGCCACGAGGGTGCCCCATCTCCCGCTCACTCCACTGTGCTTTGATGCCTTGCAGGGCCCCGCGGAGCACCGGGACTGGAACCGACCACCCCGCCCCGGAGCGTGTTCCTGGGGTCCCTCCGCCTCTCACCGGGGCCGTTCCTTGCACCGCGGGGCGCCGTGTCCCGGGCATGACGGGCACCTGCCCGGCTCCCTGACGGCGCCCG
>JBBMKD010000025.1:19796247-19841189 GCA_037834095.1 Argya squamiceps
GCCACCGCCTGCGCACCGGAGGCAGGTGAGGCCCGAGCGCGGGGACCGGGGCGGGGGGAGCGGGGGCACGGCCGGAGTCGCTTCCCCCGCGCCGGGGCCGCTGCGGGGCCACCGGGACGGGCTGCGAGGACCGGGTACGGGCGAGCCCTCGGTGTGGCGGGGCTCCCTCCGCATTGCCGGGGTCAGACCTGCCGTCCCGGGACTCGGTGCCGAACGGGCGGCAGGTCAGAATTTGCCCGTTATGTGTGGAGTTTCTTCCCCCCTGAAACACCGAACATCCCGGTGCCGGTAACGGCAAGGTAAGGAGGAATTCGGCACACGGTGAGGGAGAGCGGGGGAACCTCCCGTTATCTTGGGGTGCTCGGCCGCTGCCTGCTCCGGTTTGGGGGTGACCGGGACCCTCCCTCCATCACGGTTTGAGTGTGGTCGGGACACTCCCGCCATCCCGGTTTGGGGTTTGGGGCAGCAGATATCCGGGTGTGTTGCAGCTGGGGCAGGAGATAAGCGGGATGTCCAAGAGCTCCATTGGGTGCTGTGACACCGGGACAGCGGGTGGCACGGGGGACACTCACAAACAGGGGGTTCAGCCCCCCAGGATTCTCCCCCAGGAGGAGCTGCCCTGTCCCATCACTGTCACCACCCCCGCGGGGTGTGGTGACACCCCCATCGCTCCCAAGGCCACCCAGGTGTCCCGGCAGGGGAGCCCACTCCAGCCTCGGGGTTGGATCAGGGCCGGGGAGAGGCTGTGCTCAGGGTTCCTTTCAAACTGTTGGGGCGCAGTGGAGGGATGGAATATATTCCACAGAGTGGGAATGGCATAGATCAGTGAACTGGGTGACACTTCGCATCCTGCCCCGTTATTGTGGGTCAGGAGCTGCCCCACTGCAGGGCACTACTTGGGGAACTGAGGAATGGGCCAGCCAGCCCTGGGGCAGGCAAGGGACACAATGCCAGCTGTAAATACTTGGGAGACAAACACCTGGGAAGAGCTGCTGAAACCAAGGGGTGGCATTGGCAGAGTCCTGGGGACACTACAGTGCAGAGTTCTGTGCTGGGACAGTGGGGTCAGAAGAGCTGATTTTGGGTTCAGCTGCTGTCAGAAAGGTCTTCTCCTGCCTGGATTTTCCGTGCTTTGCTCAAGGCAAGGCTAAGTAGGCAGCTGGGACAAAGGGGAGGGAAACACCTCTGGGTGCATCAGTGCCATCCTCTCAGCAGCCGCGTTGGCTCCTCCTCGGCAGGAATCGGCCGAGCCCTGAGCACGGGCTACTGCCGCCTGTGCCACGGCAAGTTCTCCTCGCGGAGCCTGCGCAATGCCTTCGGGAAGGTGCCCGTGCTGGGGGAGAACTCGGAGAAGCAGCGGCGGGTGGACCAGGTGTTCTTCGCCGACTTCCAGCGGCTGGTGGGCGTGGCGGTGCGGCAGGACCCCGCGCTGCCTCAGTTCGTCTGCAAGAAATGCCATGCCCAGTTCTACAAGTGCCGCAGCGTCCTCCGCACCTTCATCCAGAGGGTGAACGCCTCGCCCACGGGCCACGCCAAGTCCAAAGGAAAGTAGGTGGCCTTTCTTGCCTCCCGGGAGCAGCACCATGTCGTGGTGCTGCATTTTCCCCTCCACGGCCCCCAAATCCCACTGTGCCGCTCTGGTTTTTGCAGGAGCAGCGGGGTCCAGGCGCAGATGGGTATGGAAGGAGGTGCCTCCTGCCTGGGTGAGTGCCCACCCTGCTTTTCCTTCTGCCACAGGAGGGCTGGGGTTGATGGATGGTGAGAAAGGACCACGTGCAGGGGGTGGTTGTGGAGTTCTTTGACACAGCTGGTTGTGGTTCTTCCTCCCTCTGGCTTCCCAGGAGAGTCTTCACCTTCCTGAGCTGGGCCAAACAGGCAGAGGTTCACCTAGGGGTGGGCAGAGCAGGTTTGGGTGGCAGTGCCAGGCCTGTCCCAGCTGCTGTTGGACAGTGGGGACAACTGGAAATACCTTTTCAGTTGTGAATAATGGAGGGAAGTGGTGGAGTCACTATCCCTGGAGGTGTTTAAGGAAAGACTGGACATGACACTCAGTGCTCTGGTCTGGCTGACAGGGTGATGTTTGGTCACGGGTTGGACTCAGTGATCTCAGAGCTCGTTTCCAACCTCAATGGTTCTGTGATCCTGGCAGTCACTGGCACTTCCCCACTCCAGCCCTTTGGGGCGGCTCCCACCTGCCTTCTGGGGCATCCCTGGGGGAGCAGTTCCACAGTCTTAAGCTGCGTCAGGGGAAATATAGGTTGGATATTTGGAAGAAATTTTTCACTGAAAGAGTGATTAAATACTGGAATGGTTTGCCCAGGGAGGTGGTGGAGTCACCATCTCTGGATGTGTTTAAAAAGAGACTGGATGTGGCACTTGGTGCCACGATCTAGTTGAGGTGTCAGGGCTGGGTTGGACTCGATGATCTTGAAGGTCTCTTCCAACCTACACATTCTGTGATTCTGTGATCCCCTCCGCGTCCCCTCCGCGTCCCCTCCGTTATCCCCTCCGTTATCCCCTCCATGTCCCCTCTGTGTCCCCTCCCTGCCCAGTCCTGACTGTGGTGCCTCTCCCCTGGCCAGTTGACCTGATCACGTCCAGCCCGCAGTGCCTGCACTGTGATTCTGTGATCCCCAGCCCCTCCGTGTCCCCTCCGTGTCCCCTCCGTGTCCCCTCTTTGTCCCCTCTTTGTCCCCTCTTTGTCCCCTCTTTGTCCCCTCTTTGTCCCCTCCGTGTCCCCTCCGTGTCCCCTCCCTGCCCAGTCCTGACTGTGCTGCCTCTCTCTCCCCCGGCCAGTTGACCTGATCACGTCCAGCCCGCAGTGCCTGCACAGCCTGCTGAGGTGGACACACGCCCATGCCGGGAGCTGCCCGGCGGTGCCCGGGCTGCGCAGCGTGCTCTCCTCCGAGTACTGCGGCATCATCCGCGCCGTGTGGGGCTGCGGCCACGGCCACGACTACGTCATGGACACGGACTCAGACTGCAGCTCCGTGCTGCTGGACACCGCCCTGGCCGCCCAGCGCGAGTGGAGCAAGGGTGCGGCGCAGCAGCGCCTGACTGACAACGGGGCCGGGGCGGGCGATGCCGAGGCTGTTCCTGCTCCCAAAGCTCAGCACGCTGCTCCAGTAAGGACAGCTCCTTGCCAGCAGCCCTCCAGCAAAGGGACCACGGCCGTGCCGCTGAGCGTGGAGAATGAGCCGCCACAGGACAGGGATCTGTCTCCCTCGCAGCTGGACAGCACGGCCGCTGGCCAGGAACAGGCCCTGCCTCAGCCTGGCTCCCCACTGAGCGCTGCCACAGGTAAGGGATTTGCTTCCTGGTCTCCCTCTCAGATTCAGGGGATGGACAGGGAGATGGAGGGGTGGCCCAGGAGGTCACAAGGGGCTGGGCTCTCTCCTCGGAGACTGCTGTTCCTCAAGGAGGGCGCAGATCCTTCTGGGAAGTGCTCAGAGATTGGCCTCTGATAAGGGAGGAGGATGCTGAGCCGTGCAGAGGGACAGGAGAACATGGGGTCATACTCCTGGCCCTGTGTGCTGTTTCCCCTCTGATAGAGGGGAGACCCTGCTGCCAGGCTTTTCCTGGGGATATGGAGTGGTCACTGGTTCCTCAGCACGATATTTGCCACATGTTTCTTTCGGCTCAGCCCTGAAGTTGGGTTTCCCTGCTGCACAGCAGCTGATGCTGGATCCCAGGAGACCCTTCTGTCCCTAAAGGAAAACTGCTGAGTGGGTTTGGGCTGTGTGCACTGCCCCAAACACCACTTCCAGAAGCAAGGAATTAACACCCATTTTGAGTTCCAGAAGTGGGGCTGTGTTCAGCTCCAGCACCCACAGGAGACGTCTGCTGCTGGACACACACAAGAGTGGTGGCTGGGACTTGCCTGGGGACAAGTCTCAGTTACAGGTGTCACAGGGGGAACCAAAAGCTGCTCCTGGGAGCTGCAGGGTCAGGGTGGAGCACAGACAGGACCGTTTCTGGGCAGAGGGGACAGTTTAGTTTAAACAATCATTATTGCCATGGGACCCTGTGTGACCATGTGAGTGCTCCCAGAGCTGCTGTGGGTCTGCTGCTTTTCCTTGTAACCCACCGTGTTCTCCTTCATTCCCTAGGACAGTTGAGTGGGAAGCAGGTTCTGTCTGCAACGTCGGATGAGCGGGTAAAAGACGAGTTCAGTGACCTTTCTGAGGGGTGAGAGAAGAGTGGGTTTAAAATAGCCTAAATGTCTTCTTTGCCAGTGGGAACTCCCCAGCCCGGAGAGCTCTTTCTCCACCAGCACAGGGGGCTGTGCCTCAGCCATCACGTAGCTCATGGCACTGAGGCTCTGAGCTGCCTCCTCTGCTCTGGGGGGTTTGCACACACGTGTGCTCCGTGTTTGTGGGCTGCTTCCAGCAATCGTGGCCCTGTTTTGTCCCCTCTCTGTGCTGGGAGCCGTGCTGGGAGCTGCTGCTCCAGCCCCTCAGCCTCCGGGCAGTTCCTCCACTGCTGGGGCTGTGGGAGAGCAGTGGGAGTGGGAATGCAGGCACAGGGTGGCACGTGGAGAAACCACCCCCATTGCTCCCAGGGAGAGCCATTCACTGGGAAACGGGAGCAGCAGGGACCTGGCAGCTCCAGAGCCCGTTGTGACAAGGAATTTGGCTCAGTCCAGCCCAGGTGTTTGGAATGGGGCTGTAAATACACGAATCCAGGCGTTCCGAGTCTAAAGGGCCAAGTGCAGAGGGACTCCAGTGTCAGCTGAGCCTGTCAGCTGTCACATTAAAAAGGCTGCTGCAATTTATTGCCTATTTCCTGTCTTCAGGAATTAATTGCTTCTTTTATGGCTTGAAGCCTAAAAGGAGGAAAAAGAAAACTCCAAATATGGCTGTTACTTTTGAGGGAATACAGAATGACCTGCAGCTTCATTAACCTGCACCAGACAACTATGTGACATTCTTGCTCCACAAAATTCCTTTTCCCAGTAGAGGAAGCAGCAGCCACATCCCTCACCCATGAATAGATCCTTTCAGTAACAGCCTTTTTTTTTGTTCTGCTGACAGTGGTTTGATTATTCTTGCAGAGATTTAGCCCTGAAAGGGCCTGATTTGGGTCTTTGCTGTGTTCACCGGCGCCGTGTTTGCTTGGGGAGAGGATGGGGGGAGAACACGTGGAGCAGCTGCTGTGCTGTGCCATGGGGGAGATGGATGTGCTGGGAATGGGGAATTGCTGGTGCTGAGGGTCAGCCTGAGGTCATGTTGGTAAAGGGCAGCTTCTCTCTCTCAGGGACTTCTTGAGCGACGATGAAAGCGAGAAGAGAAACGTGCAATCTTCAGATGACTCCTTTGAGCCTTACCCTGAGAAGAAGTAAGGGGCTCTCAGGGTGGGTGGGGGGCTGTTGCCCACCCCTGTCTTTCCTTATGGCTCTGTTCCCTACACATCCCTGCCTGGGGGTCACAGAGATGCCCCCAGGCTCCCCACTGGGTTAAATTGGCTGGGCCCTCATCACCAGCCTGGCACAGCCACAGCCTGGCTCATGTTCCTGGGGCTGTGCTCCTGCTCTGCCAGGTCACAGTCAGGGGTAACAGCTGGGGACACTTTGGTGGATCTAAACCCAAGATCAAGTCTTAAACCACTGTCCTGGTTCTTTCTTGGAGGGTTTCTGGCAAGAAAAGCGACAGTAAAGAAGCAAAGAAGGCGGAAGAACCCAAAATAAGGAAGAAGCCAGGGCCTAAGCCAGGCTGGAAAAAAAAAATCAAATGTGAACGGTAAGGAGGGTCTCAGGGCTGGGCTGGGCTGCAGGCACACGCCCACAACACCTCACACACCTCTGCTTGCAGGGAGGAGCTGCCCACCATCTACAAGTGTCCTTACCAAGGCTGCACTGCTGTCTACAGAGGGGCTGATGGCATGAAGGTGAGCTCAGGCTCTGCTCCTGTCCCACACTGGAGCCACTTCCATGTGAGCAGAGGATTCCTGATGGGTTTAATTCCCCATCCCACGCTGCAGGGGGCAGTGAGCCACTAAAAGCAACCTGCTGGGAGTCCTGGCCTTTTCCAATCTGCTCTGGTTGTCCCTGTTTCTCCTGTCCTTGAAACCTGCCACTGGCTCACAGCAACCCTTGGAACAGGCTCCACTGTGTCCAGCTAAAGCCCCTGCTGCCAGGGCTAGATTGGGATGCAAATCCTGCTTTGGCACATGGTGGTCTCAGTGTTTGGGGATCCAAGTTGTTCCCTGTCAGCAGCTCTGGCCTTGCCTTGCAGAAACACATCAAGGAGCACCACGAGGAGGTGAGGGAGAGGCCCTGCCCTCACCCTGGCTGCAACAAGGTGTTCATGATCGACCGGTACCTCCAGCGGCACGTCAAGCTCATCCACACAGGTGTGTCCCAGCAGCTGGCAGGTCACAGACACCCAGAGCCCCCTGCCACCCTGTCTGGGGGTGCTAAGGCCCTGGGGTGGGGGGACAGGAGGTGCTGAGGCCCTGGGGTGGGGGGACGGGACTCCCTGTGTGCCTGTGAGCATGGAACAAGCTGCTGTGCAGGGGACATGAGGCAGGGGAGGGGTTCAGACTCCCACAGGGCAGCTGTGTGTGCAGGGCACATTGCAGGAACTCTGCAGAATCCATGACTGTCCTGTTTCCCGTGGCAGAGGTACGGAATTATATCTGTGATGAGTGTGGGCAGACCTTCAAACAACGCAAACACCTCTCGGTCCATCAGATGCGGCACTCGGGAGCGAAGCCCCTGCAGTAAGTGATTCCAGTGGGGAGCAGAGGGCTCAGTCACTGACCCTGGCATGGTAATTGTGGGGTACAAACCCTGCCTGGAGCTGGCAGCATCCTGGCTGGACCACTTTAAACAGAGTGAATGAGGAGAGGGTCACAGAGCACCTCTGCTATGAGGAAAGTCTCAGAGTGCTGGGTGTGTTCAGCCTGGAGAAGATTCCAGGGAGGCCTTAGAGCCCCTTGCAGTGCCCAAAGGGGCTCCAGGAGAGCTGGGGAGAGACTTGGGACAAGGTCTGGAGTAACAGGACAAGGGGGAATGGCTTCCCACTGCCAAATGGCAGGGTTAAATGGGATATTGGAAAGATACTCTTTCCTGTGAGGATGGTGACGCCCTGGCACAGGTTGTGGAAGTGTTCAAGGCCAAGCTGGGTGGGGCTTGGAGCAACATGGGATAGTAGAGGGTGTTGCTGCCCTTGGCAGAGGGTGGGATGGGATGTGCTTTAAGGTCCCTTCCAGCCCAAACCAGCCCAGGATTCTGTGCTTCAATGAAATGTCCATTCCCAACACCTGCTCCGGCCCCAGCATTCTCCCTGGCCGAGCTGGGCAGCCCCAGGCTGGTGCTGAGCCCCTTTGGCCTCGGCAGGTGTGAGATCTGTGGGTTCCAGTGCCGCCAGCGCGCCTCCCTCAAGTACCACATGACCAAACACAAAGCCGAGGCCGAGCTGGAGTTCGCCTGCGACCAGTGCGGGAAGCGCTTCGAGAAGGCCCATAACCTCAACGTCCACATGTCCATGGTGCACCCTCTGACCCAGACTCAGGACAAAGCCAAGCCGCTGGAGCCAGAGCCCCTCCTCCTCCTCACCGCTTCAGGGACTGCGGAAGGGCAGGCGGTGAAGCCAGAAGTGACTGCACAGCCCGAGCCCACCTGAGGGGACGGGGACACCGTCCCAGCCCAGCCCCGTAGAAGCCCGTGGAGATTTTTAATCTACGTTTTAGTCTCCCAAAGAACTCGGTGGAATTAGCTTCAGCTTGCTCAGAAAAGGCTTGTTCTCATGCAGTGATTTCCATGCTCACGTCTGATTCAGCAGTGTTGTACTAAGAGTGTCTAATCCCAGGGGAGGGGACGTTGGCAGTGCCCCTACGTGTCCCCAGCCCCACGCACACGTTGTAGAAACCAAGTTGGCCACAACTGTTCCCTGCCTGCACAGAGGTGCCCCCGGGGGCTCGAGGGGGACAGAGGACAGTGGGACAACTTTTAAGGAGACATTTTGGTTTGGAAAAGAAGAAAAACAAACAAAAAAAACCCCAACGTGATTATGATTCCCAAAGCAAGTCTACAAGTCTAAACTGAAACTTTGTAACCTACTTTTTATTGTAACAAGAGCTTCATGGTTATGCTTGTAATAAATTATTTACAAAGTAATTTGAAAAAAAAAATGGCCCAGGTGAGAAAGGTGGCTTCTTGTGTTAGGTGCAATTGAGGTGTTGGGCTGAGTCCATTCCTCAGAACAACTCCAGCTCTTCCTCCAGCTCCATGTCCACAGCAGGCTGTGAGAAGTGCAGAAGGGTGGCTCCCAGCTCTGGGTCGAGTCCTTTACAGGTGCTCAGGAGCTGGGGAGAGGGCAGGGAGCCAGTTTAGCTTTCCTCATGCTTCCTTAAAACCAGTTCCAGCAACACCGGGGCATTTTGCTGCTTTCTCAGCCAAGCACAGGCAGAGGAGGGGGGAAACCTTCATTCATGCCCGTGGCTGTGCCTGACAATTCCCCCAGAGCCAGCGGGAATGGCCACACGAGGGCAGGGTCTGAGTTCTGGGAGCGGTGCAGGATGTGGCCATGGCACCGCACGAGCAGCAGGTGTCCCACCGAGCTCGGCACAGGTCTGGGATCCGTGCCCGAGGGAGCACTCCCAGCTCACACACTGGGGAAAAAGGGAGAGAACACCTGCACGTACCGGCTGGATGTTCCCAAAGCTCTGGGCCGGGCAGTGTGGGATGGCTCCCAGCAGGAACTGCCGGGCTGCAGAGATCAGCTCCAAGGGATCCTGCACGACACGGGAGAGACACGGCCATGGAGGAAAAATGTCACCCTCGGAACAGCAGGAGCCACCACCCCACACCCGAGGCTGTCAGCACAGAGGGCAGAGGGATGCTCAGGGTTTGGGAGCAGCCCTGGCAGTTCCTCTGTGCCCCAGGGGATGAGGAACCTGCACAGGCCCCCTCTGTTCTGCACAGGAAGGTGGGAACAAGAGGGATGCTGCAAGTGCTGCTGCAGGGGAAGAGCTAAAGAATAGGATTGGTTACAAGAGGTTTTAAGCTGGGGAGGGGTAGATTTAGACTGGATATTAGGAAGAAATTTTTCTCTGTGAGGGTGGGAGAGGCCCTGGCACAGGGTGCCCAGAGAAGCTGTGGCCCCATCCCTGAAAGTGCCCAAGGCCAGGTTGAATGGGACTTGGAGCAACCTGGGATAATGGGAGGTGTCCCTGCCCATTGCAGGGGTGGAACAGGACAAGGTTTAAAGTAATTTCCAACCCAAACCATTCTGGAAGTCTATGACAGGAGAAAAGGAGAGTCCAGGCTTTGCTTACGTGCTCTGTGGGGTGTTGATCAGACTGAGGCAGGACTTCCCCTTCCACAAAGAGCTGGAGCAGCTGGATGTACATGTGGAGTGCCACGCTGAGGAAGGCTGGCTCCCTCCGGAGCAGCTCCCGCTGGAAGCCGGGGGTGAGGCTGGAGGGGTCACACAGGGGCTCTGTCAGCTCTGGGACACACACAGGCACAAGGCAAACACAGCTGCTGCTCTGCCCTGTCTGATCTGAGTCTCACTGTGAGCAGGGCCACCCCAGGAAGGGAAGTTGGCTCCAAAACCTTGTGTTTGGAGCACAAGGCTGAAGGGACACGCCTGGCAAAGTTCTTTAGCAGAAGGTGCAGGGCTTCTCAAACAGCATCGTGCCCTGACGAGGTGTCCTGTCCTGGTAGGAGGTACCTGTGCTCACCTACAGGCCAGCAGTGCTGTTACCTCCCTGCCAGCTGCTGTGGATGCCAACACCACCCACATCCCCTCTGACTCCTCATTCCCAGCCCAGCAGGAGGTACCTGTAGAACGCCAGGGGCAGGAGCCGGGTGTGCTGGTATGAGGCTGCTCTGTGCAGGACACGGCACTTCCCAGGGTCTGCAAGGACAGGGAGAGGCACTGAGCACCCCCAGAGGGCCCCACGTCACCTTTCCCACTTCTGGAGCAGCACAGGGGCTGCAGCTTCCTTCCAGGCCACCATAAATACATGTGCTTGGGGGTGGTGACCAGCAAAAGAAGCAAGTTGCCCCCTCAGGCTTTCTCTACCAGCAGGAACAAGACTGAGTTCAGTCACTCCTGATCATCAGTTGGGTCTGCCACACTCTGGGATAGAAGCAGGATGTTCTCAGCTTTCACACAAGTGGTTTTTGTGCTGCTTCCAAAGGCCCAGCAGCCCCTTCTCACAGGGACATTCCAACCCAAGGGATGGGTCACCCGTCCTTCCACCCCTTGGGGACAGGGCTCACCTCTCTCTGCTGAATGGAAGAGAAGTGGCCAGGATGTGCCCCTCTCTTCCAGGCACTGCAGGATCTCCAGGGACCATTCCAGAGATGTCTGAAAATCCACTCCTTCCTGGGTGTCAGAAAGGAGAGGTCTCATTTCTCCTGGGCTGTGGTTGCATCAAAGCAGGAAGAACCCCCACAAGAGACTGCACATGAAGTGCTCTGCTAAAGGACCTTAGGAATTTACCCCAAGTCTCTCCCCTCACCTGGCAGCCTGGATTCCCCCAGGGGAATCAGGCACCTGAGCAAGGCAGTGTCTTCCTCACCAAACCAGGCCACCACAGGGCCCCACTGAGAGGGGGGAAAGCTGGTTTGGGTTGGAAAGGACCCTAAAGATCATCCAGTCCCACCCCTCTGTCATGGGCAGGGACACCTTCCACTAGACCAGGCTGCTCCAAGCCCCATCCAAGGTGGATTAACCAACAGAGCACATCCTGCACCCACCCCACTGCAGCAGCTTCCATCCCCTCTAACATTCCTAGTGACAACATGTCTTGGGATTATTGTGGGGTTTGTTTTTCATTACTCATTTCACATGGATTAACCTCCCAGCTCTGTCTGCTCAAGATGCTTCTCTCCTCCCTGGCTCTTCCCCCAGACTCTCCCACGGGCAGACTGAGACCAAATGGTTATTTTTGCCCTGAATGTGCTCCCTGATCCCATCTGTGAGGTGACTCCCCAAATGGCTGCACTTCAAAGCTGAGGTGACAGCAAAGGGACAGAAACAAGCCTTCACAGGCAGCAGGATGCTCAGGGCAGGCAGCTGCTGGAAGCAGCCTGTCATCTTTGCTCCTTCACTAAATAGCATTAAACCATTTGGAAACTCATGTTCCTCCTTCCTGGGCAGCCCTTCTCCCATGAAGTACCACATTCCAGCCTGAGGAAAAACATCATCTGATAGATGTGAGATGCTACACAAAAGCTGAATGAGATACCAGGTTCCTGCACTACCTGGGAGGTGTAAAGTCTGAACAGGAAACTGAAAACAGTAAATCATCCAGGAGGAGAAATAAAAGTAGTGAAAGGGGAGATAATGTCAGTGAGAGGAAAACACGGGTTTAATCTGATGGGAACAGAAGGGCTTTCAGCAGCCTTGTCTGGGGTGTTGCTGATCCCTTCCTCCTGGCAGAACAAGCTCCCAGCCTTCCCAGTGCTGCTGCAAAGCATTTTTGGGCAGCAAACCAAGCTGATGAGACACATCCAGTGTCATGAGAATTCCCTCGGGGCTGAACTCACCTTTGGTGCTATTCTGGCTGAGATGAGATCCAGGAGAGAGAAGAACAGCAGAGCAACAAGGAGCTGGAAGGAAAAGAGGCTGCCTGTTAGTTGTGCCTGTAGTGGTGACTTGGAACTTGGCCTTTCCAGTCAGGGAATATAAACGTTTCACCAGGTACATTCCCAGACTGGAGCTGGATGAACCACAGAGTGTTTCACCTGCTGGGACCCCAGTTACCCCCAGCCCTCCCACAGTTCTCCCTCCCCCTGGCACCCTCCAGGAATTTTGAGGGGAAAGCTGCAGCTATTCCCTGTGTGCCAAGTGTACTCAGTGACATCAGACTGGCAGCTTCTGCTCCAGACAAGTACAAACAGTGGAGGAGTCAATCCCACAGGAAGAGGAGCTGCTGCCTGGAGCAATAAAACCTCCAGAGCAAACACAATGCCCAGGTTCCTCTCCAGCACTGTCACCTGTGAGCCTCTGGCACAGGGACACTCCCCATGCTGAGCCCTGACCTTTCCCTGGAAAATCAACAGCCAGAAGTGCCAGGCAGCAGCCCAGCTTCCTCCTCAGCTGAGCCCCCCAGAGATTCCCCCTTGCACTGAGGTGACAGGCAGAGCCATTTCCTGGGCCAGACTTGGGAAAACCCTCAGGAAATCTGTCTCTGGGAATCCCAGCACAACTTCCCAGAGCCCTTAAAATGCCTGCCCTGCTGTCTCACAAGCTTCCTGCGTCTCCTTAACTCTCCAGCCAAGTTGCCCAATTTAAAATCCACAAGGACTGCTGTTGTTGGAGGGACAGGGAATCCTGGCACGCCACAGATGGAGCTCTGTCTCTGCAGGGCTCTCTCCAGCTTCAGTTTTTAAAGCAGCAGTTGAACAGCCCTCCCAGACTTCACAGGAGCCACAGTCTGAGGTAAAAGTTTAAGCTTGGAACAGTTTTGCCTTCAGGATAAGAATTTAGCAACTGGAATTTACAGCCACCTTTTATCAACTATCCACCAGCAAGATTTCCCAACAGGGATCACCAGGGATGCAGCACTATCTCAGGACAGCTCCTCTCACTTCAAGACCTCCTATTTCTGGTTTTCAGGTGTAGGGAAGAGCAGACACATCAAATGCACCCAGCCTTGCCTGCTCTGAGTCAGTCCCCAGCCTCTGCAGTGCCTCTCTCCCCCGTCCTGGTGGTGATTGCTGCAGGATGGCCCCATGGAGGAAGGCAGCTGAGAGCCAGGGGGGGTCAGAGACAGGGAAAGCTGCCCCTGAACAAAGGAACCTGGGAAACAGAACAAACATGTCATGGGTTTGCAGGTAAAAGAGGGTAAAGTGCTGCTGGGAATGAGGAGGAAATCAGGGACTTGGGGAAAGGTGCAAGTTTGTGACTGGGACAAAAAATAAATATTTCCCTTCATTTTGTTCTCCCTGTAGCTGGATGCTCTATGGAGACAGTTGTAAAAAAGCCAAAGTCTAGAAGCAGACAGAAGCATTGTCAAATCTCTTTTATCAGCAGTGGGACAGGCAGTAACTCTACACCACAGAAGCATGTGATTATCACCTGCCATAACCTGCAAGGAGATTCTTACATAAACTCCCAGCTTCTGGAGAAAAGCTGCAGGGCACTGACAGTGAAAGGAGAGGTAAAGAAGGAAGCAAGCAGCCAGTGAGCAGCTTCAGGAGCCCAGATTCCCCAAATCCAGGGAGCAAAGGGTGTGGCAGCTCCCAGGAATGACTCAACGCTGTGCTAAGGCTTTGCCTAACCAGGACTCTGCCTTCCAGCCTCCTCTGCAGAAATTCCCTTTTCCCTATGGGGAAGCACTCTGACCCACATTACACACAGGGCCAGACTAAATCACCATCATCACGACCCATTTTTGAGTTTAAGCTTTACAGAGGAGTCTGTCTAGAGCTGTGCTGCAGCCCAGGTGAGCATCCCAGCCTCCCTGCTCCACCCCTCACACACACCTGGTACTGGAGCCATGGCAGCCCCTCAGCCTCTCCAGTTCTTCTGCAAGTGGAGCCCCAAAGAGCCTCTTCCACTGAGAGCAAAGGACTGGCTCCAGCCTTGGCCACCAAAGCTGGGGACAAAGATGGAAACCAGCAGCATTAGTAGTGGGGTGTTTAATGGCTGGTTGCAGTCAGATACAGCCAGGTACTCAGAGAAAGGGGTTTTCCCCCTCTCCTTAGTGAAAAAAGCCCAAGTTGTACATGCACACATCAGAAAGGGGAGACATTTCATGTCCTGGGAATGCAGAGTCAGTTGTGACCGTGCTCACACCATGAGGCTCTGGGACTCCTCTCTCAGTCAGAATGAAAGAAGTGTTCCAAAGGTCATGGCCATGCTCAACACATGCACCAAAACTCTCAGTGTATCCCTGTGTAAAACTGCACACAAGGAGTTACACACAGCAGAGAAAATAAAACCTGGGATTTTGGGACATTTTGGTTGCTTATGTTGTAAGAACCAGCCCACACAGTGCATCAGAGACCAGGACAAGCCCCCCAGCTCCCCACTCTGTCACAGCCCCTGTGACAACACCCCAAGGAGCCCAGAGCTGGGATCAGTGATATTGAGGGCTCAAAAACACCCTGCAAATCTCCCAAAGCTTTAAGAGCTCCTGTTGAATGTTACACCCTTGGGCAGTGTCTAACACAAGCTCTCTGAGCTGGTGCTGGGTTTCTCCCACCACCAGAGACCCAAAATGAGATCAGTCACCGCTGCAGAGAGGAGCACCACGGGGCACTTGGTTTGACACGTGGCCAGAGCCTCGTTGACCCCTCCTGCTGC
This sequence comes from Argya squamiceps, assembly GCA_037834095.1. NCBI lineage: Eukaryota > Metazoa > Chordata > Aves > Passeriformes > Leiothrichidae > Argya > Argya squamiceps. Next base: position 19,810,515 of record JBBMKD010000025.1, read on the forward strand.
ATCCTCACACTCCAGGCTGGCATTCAGCAGGCCCTGGAAGAGCACAAACGACAGGATGGCTCCACACATCCCTCTCTGCTGCTCCAAGTCCCTCGCTGAGCGTGTGTGAATTAAATCAGAGAGAACTGTAGGGGTCAGCACGGCTCAGCAAAAGGAACACCAACAGCTCCTTCCCCCACCAGCTTTGCTGCATTGTGTTAAAATTCACCTCCACCACTATTTCCTCCTGCTGCTCCCCCTCATTTTCCTGGTTCCTGCTCTTCTGGGAATTACATCAGGGGTTCTCAAAAGGAGGGTACAAAGGGGACACCTCGTGTGTCAGGAGGAAAGCTCTGAGCAGGGACAGGGAGGCAGAGGGATAAAAGCAGCATTACCCTGAAGAAGTGAGCTGTGATGTCGTAGGAGAGCGCATACCCTCTGGAACAGACATTCTTCTGCAGGAAAACAGGGAGAGGGAAACAAAATCACCATTCCTGCCCTTTGGAATACGCTTTCCTGAGAGCACTTTGGGTGTCTGGCACAGCAGGGCTCAGACAGCACAGAGCCACCCTGTGAATGCTGAGCATCAGCTCAGATGGCAGCAGTGTGATTTCTGTGCAGAGCACTCCCACGGAGCTGAGCTGCACAGCCCCTGCACCCACGGGCCCAGGGTGGCAGCAGCAGATGGATTAACAGCCTTGGGGTGAACAGAGGTTTCTGGCTGTGCTCAATATGACAGCACAGAAGGGCCTGGAAAGGCCAGTCAGGATGAATAAATAGAAATCAGCTCTCTTCGGAGCACAAAGCAGTGTCCTGAGGGACCTGCAAGGCAAATGACCTCCCAGAAAGCTGCAGGGATGTCCCTGGATGTTTCTCAGGAGGATGAGGAGGATCTCACTCTACAGCAAAACAGTTCAAGGCCCTGGCATGACAGAAAGATTGGAGAAGGACTCATGCTCAGCCCATTCCAGGCCCCCACGGAAATGCCTGAGGTTTGTCTGTAACCCATTTCACCAAACAAAGTCACTCCCAAGGATTTGCTCTTAAATGTGTAAAATGCCACCACAATTCCAACTGAATGAACCCAAAAGTCACAGAACCATGGAATGATTTGGGTTGGAAGGGGCCATGGGCAAGAACACCTTCCATAGACCAGGTTGCTCCAACCTGGCCTTGAACACTTCCAGGGATGGGCAGCCACACCTTTTCTGGGTAGTTTGGATGGGACCTCCTTCCCTAAATTCAAATTTAAGCTCTTTATCTGGAGCATTTACCAATGAGCAATCACCCTTTGGCTCACAACACCTACCAGCTCAGCGTTCACAAAACAAAAGAAGCTGTCACAGTCCAACACTGTTTTGTTCCCTTTCCAACACGTGGTGATCAGGGTGGATGCAGGGAGCCCGACCAGAATCCTTGGGCAGGGAAGAATGAAAATTGAGATTACTGCCAGGGAGAGAATGAGCCTCCCCATGAAGATGTGTGACATCCAGCCTGGCAGGGGTGACTGGGAGCCCAAGATGGCACATAGAAACACAGCTAATTCCAGGAATTAGCATCCCTTGCACAGCTGTCCCCATGATGTGCAGTGTCACTGTCACCTGCTGTGGAATCAGAGGGGAGGACACTGCACACACCAGCCCTGCAGTGCTGCTGGAGGCATTCCCAGCTGCTCAGGCCTGCTCTTACCTTCTGTGCAGCAGCAGCTCCTGCTGCCTCCACAGCTGCTTTCCCAGGGCAGATCCCTGCTGGCTGCCTGTCAGTCTTCCCTGGAGAATCTCAAGCAGGAAGTGTCTCTGGGCAGCTGAGCAGCCAGGAAGCAGCTTTGGCCTGCACCTCAGCTCCAGCACCAGCTCCTGAGCAGAGTGGTGGGGAAACCAGTGAGGGCCACACACCAGCCTGCTCACAAACCCTCTTTGTTTCTCTGAAGCATCCAGAGATCAACAAGAAAAACCTCTCTCAATCCCCACAGCTCAGCTCACACCTGAGAGCTGAATGGAGCCTCACCAACAGCGAGGAATGAGGGAATACTTGGGTCAAATTCAAGGACTAAACATCCACCTCAGAGTCTGGAATCACCTGCAGCCTGCAGAGAATCTCGGGGCTGACTGACATCTTGGACTGGCCACAGCCACCCGGGTCCAGCCTGAAATTAGGGGACACATGAGGTAACTCACCCAGGGGCAAGAAAGCACGGTTCAAAAACAGTCAGATGCCTCAGATGAACACAGAGCTCAAACACTGTGCTTTAAATAAGCTGTAGCTGAGACAGCAGCTCTCCTCTAACCACCCTCCTCATTTTCCAGCTCCAGCCACTCCCCCGGGGCATTGGTGCTTGTCTGGCCACACAAACCTGAGTTCAAAGGCAGCTTAAAAAGGCCAGCCAGACGAGGGCCTCTCTGTGGCTGCAGCCCCAGACCTCTGCCACCCAAAGCAAGGTGCTTATGCAGGGCCTGGTGAGTCACACAGGGCCACCTCCCAGCTCCCCCTTGCAGCCACACCAGCAGGGAATGTCTTCCCCAGCCCCAGGGAGGGCCAAGCTGCCAGTGCACAGCCATGGCACAGGATACCTCTGGGAGGAGTCCAGGAGGGCATTGATGATGACCCCACAGGCCTTCTCCAGGTCTCCATCACAGCCACCAGCAGCAGAAGGTGCAGGAAGGTACCTCTGGTAGATGGCCCAGTGATGGAAATCCTGCCTGCAGTGTGGAAAAGGAGGGGATGGGAAATCTGCTGGAATGGTGCCCTCCCCTTGATGCAGAGGGAAGCTGACACATCAAGGGTGATGAGTGATGTGTGCTCAGATAAAAGCACCATGTAAGAACAGACAGAAGGAGTCCTCCAGCAGACCCCACCCAGCTCTGGCTTCCAGAAACAGGGAGGGTTTGTGACAAGGGGTTTGGAAGGGCTGCACATGCAGGGTGAGCCTCACAGAGCCATGGGATGGTTTGGGTTGGAAATGACCTTAAAGCCCAGCCAGTCCCACCCCCTGCCACGGGCAGGGACACCTTTCACCAGCCCAGATTGCTCCAAGCCCTGTCCAACCTGGCCTGCACACACCTCATTCCAGCAGTGCTTGAACCCAGCACAAACCACAGCAGGCAACAGGCATTTGTATCCTGCAGCAGCTGTTTATTTACTCCCTGATTTTCAGTGCTTTTCCCTAATCTTGATGGGAGACTCTTGGACTATTTCCTTTCCAACAGAGCCCCTTGGCCCTTACCTCTCTGAAGCAGAGAGAATGTCCTTTTCAGGGCACACCTCCAGCTCCATCAGCAGCCACTCTCTGAAAGATAGCTGGGAAAAGCCAGGATTTAGGAGCAGGGAAGAACAGCAAGGGAAATAACTTGTGCAGAACAACCACCTGCTGCCCAGCATAAAACCCACTTTCACTTCATCTCCAGACACAATCCCACGTGGATTAAGAGACATGAAACAAGAGACATCAACCCAAGGAAGATCCTGTGCTGTTTCTCTTATTAAAAAAAAAATTCAAGCTAAAAACACTTCTGGCTTTCAAAAATTCATGGAAATCCCATAAGGCCTGTCTCACACACACCCACCCCTTTGACATTTCCAAACACACTCATCACCTCCAAGCCCAGATAGCAGGGTGAAGGTGTGTTATTAGAAATAAAGGTAAAATGAGCCAAGCACCTCAGTCAGACAGGCTGTGTGAGCATCAAAGAGAGGTTTATAACACAGGGGTGCTCCAGCCCTGGACACTGAGCCAGCCAGGCACAAGGAGTCATTCTAGGAACAACACAAACTCCTCTGCACAAAGACAAACTGGTTTGAGAGGAAGTAGGTTAAAAAAAAAAGAAGAGTCTGTCAAATCAGAGACTTTGCAAGGGTGGTACAAAGGGAATAGCTGAGATGGTTTGAGCCAGGCTGAGCCAGGAAACCCAAGGTGCACAGCTGGCTCAGGGGAACACTGGCATTTAGACAAAGCACCAGCAAAGCAAGGATTTCCAGTTATTTGCCTCCCCATCACTGCACAGAGAGCACAGCAGGGAGCCAGGGTGATGGACAGGCCTTTGCTCTGCAGTTCCTGAGCTTCTACAGCTTGCCAAGCTTCCTGCTTTTCCAAGGAGTAGGACACAGAAGTTTTAGCTCTGGTTTTCTCTTCCTACCTTATCATCCCCATCAAATTACACATCCCAGCCCACACGACTCAGCTGTCAGACAACTTTTCAGGTATTTAGTTCTTACTTTCAGGCATTAAGTTCCTACAAGATGCTTTTGATCACCAATAAGGAAATCGCAAAGGGCAGATCTAAAAAAGTGAGAATTAAAGGGTGAATTTGGGTGATGGAAAAGATTTATACCTGGAATGCTTCTTCCTTCAAGAGCTGCTGGAAGCCTGCTTGCCTCCATAAGCACAGGCTGGCTCTCCTGTAGTTCAGAGAGGGGCAGGACAGGGAACTCCAGCTCAGGGCAGTTTTGGCCTCCTCACACAGGACTCCCCGAGCTTCCAAGCTCAGCCGTGGCACGAGGAACTGCAGCTGGAATAAAAACACCACATCCTGCATGAGAATGTCACAGAACCAGGCCCAGAGCCACCTCTGCCTGTGTGGAACTGCCCAGCAGACACAGGCACCAAGAGGGGAGGGCATAGAGATGTTTTCTTGGTGTTAAGTGATATAGAGATGCATTTCCACACTGTTTTCTTGGTGTTTGGTGATATAGAGATGTATTTCTACACTCTTTTCTTGGTGTTTAGTGATACAGAGATGTATTTCCACAATCTTTTCTTGGTGTTAGATAATATAGAGATGAATTTCCACACTGTTTTCTTGATGTTTGGTGATACAGAGACGTATTTCTACACTGTTTTCTTGGTGTTAGGTGATATAGAGATGTATTTCTACACTGTTTTCTTGCTGTTTAGTGATCTGGGGATGTATTTCTACACTGTTTTCTTGGTGTTAGGTGATATAGAGATGTACTTCTACATTGTTCTCTTGGTGTTAAGTGACATTTGCACAGGCACCTGCAGCAGGAAACTGGGCTGAGATTGAACCTGTCCATAGATAACAGCAAAACCTTTTCCCTTTTACCTTTTTAATCAGGCCAGGAGGAGTCAAGGCACAAAAATCTTCACGAGAACAGGATGAAAACTTGCACATCAGATAAGCTGCTGCTGCAGTGCAAAACCTGAGAGAGAAAAGGAAAGAACTCCTTTGTCTGGTTGGTTCAGCCACCTCCACGAGCTCTGGAAATCCCCCCCAGGAGCCTTCCCAGCACCCCAAAAACCTGGGGGAGCAGGGAGGGGGTGGATGCCCCATCTCACCTCAAGCAGAAGGCAAAGGACTCTTCTGTCCTGCACACCAGCAAGGAGCTCCAGTACTCTGAAACAGAAAGGGCCTTTCCAGGAACAGGCTGAGAAACCCCAAAATTGGCTTCCACTCCAGGAATTAAAGCTCTGCATTCACTTAAGTGGATCACAAAAGCTGCCAGTCCCAAAATATGAGCAGCACTGAGGGAAGGACCCTGGAAGGTAAAATCAGGGAAGAGCAGGAAAGATATTTTTGGTAACTTTGTGACATTTCATTTGTCATATCCTTTACATTATGTGTCATTGTAACATTTTAATATTTAATATTTGATACTATAATACTTCACTTGTGTTATTGTAACACTTTGTGCCAAAACACCTTCCTGAGAGGAAAAACCCTCAGATTTAGTGAAGGAGCAGAACTCTGTTTCTGCTCACCAGCAGTGCAGCAACAATTGAGCAGATGAGAGACAGCCCACAGCAGAACTGTGGAGGTTTCTGTAATGCAGCAACTTGAAATAACTCACTGTAAATTCAGATTTTGGGATTCTCGAGGCTTTTTAGCTCCTCTGACAGCTAATTTAGTCCATCAGCCTCTTATTTTCACCCTTGCAATATCACAGGGTAGAGGAAATAAACCAAGGAATCCTTTAATAACAAAACCATGCACTGCTGCAGCCCAGATAGGAGTATCTTAATTTTATTTTTAAATTTTTACAACTGAATTATTCAACGTGGTAGCTTAGGAATGAAGCATTCTACCATTTTTCTTTTGTCCCTGTCCTAAACTTGCCTATTTTAGCTTCTGTTAAAATGTCTCAGAATGCATTAACCTTCCACAAGTAGTATTTCTGTAGGGAAAAATTCTCCTCACCTTCCTGAGGGCAATTTCATAGTTTTTGACTAAATCAGGGTATTTTTGGGAAGCCTGGAGGGCAGTGAAGTCCCTCCACAGTGCAGCCCAGACAAGCCCATGCCCCCCAGCTCAGGAAATGGAGTGGGATGGCCTTTAGCAGCACAGGATTCCAGCTGGAAAAACTGACCTGATGATAAATAAGCTGGCAGAGCCTGCCCAGGAGTGCAGGCAGGAGATTCCTGTGTCCACACATCATCTTCACCACCAAGGAGAGGCACGGGCCCTGCCTGCAAGAAGGTGAAACCACAGGCTCATTAAATTTATCCCCAGCACAGGAATAGGTAATTAAAGATGTTTAAACACCCTGGAGCTGACCCATGCTTGTCTGTAAACACAGCACAATTATCATTCCATTCACAGGCTCAAAGGAAGGGGCACTTTGGGGGTACCTGAGCAGAGAACTCTGACAAACACAGCCCCACCAGTGCCCTGCCTCACACAGTGCATGGCACCTCAAATACTTGTTGTCATCTCAGAAAGCCAAAGTGGCCTCTGAGGTGACAATAAGGACAAGGGGAGCTGCCTGGGCACAGGGTAAACATAGGCAGAGCAATAAATGGGATCAAAAAACAAAGCAAGAAGGAACTTTGCTATGGCCAGGCCCTGCTGTAAAGCAGGGGCAGGGAGGGATTTTCCCACCCAGATCACAGAAAAAAACCCATCCTCAGAGGAGACCAGGTGGGAGCTGTGTTTAGACACCATTTCCTGGGACTCCTGTTTGTCACAGCGACTTTTCAATCAGGTTTTTAACAGTGATTCATCTGCCCCAGGGCAGAGCAGGGCAAGAGAGGGAAGGATGCCCTGGCTGCCAAGGAGAGCACCAGGGCAGCTGGGATCCCAGCCAGCTCCTCAGCACGGCCTCCTTGTTGCCCAACAAAGTGATTTTCCACTGACATGTTGCCCATAATGTTTACAGGCTCTGCTACATCCAGCAGTGCTGGATCCAGACAGCCCCAGCAGTGCTCCCAGGGGCAGGGCAGAGCTGCCTCTCCTCCTCAGCCAGGCCAGAAGCCACCCCAGTCCTTGCCAGGGGGAAGGAATTCCAGGATAAAAGGGATTGGTTTCACTGCCATCCCCCACCACCCGAGCACTGTTTGTGGGGGGTGTTTAATCCCTCTCACAGAGCACAAAGCAGAGCCAAAGGCCACTTTGCTGAAGGGATCTGCAACAACAGAGGAGAAACATGTTTTATTTACTCATGTACATTCGTTCTTGGAGTGCAGACACTTCACCAGCCTGGCACGGGGGTTTGAACACCCAAAGTCCCTCCTCAGCTCTGCACAAGTGCTGGAATTCTGGTTACATCACCCACTTTTGGTTCTCCTACCCTTTGACTCCCATCTTACCTGTCAGGAGGGTTAAAAGAGGAAGCAGCTAGTAGGGTTTGGCAGAATGATGTCAGCAGAAGATCAACAACCTGAAATGAAAAGCACCAGGAATAAACCTGGAATAAAACCCACACTGCTAACTCCTAATTGTCAGCCTGGATACCTAAACCCAGTTTTCTGCTTTGTATTTGTATGCTTTATATTACATTTCCTGACATTAAAACAAGGAAACAAATTGGTTAATGAGATTCACTACAAGTTCTACACAGATCCACTGTCACTAAGGATGGGAAATTAAGCCCATAACAGCCCAGGAATGACCCCAGCACACAACAAACACCCAGACAAGGCTGTTGAGGAAAGCCTTGCTCATCACAGGACTGCTCTGCTAGAAAATATCTCCAGATCCTGTCATGCAGCAGCTTCCAGGTGGTTAAAACACAGGGGTAGTCTGTGCAGGGCAGGATAAGGGAGACAAAAGGAGAAGAGTATTTCCTGCTCTGGGCAGACAAAGCAGCCTTTCACACCTTCCATCCAGATGCATTTTTCCCTGCCTGGGCGGGCTGTTCCCAGCCCAAGGCAGATGGTACTCACACTCTGGTGGCACGGTGCCAGCCTGGGGGCAGGGACAGCCACTGGGACCGGGGAATTCAAAGGAGGAGCTTCATTCTCCGGGCTGCTGTCACCCAGGACACGGCAGAGTCTGTCTGAGACCACGGCAGCCTGAGCTGCCACATCTGCAGGGAGGGGACAGGGGCACCAGGACAGCAGGAGTGAAACATTTACAACATCTACAACCCCCCACAGCAGCAAGAACAAGCACAACATAAACTAATCAGAGCCAAAAGTATGTTAGTAAAAGCTTTAATAAGCAAAAAACGTTGGCTGGGACACAGTGGATCAGCATCAGCAGCATTACTTTTTTTCCCAGTATTATTGCCAACACACCTCAGGGACAGTTTTCACAGCAGAGAGGAAAATGCTTTCCAAAGGGAGTCAGCAGGTGAGCCCTAGGAGTGGGGCAGCAGAGATTGGTGTGATTATCACGAAAATAAGCCCCAAATTAATCATCAGGCATTAAAATGTACATATTCATAGCTGGAAGGATTATCAGCTCTGAGGGATTACCAGCTTCAGGTACCAGTGGCAGTAACTCCTGCCGTGCCTTTGGCCAGCACCAGCCACACTTTATTCAGGCAGCTTTTGGGACAAAGAGAAGCAGCTCCCTCATACCTTCCCACTGAGCCTGGTCCACAACCAGAGTCCTGAGCTCAGCCAGTTCTGCCTTCAGCTGCTCAAAAGGCTCTTTGGAATGGCTGGGCTCTGCTTCAGAGTCATCTGGACAAGGAGGAGAGGAAATGCATTCAGCAATCTCTGCCTGCACTTTCTGCAGAAGCAGAATTTACTTTTCCTGAAGCTCTAACAAAACCCCAAACTGTCAGTCTGCCACACACAGAGCTTTGTTTTTACCCTCAGAATGTGCTATTTAATTAATAATTTATGGGTTTATGCCTAGTTGCAAAAAGGAATTCAGTTTTTGAAGATGAGAGGCAAGAAAAGTTCTGTTTTCAGAGTTTTCTTCCCACTTCCTTTAGCTCTGCCCCTCCCAGAAACATTTGCTGTCCTCAAGACTGAAATCAGGCTCAGAATGCAGAGACAGACATTACAGCATGGATACATCCTCAGCTTCTCCAGATGCCCCATGTTACTCTGGCTTTTTGTTTAAGAGAAGGAATAAAAGGAAATTCCTTTTTACCACTAGAAAAAGATGCCACCAGCAACTGCCACAGCCCCAAACCCCCCCAGAGTTTTCCTGAGACAGGAACAACTTCTTGTACAGGAATAAATCACCCAGGAGCAAGAACAGCAAACAACAAAGGCTGAAATTAATACTAGTTGTAAACACGGTGTAAAATAAGGTGTTGGGAGCCCACTGAGTCACCTGCATGTGCAAGAGTGACAATCGGGGTTTGGGGCAGCCCAGAGCTCAATCCTGCCCCAAATCCCGGCTGTGTGCCGAGCCCAGGGACAGGGCAGGGAGCAGGGAACAGGATCAGAGCGCCGGGGACAGGAGGGGACAGGGCTGAGGCTGCTCGGGAGGGTGACACACGGCCCGGGCAGAGCCACTAGAGGTCAGTGGCAGCGCGGGGAGCCCCGCGGAGCTGCCGGGATGCTGCGGCTCCATCCCGGCCCGCAGGGACCCCATCCCGCCGTTGCCAGGCCAACCCCGCCCGCTGCCCGGTGCCCGGGGACGGCTCTGCCACGCCTCTGCAGCCACAGCATCGCCAAAGCCCCCAGCAGGGCTTGGCCACAGGTTTATCTCCATCCTCAGAGCCTGAATCTGTAACTTATCCCCACCATGCTCTGGGAACCATCTCTGCCTTCCAGCCCGACCTTTTTATGGGGTGTAAACCATTGGAAGGTGTGTTTGAAACACCCACTGACAGAGACAGCAGAGCTCATTAAACACCCTCATTAAACACCCTCATTAAACATCCATAATCCTGCCCCAGTAAAGCTGCAGAGACAGGACCCGAAATCCCCTCCCACCCAAACACCATAAACCAGGAGCTGCAATCCCTTTCCCAGCCCCTCCTGCCCCCCCAGACCTCCCTAATCCCCTCTTAAAGGGGATGCCAGGAGTTCACAAGTGTCATTGCACAAGGGATCAGCACAGCAGGCTCCCAGCACAGCAGGCTCCCAGCCCTGAGCAGCTCAGGCTGCAAACGCTGATTCATGGAAAGGTCTTGGGGGTGGAATTCAGCCAGCTCAGGCTCAGGCATCATCTGCAGCCTCAGCACAGCACAGGGCTCCCAGGGACTGCAAAAATCCCACCCAAGCAGGGCTGGCAGAAAAAGCCATTGCAGGAGTAAGAATTTAACACCTCGATACAACATAAAAGGATGTAACACTTATTTATATGGATTAAATACCTATTCAGCCATAAATCTTTGAAAAATTTCAATTCACGAGGGCAGCAATGGAAAAACTAACAATTCATATTGATCCAAAAGTAAATGTGGTGTTTTTTTACCTTGTAACACCTTCTCTTTCATAGCATGACAGGCTTGCAGGTATGTGGAGTACAAGTTTGGAGGTATTTTATCAGCTCTGTGAAAAAGAAGAGATTTATTATCCTGCATAACCACAAACTGCAGCTTTATTAAATGAGCACAAACAACAGCCCTTCTCTGAAATGTAATTAGAGGGACTCTGAAGCATAAAGAGCATCTGAAGCATTTTTTAATCATCTGACATGAGGGGCAGAGATTTCTACCCAAGGCTTTCACAGCAAGCATTGCACACGTGTAGCACACACAAACCCAGTAGTGTATGTGCTACTAATTTATATTTTAATGCCTATTTCGTATCTAGTTGATGTCTAAGATCCCATAAGAGTGGTGAGCTGTGAGATGCAGCATTCACAGATGTAAAACATGAACGTGCTGAGACCAAGGTGTGACCTCCCCTCTGCAGGGCAGGCACTCTGCTAAGAGCACGTCCCCAGAACTCAGCTGCTCCTCTTGCAACTTTAATTTCACTAAATGACCTAGTCTCTAATTTTAGAGGCAGACTGAAATGACAAGGCAGGACCAAGCACCTCATTTGCAGGCAGTGTTGCAAACATTCTTCCTTCATGAGAGGTTACAGAGGAACTACTGGATGTAAACTGAAGCTGTTCCTGCAGTGCAGAAAAGCACTTTTAAACATGCAGGGCAAGCTCGAGTCCTGAGAGGAGCTGTGTCCTCCTGGAGCATCATCCTGGTGTCCCTTGAGCATTAACAGACATTTAAGTCTCATCTTTCACTCCCCCTTGTGCCCTCCCAAACAGCCTTTCACAGAGGGAGCTCACATTCCTGGGGAAATTTTATATTCAGCTGTATCCTTCAAGATTTACATAAAAATGTGCCTGGCCTGGAGCCAGAGGGACTCCTAAATGATGATTTCACAGTGGCCAGAGGACTAATGACAGACCTGAAGACTACACAGAGAAGCTCCTCCATGCACAACCTGCAAGCCACAGAGCTGGGCCACCAAGCCCTGCCAAGAGGTTGGTTGTAACCAAGGTGTAAATAATTTGATAATCTGATATCAAATGTCCCAAAAAGAAAGCCCAGCAGCACAGAAAAATAACACTGGGATGTCTGAGTACCTCTTTAAAGAGTCTATAAAAGCCATGTGTGCATCTGGGGTTTTAGGGAGCTGCAAGAGAGGAAAAGGCAGGTCAGGGGCAAATTATCTGTGTACAAACACACAGCTAATGGGAGGGGCAGAGAAAAAAGCCAAATACTGACCACACGGGGCCTGAGCAAAGCTGGAAGGAACCAGGAAGTGTAATATGGTCTTCTGAAAATGCTGTGAAAATAAACAGAGCAAAGTATTAACAATGCCAAAGGTCCAAAGTGCCATCTCCACACCTCAGGAGTTAATCTGGCTCCTGCAAATACAAAATGTTCATGGTAACTTGAATAACCATGGACAAACCAGGTTCAGATTAGTTAATGATTTTTAATTTCTTTCATTTTGCTTTTTATTGTAAAAATTTTGGACTTCTTTTGCACAGGGGAATGTGCCTTTTCACTCTCTCCACAAATATTCTCTATTAAGATGACTCCTCAGGAAGTGGGAAGAACTTCCCCAAAGCTCCCTTGCTCACATCCTCAATTTTTCTTGTTTCCTTCTTTTGATTCAGACTTGGCTTCTACAATTATTGCTATTATTAATATTAATATTATTCTAGCTAAGCCCAGGAGGAGGTGAAAAGCACACAGTACCTGGCTTCTATCACAGAGGTTGGGATCTTCCTCGTGTTTTCAAATATCTGAAGGGCCTTTTCAACATCACGGAGTGCCTGGGCCTGGGGCTGCCTCCCATGAGAAGTGAGAGAAAGATGTGAGAAATGGAGGGTGATGACAAACTTACCTTTTCTGTTCTGATTTTGCTTTGTTGTGATTCTGTTTTAGTTGTACGTGTGGAATTAAGACACATCATCTCCACTTCCAGCCTGTGCCTGCAGGCAGAGGCACTGACACCCCGGGTTTCTCTTGTTTGAGTTGTGAGACACCTCAAGCTGCAACAAGTTTCTCAACTGACAACCAGACCAGGCTTGGAAAAAGCAAATTAAGTCTTTGCTTGTGCCTGTGAGTTCATCACAGGACTGGGTTCCTTGTATTATATTCAGCTACCCTGCCTCCAGCCTGTATTTCATGTAATCATGTAAGTGAGGCCTCTTCCTCTGATCAAAATGTAGGAAGGAATAACAAGGCCAAACACTTCCTTATAAATTACTGTTGTCACCCAAAATTTATCATGAACCACAGTGTGAAACTGCTGAGCGTAGATTCCATCCCCAAATCTCCTTTGAATGTCCACACTTGGGTTCCACACCACGGAGATGGAGTGCTCCATCTAAAAAGGTCAAGATACCTATAAAACGTGACTCCAGTTTTCATGAAAACTGGGGAAATCCTGTATTTATGGCCACTAAAACCTTTGGCTTAAAGCTGGAGACTTGGCAGCACACTCAGCTTTGGAATGGCAGGGAGGTTGATAACCTCAGTGCTCTTCAGAGGAAAAGGGATGTGGGAGACAGAGCAGCAGTACCTGCACAGCCTCATCAGTGGCAGAGAGATCTTCATAGAGCCCCATGTCTTCTATGGCCACCTGTGTGAGGGTAGAGGTGCAGGGGGTCACACACAGCAGGGTTTGACAGATCCACAAAGAATTCACCTCAAAAGAGACAATCTTTGCTGACCTTGAGGTCGGCCAGCCTGGTTTTGGCCAGAGTGATGTACTCCAGGAGCAGGGACCGGTGTTTCGTGGGCACAAAGGGTGGGTACATGATGTGCACCTGAAAGGGGAAAATCACAGCAAGATTTGCCATTGCCACAGGAAATCCAGGTAAAGTTCTAGCTAACTAATCCTGACTAATGTTTACCCCAAATATTTCCCAAAGAAGGCATTATTGCTTGGTTAAGGATCAATCCTTTTCATGGCAACTGACATCATTTTTCCCAACAACAAACAAACAAAATCGGTGAAGTGCTTAGACTTAATTCCATGGAAAGGAATTCTCCCCATCAATAAAATAACCTTGTCCTTCCTTATTTCAGGAAGAAAAGGGTGTGAATAATGGACCAGAAGTAATCCAATTACTATAACAACATTTGTAATGAGCTGAACCTACTGAAAGGCACAAGGACAGTCACTCTGGGGCAGTTCTGGACCTGAAACCATCTCTGTCAGCACCTTCTCACCTTCAGGTATTGTGCAGCTTCAAAGGGCACCAGCTCTGACAGGAACTCGAAGAGGAAAACCAGAGATTTCTTACTGCTCCCGTGGTGGCCACCAGCATTCCCAAAGGAAGCCTGAAACAGGGGGAAATGGCAGTACAGCCTTTCAGTGTGGAGAGAATCCTCATCCAAGCAGTGCCATAACCAAGCACACCAACCCCAAACGTCCCATTTCTGTCAGCAGAATCTTTCTGGAAAAATGTCTACAGAGAAAGTTTATAAAATCATGCAATATTTTGGGTGGGAGGGACCTTACTTAAAGACCACCTAGATACAATCCCCTGCCACACCTTCCATTAGCCCAGGTTGCTCCAAGCTTCCAGGGATGAATTCCAGGGATTCAGGGGCAGCCACAGCTTCTCTGGGCACCTGTGCCAGGGGTGCCAGCTCTCCTAGAGCCCCTTTAGGCCCTGGAAGGGGCTCTGAGCTCTCCCTGGAGCTTTTTTTCTCCAGTGAGCTCCCCCCAGCTCTCCCAGCCTGGCTCCAGAGCAGAGGGGCTCCCTTGGATCATGGTGACTTACAGAGTCTCCAGGGAAATTTGCTGCCATGAGAACACTTAAACAAGGCAACTTTGAGATGCACCAAAAGATTGAGATTCATGAGGGAGCCACAAATCTGCAGGTTTCTACACAGGTTTATCTGGGCATTGTAAGGAAAACAACCAGTCTGAGACTACAGAGAACACAACCAGTTTGCCTTCTGATACCTCCTGGACGCTCCATCAGCCAAAGCTGAGCTTAGATTTGCAAACTCATACAAAGGAATTTCCAGGTTGAATTTGCATCCCTAAAATACCCACCTGTTTACAGTTAAAAGCAACAACCAATTATCTGTAAGGTCAAACACAGCAATTACAGCTGCATGCAAACCTCCAGGAAACAGGAATGCTTCCTCTGCCATAACCCCCAACTTATGCAATAACAACAGTGCTGCTTATCAAGATACTGAAATCCATCCAAGATGATGATAATAACAGGAATTACATGTCTGCATTCCTAGCAAATAACTAGAACAGGCAAGGTGGACTTAAAAGATGAAAGGAGGGAAAGCCAAACAAATTTATTCTTTGCAGACACAAAGGCAGTAATAAATATTCAATCGTTCCTAATATCAATAAAATCACTTGTACTTTTCTTTTTTATTTTTCTTCCCCCTTTCTCATTCCTGGTTATCCTGTCTGGAACAAGGCTTTCTCCACGCAGCAGAACATTCCTCATGCACAGGTTGCCTCACACAATTAAAACAAAGCTCACCCAGGCTTTAAGACACTAAGACCAGGCTCACCTCACTTTAAGACTGAGCCAGGCCCCACTTAGTCTTACCTTAAACCACTCAGAGTAAGGCATAAAGACAGCAGGGCCCTCCAGAGCAGCCTGACGAGCGATCAGGAATGCAGTGATCATATTTTCCATGTCATAATTCCCAAAGGCCTTTAGCAGGAGATGGCTCAGTAGATCTAGGAACATAAAACAATAACCTCACACTTTGCTCCTGACAACAGTGCTGTATTTTCTGCAGTAAATGAAGACAAATATCTGTGATAAAACATAAGGCAGGACATGTATTGCAGCCTGGAGAACCTCTGGGGTCTGATTTTATTTTTTTATGCACTTTCAGCTGTCAAACACACTTGGATTCCCTGCAGGGAGTCCAGCACTGGGGTAATTAGTAAGGAATTCTCACAAACAAGCTCTGCTAGCAAAGGTGAGCTACAACTAAGGTTCAGTAATCACTACACCAATTAGTAATGAAGGTAATTATCCAACAGCCACCCTGGGCTGCACACAAAGTTTGGGAAGTGGCAGGCAGGAGGCCTGGCATTCACATCCCCACAGACATGGAAATTCTGAGTGGAAAAGCAGATGTGCTGCTGCCCTTTCCCATGCAGGAACCACCCTGGGGGATGACTCCCCTGCTCCCCAGCCCAGCAGCAGGGGCACACACCAGGCTGGCAGTGCCCACCTACCCTTGAAGAGCTGCTCAGCCTCAGCCTGGCACACCACCAGCGTGGACACACAGGACAGGACGTGCTGCCAGTTCACCTCGTGGGTCTCCAGGACCTGCTGCAGCTGGCAGATGGATTCCTTCACACTGAATGCCACCAACAGCTGGAGGAGTGATGGAAATTCCTGTTAGCTGGGACATACAGCCACCAGAAAGAGGGGAATACAGACAAGACTGACAGGCTTTTCTGTGACTTTTTTCAAGCTATGATGCAGCTTTTGATCAGCTTCCCAGGCTCCAATATCAGCCTGGACTGGAACCACCTTTAGCTACAATAAACAGTGAAACTACAATTCTTTCAGAATCTGTGTCACATTTTTCAGTGAAAATTCACATCTCCAATCAGCATCTTTGTTCTCATTGCACTGGCAAAAATCACTGAAGTTCTTTTCCTTCATGTTTCCTCCTCCCAGAGTTTCTGATGATTGGTTTGGATTCTGCAACTGGATAATGTTGCACTAATTTCCAATAATCTGATTTCAGGTGGATATAAACCCAACATAATAAAATTCTCTGAGTGACACCAGGCAGAGGTACCTTGCGATACAGAGCTGTGAGCAGGGGAGAAGTCCTGGTAAAGCTCCACTCCTTCTGCATCTGGATGGCATCAGACACTGCACCCACAAAAAGAAAATTTCAGATTTTAGAACACACCCAAAACACACAAGTTTGCCTCGTACAGCCATTAAAAACTGGAATTCTGTCTCCCATTTGTCTTTGGAACATGGGCTGTGGCACAAGGACTGGACTGGCACTGTCACCCCAGAGCTGTTTCCATGATCACACGTGTGTAGGCTGACATGGCACACGCACAGAGAATCAGCAAGGAATCAGCTTTTCCCTCATTAACCTCTTTCATCTGGGAGCCAGCAATGACACAGCTCTCCCACACAACAGACAAGCAGCTCCAGACCACAGCTCGGGGGATTTTACAATACATTTCATAGCTCAAAAATATTTCCTTCCTAAAAACATCAAGCTTCACAATTACTGATCTGAGATTAGAACCAAAATTTTCTCCTGCACTATGACCCTCAGATGACTTTTTTTGCCTGATTTGGCACCCTGATACTATAGACCCCAGGAAGGAGGTAAGAACCTTGGAGGCTGCTGTGGCTCTGGGTCCTCCAGGCTGGGCCCCACTCAGTGTAGGACAGAGCTCTGGACACACCAGGAGACACCAGGAGACACCTGGAGACACCTGTCCCTGCCCATTCCCACCTTTCAGCACGGGGTTGTAGGTGAGAACCTCGGTCAGGGTGTGTCTGAAAAACTGCCTCAAGGAATCCGGGTGAGCCACACTTCCATAGAGTGACACATTGAACACATTCAGCCTGCAAAGGACAAGGAAATACCAGGAACAATGGCAGCCAGGTGATCAGCCAGGTACTGATTAAATATGACCAGCCAGGTATTGATAATATTTGATCCACCAGCTGCTGACGTAATAGGAACAACCAGGTGCAGCTTGAGGTGAATGACTGATTTTTATTCTATATCCATCTTCTCAAATTGCCACAAATATATACTTTTTTATATGTATTAAAAAAAACCCCACAACAACTCATGGTTACTCAACACTACATAGCCATGAGATTTGAGTCTAAGGGGTATCCCTGCACAGGGCTGAAGGTGACAGGTACACAGCAGTTAAATAAAACAAATTTGGAAGCATGAATTGGAGATGATTTCACCTTCCAGGTGCTTCTGCTCAGAAGCAGTGAGAAAACTTGAAGGGGAATTTTTGGCATGACAAGAGAGAGGTCCAGGGTTGGCTCCAGAACCCACTTTTCCACCTGGCCCTTATCTTTTTTACAAGCACTTTTGTCTGCACATATTTTATTAGAGGAGAATACCAAGCACAAGAAGCACTGGGAGGGGTGTGGGGTATGTAAATAAGGAAAAAACACCTGACAACATTCCTCCTATTTCAGTATGAAGTGCAACACTGGATAAAAGCCTCCTCCTGACACTGTTTGGAACGTTTCTTACCAGAACCTCACAGCTTGCACCATGGAAACGTCTTCCTGCTTCTCTTTACCAACAGCATCAAGCACCCCTGGACCCCAAAACACACAAAAACCCAATGAGAAAAGAACTGTGACACTAAACCCCACAGGGGAACTAACAGGAAAGAGCAATTGGTGCCCTTTTACAAAGGTGACCCTGCTAGGGAAATGTGCAGAAGCCACTCAGCAGCTAAATTCTTACCAGATTTTTTTCCAAAGTGACACAGAGACTCAGAAACTATTACCACTAACCTTGAACCAATTTAAAAATATTCCCAAGAAGATGCTAATAATGAAGCCGTCTAAAAATGCATAACTATCAGTATTTCATTTCCAAACCCAACCCTAATGCATCTGTGAGTGTGAGCCTCGTGAAGCCTGTCTGGAGGCAGGGATTTGCACAGGCTGAATTAACCACCCCGCAAACCAGGGTCCGAACAAAGAGCAGGCTGGGGGAGGGCCACGCGTTTGTAATGTGTCATTTGCATAGCAGGAATTCCTTTAAAAGCTCGATCTGCCCCAAAACGACGGGGAGAGATCAAACAGGTTGGCAGCTTGCGCAGCGCCGTTGTCTTGACGATCAGCCCACAGCGCTCCGAGCCCACAGACCGGGAAACCCTTTGCTTTGCAGTCTGCTGCAGCAGCACTTCTGCTTTGTGCCACCCCGCCCTGAAAACCCTCCTCTTTCAACTGTTAAAGGAGCTTGGTTTGTGTACTCAAATCATTTCGCTGAGAAAAAAAAATCCTGAAAAGAAAATTTACTGAGCAGGGGCAGCGAAGCAGATGCAGACGTCCCTCACATGCCACCACAGCTTTAGGATGTAACACTCTCCTCTCCTGCTGAGGAATACTTTAAGGTTAAGTAGGGGAGAATAAAGCAAAGGAGATAAACTCAGCTTATCTTCAGGCACAGCAGTTCAACACTGCCAGATCATTACGGTGAACACACTGCTCCCATGCTACTCCCAGCCTGTCCTTCTCCTCCTGTGAAGGTCTCCAGTAATAGGGAATTCTTTTACATTAAAAATCCTAATGTTCTCCAAAGATTAATGAAGTGAGACTCCCTCAAAGGTGACCCAAAAGTACGGACTAATAAAATATCTTACATAAAGCTCATGTAAGGCATTTTGCAGGCAGGCAGGCTGCGAGTGTGGCAGTGCAGGCTGCGCAAACGGGGAAGGGCAAATGAAGAGCAGGATGCAGACTCCTGTCTGCCTGCCAACAGCTTGCTCCTCCTCCTCCAAAATCCCTGCTCCTCTCTTGAGAAGGGCTGGTTTGCAACTGTTAAAGGGCCACCTGAGATGGGATTCATACATATTAAATAATAAAGCACTTCTCTTGCAGCTTTCCCTTTTTAGAAGAACTCTCAAGGTCTGTGAGGCATTTCTGTGTACAGACAGCGCTCCCTGAGAGACCTGGAGCAAGGGGTGGGGCTGGCAGTGCCCACAGGGATGGAGGGGAGGTGGTATGGCCTGGGATGGGGTCACCTTACAGGGAGCAGGGAGAAAGCAGCAGCCTCTGCAGCAGCACTGAGCAGGAAACGTGCCAGCAGGGAAGTGCTGTCACTAAGGAGACAGGAGTGACAGCAGCTGCACACTCAGGTGACACCAGCCAGGGGTGTGGGACATTGAGGGGTGTAAGGAACGTGACAACAGCAGGTACAGCATCTCCCCGTGAGGATCATCTGTGGCACAGGACAAAAATAACCCCCGTGTGAGTGTGTTCAGTCTTTCTGCGTCAGGATTTGCTGGTAAATCAGGCACTGCTGCCTTGAGCCCTCAGCAGTGGCACCAGGGCAGCTCAGGCCAGGGCAGGCACGCTGCAGTTCATGAACATTGGTGTTTAAAGACTACACACCTACACTAGATGTCTTTGCTCAGCACAAAAATAGAGGTTTCAGAAAACATTAGCCTGCAAATCCAAACGGTGAGTCAGCAAAATGGCTCATGCTGCCGTCAATTCAGAGTGTAATTTACTAGGCAGAAAAAAATAAATCTAAGAAAAAAATAAATCGAAAAAAATAAATCTTAGTTAAAAATCCGGAAATTGGGTTAGGTATCTATATGATGTTACAGCTGGGAGCAGGAAAAAAAAGTAGCATAAAGGCAAGAAATTATCTGCAGTATCTGGAGACACTTTAGGAGAACCACAAAGAAAACAGAGGCAAATAAAATCAGTGACATAAACATTATGCACAACAGCACAGACAAAGCAGCCAGGCAAAGGATTTCTCCTTAGAGATTCAGCAGTGAGCAAGGAATAGAAGTCTTGGGAACAGCAGTGGCTGCACAAAGCTGGGATCACAGCAATACTTACATGCCAGCATCCTCTGTAAGACAGCACGG
Organism: Argya squamiceps; assembly: GCA_037834095.1. NCBI lineage: Eukaryota > Metazoa > Chordata > Aves > Passeriformes > Leiothrichidae > Argya > Argya squamiceps. Next base: position 19,830,667 of record JBBMKD010000025.1, read on the forward strand.
CAGATCTGTTCAAAATCAACAAATGTAGGGATTTAGAGTTCTAAAGAGCTGCAGTTCAATGCAAAGAGTTTTGTCCCTCTTAAAGCTTCACTTTGACTTTAGGCTCTTCAATAGAACAGATAAAATAGACAGAAGGGCAGCATTTTCCAACCTTACAGCATTCCATGTCTCATTCAAATGGAACACCCAAGCAATCCAGGTGAAAGGAAGTTCAAAAACCCCTTGATGGGCCACCTTGGAGCAATTCTCCATACAGAAAGTCTCAATTCTGGTTTCACCATTTCCCCCACTCCAGCACCTGTACCACCACCCTCTCCTTGCAGCTCCAAGCTCTGAATTGTTTGTACTCAGCAAGAGCCAGAGATAATTGGAATTGCTTTACTAAAGCACCATTTGCAACCAGGTTCATTTTGTCCTTACGTAGGAAACCTTCTGGAATTCCACCTTCCTTCCCAGCTCTGAAGCCTGCTCAAAGGCATGCTGAAGAAACACGATGGCAAAGTCTGCAAATCAAGGAGAAATTGGTGTTCCAGCATCCCCTTTGCACACAGGTCACCTGCTCCTTCCCCTCCCTCCTGTCCCAACAGTCTCTGAAAAGCCTCCACTCAGCAGGAATCATTTACTGTCTTGGAGTAAAATTATTCCCAGGAAAAAGAATCCAGAATTTCAAGGATTATAAAGTCTAAAGAATTTGCAGTTATGCTCCACGACCTCTGCAGAACTCAGAGGGGCTGTACTTGATCAGCTGCACTGCTCCACACTCAGACACTGGAGGGGCTTTTTTTCCTAAATAAACTAAGAAAATAAATAATAGAAATTGACAGGGGGGAAATGGAACTCTGAAATATTTCTGGCCCAAAATCTCTCTGGGGCTTTGCAGAGTGTCACAGTGCCAGTGTATCATCCCTGAACCATGCCCCTCACCATCACACTTTCTTGAGTCACCATAACCCCAAGGGATGGAAAAATTCCATCCCTTATAAACCCCATTATTTTTTAAAGTGAAAAAATTTGCTAAATTTGCCAAACATATAAAAACCACGTTCCCCAGAGAAATGAGGTAAGGAAACACAAAGTGAGGCCTGTGCTGTTACACCTCTGAGGTTCTGCACCCAGCCCAGGGTCTTGCCTGAGAGAATTCTCTGTGCCAGTTCCGTGTCCCCACAGGGGATGTCCCCAGCCTGCTCACAGAGGTCACAGAGGCTGCTGCAGAGCCACTCCACTGCTGCTGGGCCTGCTGGGCTCCTGCAACACACAAAAACACCTTCAGTTCAATCCCTTCTGCTTTCTGTAAGGCTGGGCTCTCTCCACCTGTGCACTCTGCCCTAAATGTGCCACTTCATTTATTTAATTTGGACCAGCACGTTTTCTTTACAAGCAGTTGCTTTTTATACTATTTGTTTTATAAAAAGATCCTGCAACACACACATGCAAAGGAAAAATGTGTGTGAAATTGTGCATTTAAGTATTTCCTCATCCCTGACATGACAGTTTCCATTGAGAAAACAACTGCTAACAAGAATTTCAGCTCCAATTTTTAAGACACTTGGGTAAAAATGCTTCAAAAAAGAAATTAAATTCTTAATCTATGCCTTTGGTTCGCTTAAATTGCTTCCATTGTGAACAGACAAATAAATAATTATCAGAAGCCTAGAAGATCACTGGGATATTCCTCTGACACAACAAGGAGACAACCTGAACTCCACAAACGGGTGAGTTGTTAGCTCTGTATCACGGAATAATGGAATGGTTTGGGTTCAAAGGGACCTTAGTGTTCATCCTGTGTCACCCCCTGCCTGGGCAGGGACACCTTTCACTAGACCAGGTTGCTCCAAGCCCCACCCAACTTGGTCTGGGGGGCAAAACCAAACCCCAAAATTCTGAGACTAACAATTCTCTGGAGATTAACTCTGCCAGACCAAAAAAGTGTAAGATTTTGTGAAGATGGAAGCACCTTCTGCAGAGCAAGACTTTTTCTCGAGTCTAGCTGGTGGACACCAAGCAGCCACCACACCTAAACTGGGCTAATTAGCCCAGAGTAACCCCCCAAACCCACAGCAGCTCCTAAATCCTGCTAATCTGATCCCTTGCCAGCACCTGACTATATCCTCAGTCCAGAATACTCATGACTAATCCCTGATTATGTTTCAAGAGGCTTTAGGAGATTAGCTACATCTGCAACCCCCCCAGGGCCCTGCTCACCTCTCCAGCAGCTGTGCCAGGCCAGCGATGTCACCGCTGTGCAGGTGCCACACGGCCTCCAGCACGGGGGGCTCCTGAGGAGATGTCACCATCAGCTCACAGCCTGCACTGAGCAGGCAACATTTGGCTATTGCAAGTGATACGTGAAAAATAAAAGCTCGATTCTGTTTATTCTAATTATCCAGAGGTTGGTAAGATTTCAAACTGATGACACAGGAAATATCTGGTGATGAAAGATTATATTTCCTAGGAATTTGGGGTGGTTTGGGGTTGTAGATGCATCATCAGTTTAAATTTTTGTGGACAAGAAATGATTATACTCATTTTTTCCCTCTGGAATAATGCTGATATATGTTAATTAATTATATTAATAATATATTAATCAGCATTTCCTCTGGAATAATGCTGATTCTGCAGATTTAAAGGAGCAGGAATATCCCAGAAAACAGGTACCACCACTGAGTTTCAGGTCTTGTTAATGCAGAGCCAGATCCAGATTAAAGAATTGTCTTTTGGTCTATTAATTGTTGATCAGTCTCAGTGGACCAAGGTTGCCACTGTCAAATCCATATCCCAATAGAGCTGAGATTGCAGGAGACTACAGGAAGAGAGACTGCAATCATCCAGGCAGAAAGGCTGATGGACACAAAGGAAAAACGAACAAAAATCTGCACCAGGCATCAGGCATTGTTCCTGTGTGGATCAACCTGCTGCCCTGTAACAACCCTTCCAGCTCCTGCCCAGAACAGCACATCCAGAAGAGTCCTGAGGCAGCAAAACAGCCCTGCAGGGTGCACCTGGCAGGGGAAAGGTGCAGCAGCAGCAGCTTCTGAGCATTCCAGGCAGAACCAATGCCTTCACAAAACTCTCCCACCTCGAGAAGGAAGAGGCATTTGGGAGCCTTGGGCACAGGGAAAAGCCAAAGCCTCAGGAGCTTTCTGCAATGACCAGCAGCTGCCTCATACGCTGACCCCAAACTCGCCCATATACTTTGTCTTCACAACCTAATTCTTACTGTAACACCCTCAGTTACAGAGTCATCTCTCACTTATCCCCACGTCTGCCCCAGCACCAGGAGATGTTAATCAGCCTGTGAAACACACAGGTTCTATTTTCAGCTCAGGAGCGGATATTTGAGACCAGAGCACAGCCCTTTATCTGGGCAGATCAGCCTTTCCCTCCCTTCCCATGAGAGCAGTCAGGAATCACAACTGTCCCACTCATAAAAAGCCCTTAACTCCACTCACAGCACCACTTGTCTCCACAAAATACACCCAGATGAAATCAAGACATACCATTTGTGAGGCAGCACAAGCTGTTATCTGCTATCTGGTTTCTTTTCTCTGTGACCTCACTTTGTCTTATCACCACTCCCAGGTAAACAAAGCGGAGAACCAGGATGGCAAAGACATTTGGAATATTGCTGGCAAAGCACATGAAGGGCTCTGGGACTGTGTCACCCCACAGCTGCACTGTTTCTGCACTGGACCTGGGTGCTGCCCATGATCTTTTGTGGAAGTTTCCAATATTTCAATAATTCCAATAATTCCAAACCTCAACTGAGTTAAAAAAGCAAATCCCACTGCAGAGACAATGAAGTTCCCACTGAACTTGCTGTAAAATAAACAAAACAACCAAAAAACTCTACAACCTGTAACTCAGCTCATGCCTTTGGAAGGTCAGGAAAACCAGTCATTCTCAGGGATTCAGAGATGCCACATCCCATGGATGAAAAATCATGGTCTGTGACACCACAATGTTTCTCCATGAGTTCTCACCTTCATTTTCCACATTTCCTGGCAGAAGAGGGAGCGACAGAACATGTTGTTTGCCAGCAAATCCTTCACAGTCTGAAGCAAGCAGGACAACCTCTTCTGGCATCACCCCAGAAATGAAGCAGAAATAATTCCCTTTGTGAATAACACACTCTCAGAAAAACAATTTGTTGCTTTGCCCTGTTTGCTGCTTTTTAAAGGGTCAAATGATGGAGAGAATTCAAGAGAAAGGCCTAAACTTCTCTTGTATATCTTGTACTTCTGCAAGCAAATCAAACAGCTCAGTGAATAACTGTCCGCTCGTGTTTGGGGCTTAATCAGAGCAGATAAACTGGGCTTAAAGTCAAATCTAACAGTGCTGTTTTGTTGGTAAATTAAAGATAAAGCTCTCCCCTTACTCTCTGGTCAGAGCTCAGCAGTGGGACTCCTGAGGGGCTGGCAGAATCCTGGCAGATCCTCTCCACGTTGGCAACGGCGTTTTTGGCCGCCAAGGTCGCTGTGGGCACACCCAGCTTTGAGGCCTGCTCCTGCAGGACAGAGACTAAACAAAACAGCAAAGCAGAAGACTGTCATCACCAGACATGAAACAAGACCAGAACAACGAAAAGAAACCAAAACTGGGGTTGTACATAAAGGCAAAATTTCAATATTGAGTAAAAATTCTTCCCCACATGTGGCCTGGTAGATGCTCACCTATAAATGACTCTGGTGGCACTCCCTGGTGCTCTGCCCCATCCTTCACACCTGGCTTGGGTAAATCTCCCACCTGGAAGCCAAATAAAACCATAAAACTCTTAGATGTGTGTCACACACATTTACAAACCTATCCCTGCCCTGCTGGAGCAACTGAAATGAAATGAACACGGAGGTCCCACATGGGAGTGGAAAAGCACAGATTTCACCTTACAAGAGATGTGTGTTTAGTTATTGTCAGTTTAGGCAGAAAAAACGGAGACACAGGTCAAAGTTCCTCATCTCCAGGGACCAAACAGCTCAGCAGCAGCACCAGGAGCAGAATTTCTATAATCCTTATCTTTCAAGTCCTTTCTGTGAAGCCACGAGGCCATAAATATTTGATGACACGTGTCCAAATGTTGGATCATTTTTTAGTTACATCCCCCTTTTTCTTTTTATAAAGGGAAATATTCTCTAGAGAGAGAAAGATCCTGAACTATGGGAGATATTTACATTATCTGTTGTAGCTGTAAAGTCAGTGTGTGAGGAGAGGGAGAACGCAGGAGAATCACAACAGTGGCTCAAGATAAGGCTGTCATGAAGACTGTCTTGTCAGCCAGATGTGGTTGGTAATTCAGAGAAAAGCCTGAATTGTTTTCCCTAGATAAATAAGAAGCCAGTTCTGACAAGGAAAATGTACTGGATTTCCCTTTGTCCCAAATCCAAACCATGCTTAGCCATTTTTACTCTATAAAACTTGATTTTACAGACTAAAAAATGATGGAAAAGGGATAACAATCTCACTTCTGCAACACAGAGCTTTCAACTTCATCTTACTCCTACACTGTTGGTTTTTCTTTCCACATATCATGGAAAACTGTGTTCTTGGGACAGTGACTCCATTAACCAGTGGCACCCACCTCCAGCTGGGATCTCCCACTATCCCAGCCGGGCCACGACACCCTGAACTGTCCCGTTCCTACCTCCAGGAGGAGGTCACCCAGGTTCTGGTGCTGATCCAGCAGCCGCAGAGCCGCCTCCTGGAGCTCCGCTTGGCTCCCAAAGGGGCTTTTCCTCTTCCTGGCTCTCCCTGCTGAGAAGTTTGGGTTTATTGGTGTTCCCAGGGCACCCCGACATCACCGCCCGCTCCCTGCTGCTGGCGGATGAGGGCAAAGCGGGGGTGTGAGGAAAACATACGGGGGACATGAGGGCAAGGAGAGGGGGATGTACGGGGGCAGATGTTGTTTACCAGGGCACGGGGGACACGAGGGCAAGGAGAGGCGGGTGTACGGGGGCAGATGTTGGGTACCGGGGCACGGGGGACATGAGGGCAGGGATAGGCGGGTGTACGGGGGCAAATGTTGTGTACCGGGTCACGGGGGCTTTGAGGAAGGCAGAGGGGGATGTACGGGGGCAGATGTTGGGTACCGGGGCACGGGGGACATGAGGGCAGGCAGAGGGGGATGTACGGGGGCAGATGTTGTGCACCGGGTCACGGGGGCTTTGAGGAAGGCAGAGGGGGATGTACGGAGCAGATGTTGGGTACCGGGACACGGGGGCTTTGAGGAAGGCAGAGGGGGATGTAGGGGGGCAGATGTTGTTTACCAGGGCACGAGGGACGTGAGGGCAGGGAGAGGCGGGTGTACGGGGACAGATGTTGTTTACCGGGGCGCGGGGGACACGATAGCAGGGAGATGCGCGTGTACGGAGCGGGACACGAGGGCAGACAGAGGGGTGTGTGCAGACAGAGAGAAGGGGTGTACGAAGGCACAGGGGGGACATTCACGCCCCCCGTCCCCTCCGCTATCCCCGCGCGGAGTTCGCCCCCGAGGCCTCCCTCACGTACCGAGCAGATCCCGCCAGCTCCTCCCGCCCGCGGCCGCCATCGCGGGCCGCCGCTTCCCGCCACGCCGGCCCGCGCCGCTATTGGCTGCCGCAGGCCGAGCCCCCCGAGCCTATTGGCTGGAAGGGACGAGAGGCCGCCGTCGGTCCCACCCCGCCGCCTCTGCCCATTGGTTGGAGCCGCGGCCCCGTCCCGGCCCTGCCGCCATCTTGGTAGTGGCGGCGGTGGGAGCTGCCATGTTGGGAAGGGCGGGGGAGCGGCGGGGGGGAGACACGGTGGGACACGGGGGGACACGGGGGGACGTGGGGGAACACGGAGGGTCGGGCACGGTGAGGGAACCCGCTCCGCACTGGCTGTGAGCTGCGGAGTGTGTAGGACACCGTGGGGGACTGATGCTCTCAGTTCTGAGCAGTGAGGATGCTGCTGACCCTGATCCCACCCAGGGAAGGGAACGAGAGCTGCTGGAATTCCCAAAGGGAAGAATCACCAACATTGCTGGGAGAATAAATAATGGAATCACGGAATGGATTGGATTGGAAGGGAATGGTTTGTGCTAAAGGGACCTTAAAGCTCATCCTGTTCCACTCGTTCCATGAGCAGGGACACATCCCAATATCCCAAGTTGCTCCAAGCCCCATCCAGGCTGGCTTTGGACACTTCCAGGGGTCCAGGGGCAGCCACATCTTCGCTGGGCACCGTGTGCCAGAGCCTGCCCACCCCTCCCACTGTCCCGTCTAACCTTGCCCTCTGGCAGTGGGAACCATTCCCCCTTGTCCTGGCACTCCCAAAACCCCTCTCCCTCTTTTTCCCCAGACCTCTTTAGGTCCACAATGGCTGCAAAGTTTCACAAGGAGCAGAGTAGAATTCCCAGAGGGATTTTTCCCTCTGATTTGATCCTTCCTGACAATGAACTGCTGCTGTTGGCCACCACAGCCTGGAGCAGCAGTGGTGATTGTTTATGGAAAGATGAAGTCCCCGGGGTGTGCCCACCATCAGGAAGCAACTCTTGCTGGGATTGGCCGTGGATGATTTATTGAGGTTTATTGGCCAGGCAGGGTGTGAGTCAGCAGCACATGATGCCAGGAGCTGGGGGAGAACTTCCAGCAGATCCAGCATGGACTGTGCCATGGGATCCCACTGAGTCTGGAAACCCTGGACAAAATCACATTCCCGGGTCGCTTTAAACCCCCAATGCCACCTGCAAGTTTGTGTCAGCCCCAGATTTTGGGATCCCCCATCATGACTGGCCTCAGCACGCATCTGACTGGGAGCTCAGCATTCCAGAATGCTCCTGGAGTTTATTCCCAGGGTCCCCAGGGGTGTTCCTAAGGTCCTTGCAATGCCTTCGAGGTCTTCAGGGAGTTTCCAAGGGTGACCTTAAGGTCCTCATGGTGTCCCCAAGGTCCCCAGGATGTCCCTGATGTTCCCAAGGGTGTTTCAAAGGCCTCTAGTGTGGTCACAAATGTCCCCAAGGTGTCTCTCAGAGTGTCCCCCTTCAAACTCTGGCCATATCCAAGGCCAGCATACAGCAGGAGCAAACTGCCCAGTAAGATGTTCCCTCCTTCCATGTTCCCAGTTTATTGCAACATGAAGGGAAAGCAGGAGAGGCACATCCACCCCACAGGTGCTCCCTGCACTCATCCCAGGTTCCCGTGCCTTTGTAAGGAATCTTTTTGCATATGAGAGCTGAAACCACGGGAATGGATTATCCACGGGGAGACAGGGGCACAGCCCTGCTGCAGGTGGCTGGGGAGGGGCTCTGTCTGCCCTCCATCCCAGCTCCCCACCTTATCCTGCTTCCACACTGCAGGAGCCAGGAATTCCAACCCTCCCATAGCGCCCTGACACCATTTTCCAAACACTTCATCTTTCTTTTCCCCCTAATTTCTTTCGGCTTCAAATCCATTTCCCTCATACACACACACACACACGCTTGGCTTCTGTGAGTTTTCCACGCCGGTTGCTTTTAATTACACCACGATTAATTACAGATTCACCCAAAGCAAAGGGCTCCGTGCTTTATCATGCAAATGCCTTCCCACGAATCCTGCAGGGTGGGTTTTCCTTCAAACGCCGCACGTCCTCCCGCTCCCATCCCCGACGGTGCCGCCCCGGCTGTGTCCGGAGGCGCTGGAAAGCTGGCAGCGGGCACGGCACGGCCCGGCCCTGCTCCGCTGGGCAGCACGGGAGGGTTTCCTCCCGGCTCCAAACAGGCTGGTTACAGGGCAAACCGGGCATTCAAACCTCTCAGTTCAGACCCAGATGTCGGCTCCGCGGCCACGAGCTGCTCCAGGGACTGCAGCTGTGTGGATCCAGCAGGACATGAAGCTCCTAACTCCCTGATCCATGGTCCCACCTTCCCCACGGTGCATTTGAGCATTCCTGGAGATGCACGGACACCTTGCATCATCTGTCTCCCTTCTCCTCTTTCTCAAATCCCAGGGCTGTGTTTCTCAGGGTTCCAGCTCCATTATCCCAGTTTCTTCCCCAAAGATGCAGCTGGCACTGTTCAGGTTCTCTGGGATGGGCACTGAAGGGCTTTTCTGCTCCATCCCCAGCTCTTTGACAGACATCTCCAGCCCTGGAGCAGCTCTTTGGCCATGTGGGACAGATGATCAGCCGTGTGTCAGCTCTGTCCCTGTCCCAGCCCTGCCAGCACAGCTCTGGGATTGATCCCAGTTGATGCGCATTGGTTAATGGAGCTGAGACAGGGTTTTATTCTCCTTCCATCATGGAAATGGGAAACCCATCATGACAAGAGTGTTCATTTGCTCCCTCTGACCTTTCTCATAACTGGTTGTCTTTTCTGCTCTGTCAGGACAATCCTGCCCTCCCTGTGTGTCTGAAGGGACCAGATGGAGCCCAAAGGTGATCCTGCTCTCATGTCAGACTTTCCCAGTGGCTGCAGGATACCAACCCCACACACTATATTCCCATGGGATATTGTCTCCCTAGAGACTCCAGCTCATTCTGGCCCCTTCACCCAGCTCCTGCTGCTCCTGGCCATGCCCAAAACACACTCTGGCATCTGGAGCTCTTGTCCTTCCCTCCAGGAAGTTTTCCTGCCCCAGCCTGGCCCCTTCCCTGTGCCAGCTCTTCATCCCAGCCGAGTGCCCCAGGGCTCCCCCAGCACCCCACAAAACAGGTGCCTCGTGGCAGGAGTCCCCGTGGGCACTGGCATCCTGTGTCCCTGCCCTGATTCCTGCTCGTGTGTCCCCAGGTGACCCTGGTGCCAAGGCCATCATGTCCCTGCATGTTCTGCCCCACATGTGGCATGTGGGCTCAATGGGGCACGAGCCAGGGCTGGGGCTGAGCCGTGCTCTGTGACCATCCTGCTCCTCTTGGGGCACAGGGGGGTCTCATGTCCCTCGGGGGTATCACCCAGCACTGCTCCACACCCATCCTGGGCACTGCCCCCATCACATGCCCTGCAATCCACGCCCTGTGCCCAGCTGTGCCCCCTGAACCCTGCACTCTGCACCCAGTTAACCCAGTGCAACCACTCCCTGTTCCCAGCCCTGCAGCCTGGCAACCTGGGCCGGCCGAGCTGTGCTGGGCTGTGCCACACTGTGCTGAGCTGTGCTGTACCGTGCCATGCCAAGCCATGCCATCGGTACTGAGCTGTTCTGCACTGTGCTGAGCCATGCTGTGCCGAGCTGTGCCATGGTACTGAGCTCTGCTGTGCCCTGCTGAGCCATGCAGAGCCCAGCTGTGTGGTGCCATGCCAAGCTGTGCCATTCTGAGCCACACCACACTGTACCGAGCCGTGCTGTGCCATGCCACACACACTCCACTGCCCCATCCCATTCTGTTCCAAGCTCTGCTAAACAATACCGAGCCATGTCACACCGCCGCGCCACATCGTGCCATACCGTGCCATGCCAGATTGCATGGAGCTCATCGCGCCGTGCCATGCTGTGCCGTGCCGTGCCCCACCGTACCGTACCGCTACTTTACCGGACCGTCCCGAACCGCCCGGCCCGCCCTGTGCCGTGACGAGCCGCCCGATGCCCCCCGGCGCCGCCGCG
>JBBMKD010000025.1:19849296-19867842 GCA_037834095.1 Argya squamiceps
CATCTGGGGATAGTTACTGGAGGGATAACTGCGGAGCAGTGCAGTGACTGGGGATGACAGCTGGGTGGGCAGTCGGGGACACTGCTGGGGGACACTTACCTGGGGGACAGCTGAGGTGACAGTCACTGGGGGTGGCTGGAGTGACAGTGATCTGGGGGCAAAAACTGACGGGGTTTGGGGCTGGCTGGAGGGAACAGGGGGGCAGCGACTGAGAGGGGCTGACAGTGGTGGTGCCAGAGGTGACAGTGGTTTGGGGTCAGTGATTGGGGTGGGAGTGATCAGTTTGGGTGGTGGGTGAGTGGGAAGGGTGGGAGGCAGCCTGGGGGGCAGCAACTGGGGCTGAACTGGGAGGAAATGGGAGAGAGGCCTATGAGGGCTGGACGAGGTTTGGATGTTGTCAGAGCTGGACTAGTGAAACTGTTTTCAGGAACATCCCTGCCACCTTCCCAGCAGTGCAGGATCCCAGTGCTGGATGTCACATGGGCCCTGGTGGCACTGCTGGGTTTTTGGGGTGACAGAGCCTGGTCCTGCTCTCTCAGACACCTTCCCCAAGGCCTGGCTGGGTTTGGAAGCTTTTCCAAGGGAAGAGTGGAGTCCACGGTGTGAGGGGACACATCCTGGTGGTCCTGTGCTCCCCTCCGTGTGTGTGTGACTGTCTGGGCAGGCACTGTGTGACATCCTTGACACAAGGGGTGTCCAAAACTCCATCTGTTTGCAGATCAGGTCCGTGGGGAGTTCCATCCCTGCAGCTTGTCCCTGTGTTTGCAGATCCCCGCCGAGGAGTCGGAGGAGGAGCTGGTGGCTGGAGAGGAGCAGCTGGACACCCGGCTCAGCCAGCAGGACACGGCTGCAGGGGGCCAGGAGGGCAGCCAGGACAGGAGCAGGGAAGGGGCTGTGCCTGAGGAGACAGATGGTGATGGACAGAGAGAGGGGCAGGAGGCCGAGCAGCAGGACAGAACGGTAACTGCTCCCAGGGATCCACACGCTCACACCTGGGAACTCACACCTGGGGCAGGATGAGCAGTTTGGTGCTGAGGGCTGGGCTTGTGTGCAGGGTCCTGAGGGATTTTCCAGCTGCAGAGAGGGGATGTTGTGCTGTATCCACATGAGCACTGAGGTCAGGCCAGGGAGGGGTGGTCTCAAGGAGGCTTTTGTTTTGGAACAGGGGATGTGAAGACTTGAAGCAGTTTCATCTGAACACTGAACCTCTTCTTCCCCGTGGTAATTTGTTGTCATTAGATATCAGGATTCCTCCTGTGGTTTTTATCAGCCCAGAAGTGTCTCCTTGCAGGATTTTGTAAGGAAAGGGGCATTTAATTAACAATTTTCCATGGCAGGTCTGGCCCAGATCTCACTGGAGAAGAGAGTTGGGGGAGCAAAGGGGGTTGGCCCTTGGTCTCAGTTGTTTGCTGTGCATTTGGGGTTTGGGTTGCAGAGGAGCAAAGTCCACTGTGTGTGTGCATTCCAGCTGTGCCAGTGGCCTCTGCCAGCCCAGGGGCTGTGAGTGCCCTGGATGTTGGGTCCCTGTGTGAGCAGTGGCTCCAGGGATCCTGGAGGGTGACTTTGCTGGGCCAGCACTGCAGGACATACCTGTGGCTGCTCCCAGAGCTCCAGGCAGGACATGGGAGCCCTGGGCAGTGGAAGGTGTCCCTGCCTAGACAGGGGGTAGGAACTGGATAAACTTTGAGGTCACTTCCACCCCAAACCATTCCAGGATGCTGTGATCCCTTGCTGAGTTACCTGTTAGATCCTGGAAATGTGTTTCCCAGCTGTGCCAGTCAGGTCAGGGAATCCCCCCAGCATCCTGAGCTGAAGCAGTTGCATCTGCAGGGAGAGGCATTCTGGCCCTGGGACCTTTGTCAGGTGTTGCTTTCTGTGGAAATGAGAGTGAAATTGGGCACTGTCCTGCTCCCTGGAAAAGCAGAAATGCAGCTTATCCTGGGACTGAAAGATGCAGAAGCATTTCCTCCACACCTGGCACAGCTAAACTTGTTTCTCTCCTGATTTCATAGCCTCAGACATAGATGTGAAGTCAGCTGAGGTTTAACCCTTTGTGAATCTTTGGTGCTTTCCTCCATTTTCTATTTGTGTCTTGATTTCCACCCAGTAACAAACACTAAAGGGTGAATTTTGGTTTAGTTTAAGGACCCTCAGTGTGCTGATCCCTGTGGGAAATGCTCTTCTTCCCACAGAGCTGGCACCCCTGCAGTTCATGGGAATGCTGACAGCTCTTCCCTTTGTCTTTGCAGCTGGCAACGAGTAACAAGCCACGGAAGAAAAAAAAGAAAAGGAAAACCAAGAAAAACTCAGCAGGAGAGACTGTGGTATGTCTGTGTGTGTTCTGAGCCGGGGACCAGGCTGGTTCCTCCAGTGGGGTTGGCAAAGTAGGAATTCTGAGGTGACTGTAAGAGAGATTAAAGGCAAAAAAAAGCCATTTCAAAATGTAAAGAAGCCTCTTTAGAATCGTGGAATCCTGGAATGGTTTAGGTTGGAAGGGACCTTAGAGCTCATCTCATTCTATCCCCAGCCATGGGCAGGGAGACCTTCCATCAGACCAGGTTGCTCCAGACCCTGTCCAGCCTGTCCTGTCACTCTATCCCCTGTGCAAAGTCTCTCTCCAGCTCTCTTGGAGCCCCTTTAGGCACTGAAAGGGGCTCCAGCCCTTGGAGCATCTCTGTGGCCTTCTCGGGACTCATTCCAGCAGCTCCACATCCTTCCAATGCTGGAGACCCCAGAGCTGGAAGCAGCAGATGGATTAAAGTCATGGATCTTCTTAATTCAGTAGGAGTGAGGGTCAGGTGGGAGCTGGCTTTCTGCTGAGGTTTGAGTCTCAACTGTCCACAGAATTACAGAATCCTTAAGGCTGGAAAAGACCTCCCAGATCATGGAGTCCAACCTCCCTGTTCACTCCAGGGAGATTCTCTGCTCATCTTGCTGAGCCACCAGATTCTGGAGTGAGTGGCTGAGCTGTGACAGCAGTGCCAACACCCAGCTGGCCACCTCCTCCCTGGGAATTCCACTCAGGAGTGAGTTTCTGAGGTGGAGAACCCTCTTGGAGAGCCTGTTTCCTTTCCCAGTCCAAGAATATTGAGCAGCAGGGGGACATGTGCCAGCTGGAGGCTGGGGGGACACCCAGACCCAGGCACTTTGGTTTGCCAACGAGGGATAATACAAGCTCTGTTCCAGCACTTCCATGCAGAGCACATTATCCCTTTCCTGTGTACACTGCACACACAGGGGCTAAATTTAGCTTGAAAAGGCAGGCTGGCAGTGCTGCTTGGGTGTCCTGAATGGAATTCTGTGTTCCACCCATGGACATCATGAGGAGGATGTGAAACAGGCACGTAAGAAAGTCACTTGTTGTTTGTTGGGGGGAAACAGAGGGAAATCAGGGTTAAAGTGTTATATAACTGTAGGATGTGAGCAGCTGGATGGATTCCTGGGAGGGTTGGAAAATGGGGAATAGGAGAGTTGGATTAAAGTCATGTTGAGTGTGTTTGAGACCCTGTCATGAGGCTCAACAGCAGTAACTTGGTATTTCTGTGGAAAGTAGAGGGTGAAGGGTGGTTATTTTAAATATTTAAAATGTCTTTGGACAAGGGGTGTCAGGCTGAGGGGAAATGTCTTCCCACTATCAGAGGGCAGGGTTAGATGGGATATTGGGAGGAAATCCTTCCCTGTGGGGGTGGTGATGCCCAGAGCAGCTGTGGATGCCCCTGGATCCCTGGAAGTGTCCAAGGCCAGGTTGGCCAGGGCTTGGAGCAGCCTGGGACAGTGGAAGGTGTCCTTGCCTGTGTCAGAGGGTAGAACATGATGAGCTTTAAGGTTCCTTCCACCATAAACCATTCTGGGATTCTCTGAAGAGCCACAGCCCCTCACGCAGGGGTCGGGATGAGCTGGAGGCTGCTGCATGTGATCTGTGCTGGGTGACCTGCAGGCTGCTGTGACTCAGCCTGTAATAAATGCCTTGGCTTTGCCTTTCTTAAGGAAGACAACGACCTGGAAGACATCGACAGCCTTTTGGAGAGGATTGAGGACCCCGGGCTGGCACCGCAGAGCCAGGGCGGGATCCCCACCGACAGCCGGCCCCTGCTCTATGTGGAGCACAGGTACTGCTGGCTCCCACCTGGCCCTGCCCTTGCTGTGACAGGGTGTCTGCTCCCTGAGGGAGGGAGCTGGGGGCTTCCCAGTGGGATCTGATCTTCCCAGTGTGATCAACCTTGATTGAAAAGGTTGGGATGGTTGTGCACATCCCTGTTCCTATCCGCTCCTCTGGAGGCTGTGTTTGGTTCTGAGGAGGATTCTCTGCTGCCAGGCCTGCTTGCAGTGGTGGCAGCCCCACATTAGTCTCCAGAGGGACCTTCCAGCCTCAGATCCTCTGTGGGAGAACCTCTGCAGAGGTGCCAATAGCCCCGGTGTGTAAAACTTGACATGGGATTCACTTGTGCTCCCGAGCCCAGGCTTCTCCCGGGAACATCCCAGCTAAGGCTCCAGCTGCCCTGGAGAGGGCAGCAGCAGTATTCCCCAGCTCTGGAGCAGAGCAGGAGAAAACCTGTCTGATGGAGCAGGGCTTTCCCTTCCAGTTCTGGCAGTTTGTCTCCTTTCTCCATGCCGTGTCTGATCAGTGGGGAGTGTGTGACAGTTTGGGGGTTTTCCAGAGGCATTTTTGGGGTGTTGATGGAGAGACTTGAGTGTGGCACTGTTTAACTGATGGAGCTTTTCTTTCTTCTCTCCAACTTCTCAGAAACTTGAATCCAGAGAATGAGTTGAAGAGATACTTTGGTGCTCGTGCTGTGCTTGGGGACCAGAGGTTAGTCCAGAATTTGATATTAAACCCTTTCCAGATCTGAGGAGGTGTGTCTGTCCTGCCCTTGGGAGGGCTCATGGAGTTCCCAGTGCCACACCCGGGCAGGTAATCCCAGGCTCAGGGTGTGTTACTCGTTTAGTAGTTGTTTATTGGGACAGAGGAATATTTTCTGTGATCTGTACGAGATGGGGAAAGACTTCTCCAGGCTTTTGCTGCCATTTGCTTTTTCTTTTGCTCCTTTCCCCTCTCATTTATTTCCAAACCACCCTTCAAAGTCCTTTCACTCAAATTCACAGAGTGCAGACACAAAAAAATTGTTTGTTTCTCCACCATCTGTCCCTTGTTGTCATTCCAGAGCTCTGGACAGAAAGTGAACCCTGAATACTTTCAGTGTATCCCATGCACTTGCTTCCAGGGGCCCAGGGAACCTGTTGCTCCCTGGGTGTGATGTCTCTGCATTTATCCACTGCACTGTGCTCACTGTCATCCACAAAATCCCCACTTCCATGAGCTGGTTGGAAAGCCAAGGATGGTCTGAACTTGGAGCAGTGCAGGTGGAAGGAGGGAGAGAGTCTGTGGAAGAGCATTTGGTGCTTGAGGAAGAAACTGCAGTCCCTTGGGACTGTCCTATGCAGGGCCAGGAGTTGGACTTCGTAATCCTTGTGGGTCTTTTTGCAGCTCAGGATAGTCTGTGATCCCTTTCTGAGGAGATGTGACTCCCTCAGAGTAGCCTTGATCCTGAATTGCTCCTGAACCAATAAATTGTGCATTTTTGAGTGCAGCTTAAACTAATCCAGTTGACATTTGAAGGCCCTGCTGGGAAGAGGGATGAGTCAGAGGGATGTGGGGCTCTCCTAATTGGACCTGGGAAGCTGTTTGAAGCACAGAGACAGCTGAGAGTTTGGCAGGGGTAAAAACAGGGAGAGAAGCTCTGGAAGTGGAGAGGCTGGAGGCACTGGCTGGCCTAGATGGTGCACATAAGGCACAGGTATGTTGTGTCTTGAAGGCAAACAATACCCAGCTCTGTGTAGCTCTCTGTGGGGAAGAAATTGGATCTCATTTTTCCCTTTAACATGGTTTCATGCTCCTGTCAGTGCAGGGCAGTTGTGACCTGTGTGTTCCCTCCCCAGGCCAAGGCAAAGGCAGCGGCAGTACGTCCGCAGCATGTGGCTGACAGCTCCCAAAAACACCTGGCCACGCTACAGCAAGACAGGTGAGGCCTTTGGGGCTGCCCTGCCCTCTGAACCCTTGGCCCCTGTGACATGGATGTGCTCAGGGCATGCAACCTCAGAGGGAGCTGCTCCTCAGCTGGTGGAAATACAGCTCCTGCCTCAACAGAGAGCTCTGTGGAGTTGTACCTTGTGATTTGGGTTTGTTTTCCCCTCTTTTGGAGGTAGCAGGGCATGGGTGCTTCCCATCTTAGCAGCAGAATTGCTGGATAATGAGAAGTATCCCTGGGGAGAATGAGTGGCCTGGGCTTTTTGGGTGGGTTTGGGACTTGGACTCATGAGAGGGTGGGGGGAAAGAGTGAAATTTTCTGGGAGTTTCCAAAAACACCTGTATCTCTGGACCAGTGATGGGAGTGAGCTTTTGATGCTGTGAGGGAGCAGAGGGGGTTCTCTTGGGGTACCCAGGTCTCCCTGCACCCTGCAGGTATCACCATGCAGCTGCTGGACACCCGGAGGGGGGTGCAGCACTTCACCTTCGAGCACCACCGTGAGTACCAGCAGGTCCAGTTCAAGTTCCTGGATGCTGTGGAGTCCATGGACCCCAACAACATCGTGGTATGTTGGGTTGGTTGTGCTGTTCCCTCCTGTGTTCCTGCAGCCCCTTTCCTGGGAAGCTGGGCTGGAGCCAGATTTCCAATTCCAGTGGAAGTGTTTGGGTTGGAAAAGCCTCTAAACCAACTGTTCCCCCAGCACTGCCAAGGCTACCCCTAATCCATGTCCCCCGGTCCCACATCTACATGGCTTTTAAATCCCTCCAAGGATGGGGAATTCACCCCTGCTCTGGGCAGACTGAGGCCAGGGCTGCACAGCACTTCTGGGGGAGGAATTGTTGCAAATATTCAACCTGAATTTCCTCTGCCACAGCTTGAAGCTGTTTCCTCTTGTCCCTGTTCCCTGGGAGCAGAGCCCAACGCCCCCAGCTGCCCCCTCCTGTCCTGTGTCCCTCTGTGTGGGCTGAGACAGTGCTGAGCTGTGCTGTCACCTTGTTAATTAGTGACCTCCTTGGTGCAGAGGAGGCCTGGTGGCCCAGCCTTGGTGGCTCTGCCAAGCACGTGCCAGGTCACCTTCTGAGAGAGGAGCCCACAGGAACTGTCCGTTTGGCTGGAAGGGTGGGAACAAAGCTCCCTTGTCTCAGCTCTTAGCTGGGAAAGGAGCAATATTGTATAAACCCATCGTGGACTGGGAATCCAAACTAACAGCTGTTCTATTTATAAACTCCTGCAAGGATGAAAAATGTGTCTTTTCTTGGTATTTCAGCAAAGCAGGCTTTTGTGTTGGGAGTCCTTCATGCGTGTCCGAGCTCATTAAGCTGTATGGTAACATTTATAGTTTGGAGTGATAAGCAACAGCAAAATTGCTCTGCACCCAACTAAACCATAACTGAGGGATGTTTCTCTGAAAGGTCTGGCCACATGAGCTGGGATACATGCCCTGGAGATGTTCTTTAAAGAGCCCATTGTCTGCTAAATAAAGTTTACTTCCTTCTGCTTTCCCACCCTGGGCTCAGGGCCGCGGGGCTCTCTCCAGCTCAGCAGCTCTGCCTTGATTGAGGGATTTGGATTAAGTGAGCCGAAGTAATTCCTGTGCAGCAGTGAGTGTCCCAAGGACAGCTCAGGCGTGGTCCCCCACACAGGACAGGCTTTCCATGGGATTTTGATCTGGATGCTCTGACCCTCTTAGGGGGTCTGGCTAAATTTGGGGACATTTGTACAGCTTGAAGACTTGCCCTTTTCCATCAAGGGTGGGATCTAACAGATGGATTTGGCAATTCCAGACAGTTTGTCCATGGTCACTACAGTCCTGGCATAGCTGGAGCCCAGCTCTGCCTTGTTGCTGTGGTTTCAGCACATAAAACATTAATTTTGGGGAGCCTCTTGTTCCGTGAGTGGTTTTTCTGCACTTGCTCGTAGGTTAGAAGGGTCTTAGTGACCTTTTCTTGGCTTTTTCCCATCACAGTGACCCTGAGTGTTCCATGTCTCCCCAAAAAGTGGAAAGGAACTTAAGAGTTCTACCCCTTAAGGAAGAGGTTAAGCATCAGGCAAATGGCTCCAGGCTGGGCTGGGCAGCCTGGAACATCCAGTCTTTGTGCTGTAGGTGGTCCCACAGGTCCCCACCCTGCAGATGGAAACTTCTGGAGCTTTGGAAGCTTTATTATTTCAATTTAGGAGAAAAAATAATAATCCCCAAACAAAATTTGTAGTAGTTTCAGCATTTGTTACTGAACTGAAGTTTTAGGTACTTGAGAGAAGTAGCCTATTTATAATATAATTAGCGAATTGAGAAAGTTTTTAGATTGAACTTCTCTTCTGAAGCCTGGAAGTAAATATTTATTATTATCCATTACCATTACTGATTCCTGGATTTGTAATAGATATGTCCAAATGTCCTTTCAATATCCAGAGGATGCAATACTCTGATCAAACGCTCAGAACTGTTGAGGGATAGATAAAAAGAACCCAAACTGTTACAGTGCCTGCATCTCATTCTCTCCTTTCCAAGGAAATGGAGGAGCTGGGAGAGATCTGGAGGAGGACAGTGAAGATGAACAAAGGCCTGGCATGGCCTCTGCTGGAAAAGCTGGGAGGGAGCTGCCCAAGGGAGGCTGCCATTGAGGGCTCCCTTCCTGCACGTGGTGGGGACAGAGCTGTGCCCCTCCAGCCTGGGGATGGATGTGGCAGGGTGGCATTAAGGAAGCTCTGGGCATTGTGTGTCACAGAGCTGGGTGCTGCAAGGTACCTGGGTCAAATTGCTGAGACACCAGTAATGACACAGAACCTTTGCAATGCTCCTGTGCAGCTGCTGCTCCAGATGAACCCCTACCACGTGGACTCCCTCCTGCAGCTCAGTGACGTGTGCCGGATGCAGGAGGACCAGGAGATGGCCCGGGATCTCATAGGTAAGAGTGAGGTGAGGAGCAGATGTGTTGGTGTCAAATCCTTCCCTGGCAGGCTGTGGGGAAGCCCTGGGAAGGGCAGTGGAGGGCAGGAGCTTGGCTTTTCCTGGACCAACCTCAATCCCAGAATGGTTCCTTTTCCCACCCAGAGTGGAAGTGCCCACTGTCCTGGTGCCTGTTGCCGTCACATTGTGTGAAGTAACTTTGCGCCTCTCTGGGCTGGGGAATGAGCTGGTTTCTTGTCTTTTGGGCTAAACCAAGTGCTGGGGCAGAGCTGTGCTGGGGTGGTGTCCCTGTCCCGTCCCTGACAGTGACCTTGCTGTCCCCAGAGCGGGCACTGTACAGCCTGGAATGCGCCTTCCACCCCGTGTTCAGCCTCACCAGCGGGACCTGCAGGCTGGACTACCGGCGCCCAGAGAACAGGTGAGCAGGGCTGGGCAACAGGGAGGCTCAGCTGGAGCTCCTGGCCCCCCTCTGGCCACAGCCAGCTAGATTCACCACTGCTGCTCATCCAGGGAGACCCCTGAGTGTCCCTTCCTGTTGGGAGCTCCTGGGATGGTGCTGGAGCACAGGCAGCTTGTGCATGGAAGCTTCTGCACAAAGCATCCCTTTTCCCAAGGGATTCCTTCCTGCAGTAGGAACTGTCCCTCCCTGTCATATCCTTCTCATGCCATTAGTAACCCTTAGTCCAAAATGGTCACAAAAATCCTTGCTGTGTGTTTCCAGCTATCACCCCCAGCACTCACACTCCTCCCAGCCTGGGTCTTTATATAACTCCAGCTCTGTAGCTGCTGGGAAAGGTGACTTTATTCTGGGAATTTTCCAGTCAGCTGACCCAAGCCATCTCTCCCAAACTGCTGTACCTGGAGGGTGCTCACATTTCAGTCCCTCTGGCTGACATGCTTTGTGCCATCAGTGACCTGTATCACCAGTTCAGTTTTTGGGCTTCCCCGCTCTGTGTCACCGTCCCCACACCACTGGGACAAGGTGGGATGTGGACTTGGGGGGGATTTACTTGTCTTGGTCCCAGTCTCCAGAGCAGGTTGTGAGTTTTCTGTCCCTGTTCTTGTACAAAAAGGTAACAAAAACAAGAGATGGGAGCATGGGGACTCTGTGGCACCCTGTGCACACCAGGATGTGATGCTTGGGGGTGAGGAGCTCTTGATGCCTGCCCTCTTTTTTGAGTGGCTCAAAATGCTTCTTTCCACATCTGGCCTCTAAGTCCTGTTGCTGTTCCCCATGCAGGGCTTTCTTCCTGGCTCTCTTCAAGCACCTGATGTTCCTGGAGAAGAGGGGCTGTCCCCGCACAGCCCTGGAGTTCTGCAAGCTCATCCTGAGGTAGGTGCCTCCACTGAGGGGAGAGTGTCTGGGGAGACACTGGGGAGGGTTTGGGGGGACAGTCACCCCAGAGGGGTCCTGCTGCTCCTGGGCTCGTTCCCACCCCATGGAGCTGCACAGGTCTGTGCTGAGGATGTGCTGGTGCCCTTGGAGAGCTGATGGGTGAGGAGGGGCCCTGGGTGGCAGGGGACTGTCCCCTCTACAGGGACACAGAGCACCGCTCTGTCATCCCGCTGGCCCTGCGGGAGTGACCATGTTCCTGTTCTCTCCACTTACTGAGTCACTGGATGTCACTGGGAGAGGCTGTTAGAAATCAGGGCAGCTCTCTCAGCTGTTGTGACACTGAGTTTGTTCTCTCCCCCTGCCCCCAAGCCTTGATCCTGAGAACGACCCACTCTGTGTGCTGCTGCTGATCGACTTCCTGTCCCTGCGGGCCAGGGAATACACCTTCCTGACCCGCCTCTTCCAGGAGTGGGAGGTGAGTGGCCGGCAGGTGAGGGGATGGCTGCCTGAGGGGTTCCCCACCAGCTGAGCCCTTTGGAGGGGACCTCACAACCCAGCTGGCATCCCAGCATTGCAACGATCCATAAAGGCTGGGCTGCTGGTTCCTGTAATCCTTGGGTCCTGCAAATAGTTGTAAGAACTCAAAACTGCTCACTCAGCTGTGGGGGCACCGAGCCAGTGTCTGGGAACTCACTTAACCCCAGCAGGCAGAGCCCCACACCACACAGCCCAGCTCTGCTGCACAGCATCATTTCTCGGTAACTCTCTCTGATCCTGCAGAGTCACCGGAATCTGTCCCAGCTGCCCAATTTTGCCTTCTCGGTGCCACTGGCCTATTTCTTCCTGAGCCAGCAGGAAGAGCGCCCGGAGCTGGAGCGGAGCCAGGCCCGCGAGCGAGCGGCCCGGCTCATCCAGCTCGCGCTCATCATGTTCCCCAGCGGTGAGTCTGTCCCTGCCGGTGGGGCCGTGCCCGAGGGCTTTGTCACTGTCCCCTGGGAGGGCCGGGACTGCATTCCCGGCAGGAGGATGCAGAGGCAGGAATTTGCCAAGGGCCTTTGAGGAGGGAGCCCTGAGTCAGAGCGGAGCGGTCGGGGCGGAATGGCAGTGCCTGTGCCCAGTGTGGTGGGGGAGTGCAGTTCTGGGTTCCTCACCCCAACAACAGACAGAGGGGCTGGAGCAGCAGGAACAGCTGAGCGAGCTGGGGGGCTCAGCCTGGAGAAAAGGAGGCTCAGGGGGAACCTTCTAGCTCTCCACAATGCCCTAACAGGAGGGTGCAGCTGTGGGAAGTCGGGCTCTGCTCCCAGGGAACAGGGACAGGAGGAGAGGAAATGGCCTCAAAGCTTGATATTGGGAATAATTCCTTCTGCAGAAGTGTTATCCAGCCCTGGCCCAGTCTGCCCAGGGCAGTGGTGAAGTCCCCAACCCTGAAGGGACTTAAAAGCCGTGTGGACTTGGCACCTGAGGACATGGGTTAGGGGTGGCCTTGGCAGTGCTGTGGGAATGGTTGGGCTCAGTTATCTTAGAGGCTTTTCCAGCCTTACAATTCTGTGGTTCCATGATTCTGTCCTCCCTCCCCAGAGCAGCCAATGCTCCTCCACCAGCAATGGTCAGGGGTGAACTGGCTGGGAGAGGATGAGCTGGAGTCTCAGAGCAGGGAGATGTCTCACCTCCTCGGGGCTGCCCGGAGCAAGGACAAGCCAGTCTCCTTGGCTCTCCCTCCGAGGCACAGCTCTGTTTTGGATGTGCTCTGCCCATGGGTGCCCATCACTCTCCCTTTCATCCTGTGGGTGCTGCTGTCCATGAAAGGAGCACACAGCCCTCAGGCCCAGAGGAGGGTGTGTGCAGCAGGAAGAACCAGCTCTCCAACACAGATTCAGTTTGTGGGGGCTGGAAACATCTTTTAGGCTGTTTGTTGGGGTGGCTGAAATAATGCCCGTGTGAGGACAAGGACCAGCAGTGTCCTCACCCCCTCCCTGTGTCCTTGTTGGACAAGGGGGGGTTCTGGCCCTGAGAAGGGGAGTGACTCTGCAGGGCTGACCCCACCCCACACTGCCCCTCACCAACAGATCCAGATGAGTTCTCTGCCTTTGTTTTGCAGTTCTGATGCCGCTGTTGGATCACTGCAGCGTGCAGCCCGATGCCAGGGTCGCCTCCCACCCCTTCTTTGGGCTGAATGCCCAGATCAGGTAAAGGTTGGAGATGTTCTCAGCAAAGGGAAGGGATCGATTTTGCCAGCGGCAGGGATCTTGCATGCTCAGACAGCTAATGGAGGAGCTTGTTTGGGTTCCCTGAGTAGGCTCATTTGATAATGCCTCATTTGATAATCCTTTTGATATTGGATTTCCATAATGGCCTCTGGATCAGGCTGAGAGACCCACCTCACCTCAAGGTGGACGGGTCAGAAGTTCACCCAGAGCCTGCTGGTGTGTGCAGGGAGGGAGAGCGATGCGTGTGTCCTCCCAGGGCAGGCTGTCTCCAACCAGTCTGCCTTCCCTTGACTCGTGGTCTTCCTTCAGCGTGCAAAGGCTCTCCCTCAGGCCAGGGCAGTGTTCCCTCATTTCATGGCTCTGCTTAGCCTAAAAATAGATGGAGGCAGAAGTTTCTGGTGAAGGTGGATGGCAATATCCAGGCAGGAGGCTGCGAGTCCTCTCATGTTCCCACGCCAAAGGCCAGTGCAGAGCTGAGCCCTCACCACCCCGTGAGGAGCAGGAGGAGGAGGGTGCTGTGAGTAACAACCATCTCCCACAGCCAGTCGCCCGCCCTGAACCAGCTGACATCCCTGTACGTGGGCAGGACACACGCCCTGTGGAAGGACCCGGCTGTCATGGCCTGGCTGGAGCCCCACGTCCACGAGGTTCTGCGCATGGTGGAGGCCCAGGACGCCCTGGTGCAGGAGGCCGAGCACAAGTGAGCACAGAGGGTGGAGGGCAGGGTTCCTGTGCCAGGACAGAGTGGGACAGAGGGTCTGTCCTGGCCAGCAGCAGTTCCAGTGTCTGGGACAGGGCTCAGAACCCCACAGCTGCTGGTCTGATGCCAAAGGTCACAGCATGGGGCCGGGAAGGCAGTGGCTCTTCCATGATTTTCACAAATGGGAATGTAAAGCTGAACCTGCACTGCGTATGCTCACTGCCTTCCCCAGGCCTGGCTGTCACCTGTGCCCTGGAAACATCCTGGAGGGGGCAGAGGGGTGGCCTGGAAGGGCAGGGATGGCCCCACAGGGCAGGTGAGGGCTTAGAAACACCTGCCAGTGCTGAGAAACAGGAGGGAGCCATCAGGTGTCCTAAACCAAGGTCAATCTGCTCATTCCTGAGCGCTCTGCTCTTTCTCCGGAGCTCAGCAGCTGCCACCCCCTTTGGCTCACTGTAAGCCAGCCCCATCCAATATGGCCTTGCTCCTGGAGCCAGAGAAGCTGCTGACACTGCACCTGGAGCAGCAGAAACGGGAATGTGCCTGCTCAGGGCTCACTGCTGTGTCCCCTCCCCACCTCAGGAGGAAGATCCGGTACCAGAGCGCTCCCAGGAACATCTACCGGCACATCATCCTCTCGGAGATGAAGGAGGCCACGGCAGCCCTGCCTCTGGTGAGGGGCTTGATGGGACACAGGGGCTGTGGCTGCACGTGTTGTGGTGGCACTTGTGTCCCTACTGGGCCTGTCCTAACCCCTGTCACTCACAGCTTCTGTGGGGGCCCATGTGTGCTGCCTCTGGATGCACAGCCATCATCCCTTCTTTTCTCCTTCATTCCTTCCTTTCTCCTTCATCCCTCCTTTCTCTTCCCCCTGCAGGAGGTGACCTCACAGCCAGTGATGGGGTTTGACCCTCTCCCTCCTCTGGATTCCATTGTTTCCTACACCCGACCAGAAAGGTACCACCTCCACTGCTGGTGCCTGTACTGGCACAACCAGCCGTGTTCCGGGCGTGCCCTCGGCCCCAGGCCAGGCTGCACGTGGGTGTTTGGTGCTGACATCCTCCCTCATGGCAGAGGAAGAGCTGTGGTGCTCCAGACAGGCAGAGCTGCAGGCTGGACTGGTTCTGCTGCTTCTCATGGTGGTCACTACTGGCCGTTTCCAGCCATAGGGCAAAAGCCAGGGAAAACTCAGGCCACAGCTGACTGGGAGGGTTTGGGGTAAATGGAAATTTAAATTACAGCCAGTCCTTGTGTTAGGGCAATGCCGTGTGTGTGTTCCACACCAGCCCCCCCAGAGCAGAGCTGGTCGAATCATGGAATCCTGGAATGGTTTGGGTTGGAAGGACCTTAGAGCTCATCTCATTCCACCCCCTGCTATGGGCAGGGACACCTTCCACTAGACCAAATTGCTCCAAGCCCCTTCCAACCTGGCCTTGGTCATGCTCTTAGTGATTGGTTTGCTCAGTTTCTGCTCAGAGTTGCCTGAATTCAGAATCCCATTGGAGCTGCCCAGTTCCCTCCCTCAGGGCTGGTTCCAGCAGCACCATGGTTCTCCCAGCCCCACCACATCCCATTGGGGAGTCACAAACTGAGCTGTACCTTCACCATGGTGCCACTTGTGTCTTCCAGGACAAGCCATCCTTCCAATGAAAGCACTTTATCCCTCTTCTTCCGCTCGCTGTTGCCAAATTTTAACTTGCAGGTGAGTGCACACTGAGGTTTGTGTGCCCCATTCCCCCATGGTGTACCTGCTCCAGGAGCCACTGCTGGCAGCAGCCTGGTGCTGATGTGGCAGCAGTGTTGTCCCTGTCCCTGTCCCTGCCACCACAGCGCTGCTCTCTCGTAGGGGGACATCCGGCACGACGGGGACGACGAGGCCGGGGCAGCACAGGACCTGAACCAGGGGGTGAACAGGCTGATGGCAGCCATGAGGGACATGCTGGCCAACATCCAGTTCCAGGAGCCCCCCCGTGATGACAATCCCGAGGGCGATGGCGACTGGGATTGAGCCTGGGCTGCCTGTCCCCAGACCCTCTGGCATCACCCCCCCAGTTTGTGTTGCACTCCAATAAAGTCACACAAATGGACTGGCTGTGGGAATGGGCTGTTCTCAGGAGGGGGGGCTGCATCCATGGCATGGTTTCCATCCAGGGGTGGGGGCTGAATCCACAGCAATGGGCCTTGTCCAGGGCCCCTCTCTTCACAGGGGACAAGGGCTGTCTGAGCATGTCCGAGCTAATCAACAGCAGCTGTCCCTTGTCCCCATGGCAGCTTAGTCCCCTTCTGGCCTCCTCTGCACACGATTTCCATGCTATTCCCCTCCCTATTCTTGTCCTTAATTCCCAGAGGGGTTTTACTGCCCTCTTCAGCTCCTTTGTGCTTCCTGTAGCCTGGAGCTTCCTTCCCTCCACAAAATTCTCAGCACCCTCACTACACTGAAGCTTCCAAAGGTCTCAAGAGGCCCCTGTGCCACTAGAATTGTGTGTGGAGCAGCTTTTTTTATTTTTTTATTACGTTTGGAGGAGAAATCTTTCCCCCCCTCTTTGTCTATCCTTTATTCTCTCACCTTCACCTTCTAGAGTCAGGATCGAGGTAAGCCACAGTCAAACCTTAACTCATCCTTGTTCCCGTAAAGCTTTTTTCCATTTTTTTGCTGAGTAATGGTGAATACATGAAATAAATCCCTGTTTCTGCTGTATTGCCTCCCTGGGGGGATGTGGCTGGCATGGCTTTGCCGGGTGTGCAGACTCAAGTCATCCCCCCTGGCTCCATTCCCCACTGCTCTATCCAAATCCCCTGGGATTCTGTCCCTGTAAGTTGGCACTGGGACAGCCTGGGACCCCATGGCCAGTATGTGCAGCTGAGCCATTTTCATCCATGCCAGAGGGAAGGGCTTCCCAAAGGAAGTGGACAAGCGTGGGATCAGCCTTTTCGTGGAGCTGTGAATGGCTCTTTGGCAGCCGCGCGGCTCCAGGCATCAACACGGACCTGAGGCACATGATGGTCAGATGGGCCCTGTCCTCACCCAGCCCGCCTGCGCTCCCTCCGGCGCCGCCGCGCTCCGCACCATCCCAGTTAATCGCGCCTTTGACGATCCCTATCGCATCCCATGCCTGCCCCATTGTACAACAGCTTCCCTGGGGCCATGGGACTGGGACCCCTGCCAGTCCCAGTGTGTGGGACAGCTTGGAGCACGCAGTGTGGGGGATCCTACAGGGGTCCCCAAGGTACATGGGTAGCTCAGGGTGTGTGGATGACCCCCACAGCAGATGGGATCCCCTAAGACGTGAGTTCCACAGGGCACACTGACCCCCACAGGACACAGAGGCCTGCAGGGCACAGGGGACCCCTCAAGATATGCAAGCCCCCAGGGTTCAGGAGTCCCCCCCAGCAGACACAGGACCTCAGGGCACGTGGGCACCCTAAGGTGCACAGTCCCCCAGGGCACAGAGGACCCCTATGGCAACACCCCCAAGGTGCAGGACCCCAGGGGTTCCATGGACCACCCCAGAGCATTTGAGACCCCTGGGCACATGATGATCCCAAGCAATTGGGTTCTCTAGGGCCATCCTGGGAGTCTCTCAGCCCTGGCCTCGGCAGCGGCCCCCTCACTGCCGGAGTGCCTCCCTCATGCAGGTGCCCACCCTCCTCGGAGGAGGAGCTGCGGGAGCCGGCTTTAAAGTGGGGCAGAGAAAGGGCCCTTTCTTCCTCAGCACCCTGGGCCGGCGGGCGTGGGACGCCGGGCAGTGTTGGCACAGAGAGCAGCCGCCCCACCGGAGGGTCCCAGCGGGCACACGCCACCCCCAGCACATCCCAGGCCTCCCGTCCCCAATTCCTCGGCATCCCCTCGGCCTCGCCGCCGGGCGCCGCGGGAGAACTGGCGGGGCACAACGGGGGCTCGGGGGCTGTGCGGGGGGCTCGGGGGGCCCCGGGGCTGTGGAGGGGGCCATGTCGACGCTGGCCCCCCTGCGTCTGCTGCGCGAGCCCTCGAATGCCAGCGAGGGCAACCACAGCAATGCCACGGTTGGGGCCGGCGGTGGCTGGTGCCAGGGGCTGGACATTCCCAACGAGCTGTTCCTGACGCTGGGGCTGGTGAGCCTGGTGGAGAACCTGCTGGTGGTGGCTGCCATCCTGAAGAACAGGAACCTGCACTCGCCCACCTACTACTTCATCTGCTGCCTGGCGGTGTCTGACATGCTGGTGAGCATCAGCAACCTGGCGGAGATGCTCTTCATGCTGCTGCTGGAGCACGGGGTGCTGGTGATGCGCCCCAGCATCGTCCGCCACATGGACAGCGTCATCGACATGCTCATCTGCAGCTCTGTCGTGTCTTCCCTCTCCTTCCTGGGGGTCATCGCCGTTGACCGCTACATCACCATCTTCTATGCCCTGCGCTACCACAGCATCATGACCCTGCAGCGGGCCGTGGTCACCATGGCCAGCGTCTGGCTGGCCAGCACTGTCTCCAGCACCGTCCTGATCACCTACTACCGCACCAACACCATCCTCCTCTGCCTCATCGGCTTCTTCCTCTTCATGCTGGTCCTCATGCTGGTGCTCTACATCCACATGTTCGCCCTGGCCCGCCACCACCTCCACAGCATCTCTAGCCAGCAGAAGCCACCCACTGCGCACCGTGGTGGCAGCCTGAAGGGTGCCGTCACCCTCACCATTCTCCTGGGCGTCTTCTTTATCTGCTGGGGCCCCTTCTTCTTTCACCTCATCCTCATCGTCACCTGTCCCACCAATCCCTTCTGCAGCTGCTTCTTCAGCTACTTCAACCTCTTCCTCATCCTCATCATCTGTAACTCGGTGATTGACCCCCTGATCTACGCCTTCAGGAGCCAGGAGCTCCGGCGGACGCTGCGGGAGGTGGTGACGTGCTCCTGGTAGGCAGGGGGACACTCTACTGGCAGGGGGACACGGCACCGGCACGGCCACCCCCGCCCCGAAATGGACAGATGGATGGACTGACAGATGGACAGGACGAGCTGCGGGGTGCCCAGTCCGGGCGGGGGACTCACGGTTCCCAATAAAGGCTCTTTGCAGTGACGCTGTGGCTGGCATCGGGCAGCCCCGGGGAGGCCCGAGGGGAGAGGTCCCTCCCGGTCCCGCCGGTCGGTCAAGGGTCATTTGTTCCCGGTAGGAACCGGGAAGGACCGGCTGGGCTGCGGGATGCTGAACCCCACGCGGGGGGCGGCCCCGGCCGCCCCCGGACAAAGGGCCCATCACCATCGCCTTTGTTCTCGGGCCGCGCCCGCCGCCGCCCACCTCGTCACCGGCACCGGCACTGTCCCCGGTCCCGCGGCGGCTACCGGGGTCCGAGACCCCCAGGGTGGCCCTCCCGTACCCTGTCCCTACCCCTCCCC
>JBBMKD010000025.1:19909594-19930919 GCA_037834095.1 Argya squamiceps
TGCTCCTCTCCGGGCTCTGCGGGCTGGGACACGGCCCCGCCGCTCTCTGCCAGGTCCGTGCGACACTCGCACTCCGTGTCCCCGCTCCCCGGTGGTGGTCCCCACCCGCCCCAGCCCGCTCCTCAGGTGTCCTGCCCGCCGTGCCCCATGTGAGAGAAAGAACAGGAGGCACGGAGCGCGGCGGGGCACCGGCACACCGGCGGGACCGGGGCTTTAGTGCTCAGCCGAGCTGTTCTCAACAGCCCTGGTGTGTTTTGTTCCAGGGTGTTTCGGAAGCGGAGCGAGCGCAGTGCCGGGAAGCCCTGAGGGACATCCTGGACCGTGTTTACCAGCCGCTGGCGGTGCAGGAGCTGCTCATCCTGCAGGCACAGCCCAAGCAGGTACCCGGGGCCATCCCCGGCACGGGGCTATCAGGATCCCTACCCCCGCGGTTCCCACATTCCGAGGGTGCTGCTCTTCTGGAAATGTTGTTACACTTTAAAAACCAGTCCTCGAGCGCTGGCGAGGCTGCTGGGTGTGTGCCGTTCCTGCCCTGCTGTGCAGGAGCAGGGTGTGGGTGTGTCAGGGACTGTCATCGCCACACGTGCCACCTTGGCTTGGCACCCGCATCCTCCGTGCCCAGCCAAGCACAGCTTCTCCTCCTCCAAACCTCACCCTCTCCACTCCGGGGATGGCACAGGGCACCTGCTGCTCTTTGGGGCTGTTCCAAAGCCTCCTGGAGAGGAGGAGATGGGGAATATCTGAAGTGTTGTTTTAGGAAAGTCCCCATGGGATAATGCCTTTAATAGAATCATAGAATCCCAGAATGGCTTGGGTGGAAGGGAACTCAGAGTTCATCCCATTCCACCACCTACGATGGGCAGGTACACTTTCCACTATCCCAGGTTGCTCCAAACCCCATCCAACCTCTCCTCGGACACTTCCAGAGATGGAATAGCGTGCTAAGCACCCGAGGGCTGACCTTTCTCATTAATTCCTCATTTACTTTATGCCACTGGATGAATCAGCAATTCGAAGCCTGTCTGTGTGCCGTGCTCCCTGTCAGAGCATGGGCTGTTTGCCCAGAGGTGGGGTTGGCACAGGTGTGTGCAGACACACTCCTTACCCTGCTTCTTTTCTCCCTTGCAGAGGTCTCCGGGTGCCGGGGCAGCCCCGGCCTGGCTGCGGCGGCTCTGTGGGCACCTGCTCTCCGAGAGGCTGCTGAGGCCTGGCGGGGTGCAGGCCGTGGTTCGGGGCGTCTTGGAGGGCACAGATGGTGAGTGGGGGGCTCTGGGTCCCAGCATCACAGTTTCAGATGTGTCTTGAGCCAGTTCATCCCAGAAGAGCAGAGCCACAAGAGCTGGATGTAGGAGCTGGCTTGTGCCAGGCTGAGGTGACATTGTGACACACAGACTTTGCCTCTGACTGTGCTGAGCTCCCAAACTGCTCCAATTTGGGATACACATATGTTTGGGGGCCACACTGAAAGGCTCCAAGCCCATTTATCCTGTTTGTGCCTCGATAGGGTCACACCTCGTGTGTGTCCAGAGCAGATCAGTTCTAGGGAATACCCTGTCCCAGTGCCATCCCATCCCATCCCATCCTCCTGCCAGGGAGGGCAGCTGTTGCTCTCCACAAGCTGAATTCTAAGTTTTTAGTGCCAAAATGTTGTCTGGCCAACTCCAATCTTCCAAGCACAACCTCACCCCACCTTTTGGCTCACCCACCTGGCTGTAGGAGTTGTTTTCCATTATCAGAGCTCTTGCACAGCAATTTCCCTCTTTCTGTCCTTAAGTTCAGGTGTCTCCTGAAAGATGCTTGGTTTAACGAGAGCAATAAAAGCTCAAAATCGAATTTTTGGCTAGGAACACCTAGCTTCAGCCAGAGCTGGCCGTGGGTCAGAGCTGACCCAGGATTTCTGCTGCTGTTGTAGGTGGTGCTG
Organism: Argya squamiceps; assembly: GCA_037834095.1. Taxonomy (NCBI): domain Eukaryota; kingdom Metazoa; phylum Chordata; class Aves; order Passeriformes; family Leiothrichidae; genus Argya; species Argya squamiceps. The sequence goes on from JBBMKD010000025.1 coordinate 19,911,516, forward strand.
GTGCTGAAGCAGCAGCTCTGGACTGGAGGAAGTGTGATGCAGTTGGGAAGATCCTGGCTGCCTGCCCACAGCAGTGCCTGTCCCTCGAGGACTACTACAGACAGGTGTGCCCCCAGGTAAGCCCCTCGTCCCCTCTGCTGGGGAATGCAGAGCCAGCTCCTGGCTTGGAGAGTGCTGGGGCTGTTCCTTTTTCTTGAGCGTGGCCTGGCTCAAGCCAGCACAACGTATTTTTCTGGCAGTAGGACATTTCCACTCTTGAATTTTCCATGTTTTATTGACATGCTGGCTGATGTTGTCTGATGACACGAGGTACTTGGCACTGTGTGTAGCTCTTGCTTGCAGCCTTTGGCTCTGGGAGTGCTGCAGGCTCCTGGTTTGAGCCCAGAAGGGTATCCTTCATGCATGGGAAGGACTCTGGCTCTTCCACACATGGAATGCCATGCCAGCTGCCCTGCAGAGCAGCACATGGGTGGCTCCTTGGTTGCTGTGAGGTGCCAGGCTGTCCCCTCTGAGGGAGTGCTGATCCTTGTTTCTTTTTCCTGGCAGATTCTGGACTTGCTGCACATCCAGGACAAAGTGGCAGCGCGGCAGTTCCAGCGTGTGGCCACCACCACACTGCTGACCATGGCCAGGGAGCAGCCAGAGCTGGCAGGGAGGCACCTGCTCCAGCCCCTGTTGGCTCCACTCCACCGCTGCTCCGAGGCCACAGGTGGATTGGGGAAGGGTCTAGTGTCACTCCTCGATGGTTTCTGTCATTCCAGCTGAATTTTCTCAGGCCAGCAGCCAGGCTGTGGAGTGTGGGAGCCCAGCTCTCTGTGCTGACTCTGTCAGCTTGTCTGGGTACACCATATTTACTCCTGTTTGAGTCCAGTTACTGCAGCATGGGAGCTGAGCAGTTTGGCTCTGCTCCTTGGGAACTTCTCCCAGTCTGACATCCTTGTTCTGGGCTTCCATTGCTTCCCCACACTGACCAGCAGCTCTGTGGGGAATCATCCATCATGGGGTTGTGGTCTGTGTTGATTTCCACGTGTCCCTGGGGGTTTACAACACTGCAGCACAATTAGTATGGCTAACGAGGGCTGGTCTGTTCTCATGGGGAGGGAAGAGAGCTGTGGAAGTGCTTTTGGGTGCAGGGAGTGTGGTGGGGCAGTTCTGCTGCTGGGGGCTCTGGCTGTTTTGGGGGGTTCATGTCTCTCCCCTTTGCTTTCAGAGCTGGCACTGGAGGATTTGACAGCAGGGTCTGTGCTGGTGCCAGAGGCAGAGCTGTGCAGCTGTGTGGAAGATATACTCAAGGTACCGTGTCTGCTTTGGGTGAGAAAAAGAGCTGGTTTGAGACCTGGTGAGCAGTTCAGTGAGTGTTGATCCACACAAACCCAGTGTCTCCTCCAGTCTTGCCCAGTTGTCTGGTCTTCAGTGCAGGAGTACCCCAGCCTCCACATGGGCTGTGCCAGGGCCTCACCCCCCTCACAGGGAAGGATTCCTTCCCAGTATCCCATTTAACCCACCCTCTTGCAGTTGGAAGTTATTGCTTATTGTCCTGTCACTCCAGGTCCTTCTCCAAAGTTCCTCTCCAACTTTCTTGGAGCCCCCTTAGGCACTGTAAGGAGCTCTAAGCTTTCCTTGGAGCACAGATCATTGTTGTGGCAGCTGGGGGATTGGCAAGGCCCATCCTTGTGCTTCCTGTGAAGAATGAGAGCATTCTGTGGGGGCCTCTCCTGTGACACCTCCCCTGATAACTCCACTTCCTACCATTCCCACCAGTAACCCCAGTAACCTGCAGGCTCCAGCAGCTTCCTGCTGCACGTTCCAACACAGAAGGACATTTCCAGCCCAGGAATTCAAATTTCAGAAGCTGGTGACTTGCTTCCTGGCATGCCCCGAGGCAGGCTAAGCTCTTAAATGCTGGGATTGTTGTCTATTTTCCCAGTAATGATCTGTTGTAACTGGCTGGCAGGCAGAGACCAGTCTGGAGGGCTGCTCCCTCCCAGAGCAGTGCTGGGGGGGGTTGGGGTGGGTCCCTCCTTAATGGCAGAGCACTGGGGGCCTGACAGCAGACAGATTAGTGAGGGGACCCCAGGTTTGGGGAGGTTTTCTTGCCTAGCAAGTGTCATTTGATGCTTAGTGAGAAACCATCCTTGGGGCTTCATCGGGAGGCTTTGTGTACACAAGGGTCTGGGGAGGAGGAATGGCTCCGTGGGGATTAGCACAGGGAAACAGGGCTGTGTGCATCAGTGGAGCAGGGCAGGGCCTATGGGGACCAGTTCTCAGCTTCTTGGAAGGGTCCTGGGTGAGGTGGAGGAGAGGAGCAGGGCTCTGCAATCACCCCCAAGCCCCTACAACCCTCCCAAGAGCTTCTACAACCCCCCAGAGCCCCTGTAATTCCCCCTGAGCACCAACAACATTCCCAGAGCCTCTGCAGTCCCCCCCAGCCTGAGTAGCCCAGTGCCTCAGCTCAGCACCCACTAGCCCAGCTGCCCTGATAGTGACTGATCTCTGTGTTGGAGATTTACAGTAGTTCAACAAAGATTTGCTCATTCCAGTGCCTGTTGCATCCCTGGGTAAGGCAGGACCTCACTCCTAACCAGCAGACTTCCCAAATAGCTGGCTACAACTTTCCTGTACCTTGGAGCCCTGCTATGGTTAAGCAAATTCTTGGAGGAAGGTGGTGCTGAAGGCAGGTTTTAATAGGGAATATGGCATAATCAGGGAAGACAGCCTCCAGACTGAAGGAAGAGGCTGAGAACCCTCCATCATCCCCCCTGATATGTGCCCTGTGCACAGATGTGTTCCTGAGCTCCCCTGTGCCCCACGCAGGTGTTTGACTCCCCTCCCTGTGCCCTTCTCTCCGTAGGTGTATGTGGTTGGGAATGACAGCTCGAGCCTGCTGCTGGGATCCTTACAGTCAGTGCTGGGAGTGGTGTTTTCCCTCTATTCCTTCGCCAAGCAGAATGTGTCATACTTACGGTAAGGGAGGGTTTGTACTCAGCCTCTGCTGGGGTTTCATCTGCTGGGCTCTGCCCACCTCCAGCAGCCACGCTCAGGGCACAGGCAGGGGCAGACATCCATCTTCTCATCCCAAGGCACTCTCATTCCAAGCAGGCAGCAACCACAGGCAGGGCACGCGACCTCACTGGCAGCCTGTGCCTGAGGAAGCCATTTCTCATGTTAGTTTTTGTCTTCCCTGAAGCCAGAATGTTCCCTGTAGAGCTGAGCGTGCCCTCAGGAGCACAGGGTGGCTCTGCCTAGGGCAGGGATTGTGGTTGTCCATGGATGGAGCAGGACTGGAAACTGGAAACTGGATGGAGGGATCTACAAATAGCATAAAAACTAGGAAAACAGTTTAAGCAGTGCCTCTTGGAAGTACAGGATCATTCTCCAATCTGGGTTCACTCTCCTCTGGTACAATCAGGACCTGGCTCCTGACAGCTGACCCCCCATGCCATGCCCAGCTCCCCATGACTGGGGCACAGTGGGAGGCACCACAAGTGCCAGTCGTGGCAGGGACAGGGGTGGCCAGGTGCTGGCTGTCCTCTCTCCTTGCTGCCCAGGCTTTCCCTGGAGTTAGGGCCAGCCTGGTAGAAACATTCCTGGTGGGGTTGCACAGTGTTCTGGTGATCCTGGCGTGTGGAGGCTTTCCCTAAAAGGTGTGTGTAGTCACGGTCTCTGCTGTTACTAAAGGCCTCATTAATCACTTCAGAGAGCAGTGAGTGCTGTGACAAGTTGGTGGAACGTGCCAAGTTCACGCTGCTGCTGGGCCAGCAGTCACTGCTTCCTTTGCTAAGGAATTTGGCAGGGATGACTGAACCCACAGCTGCCTGGAAGTGTTCTGGTTTCCAGACCCCTGGCACAGCCCATCCTGACTGCTTCACCTCATTGACCTGCTTCTTTCCTTGGCAGGGCTCCCCATGCCACCTCAGTGCTCCCGTCTCCTTCCTTCTCTCCCTTGGCACTGCCACCAGCCCTTGTCACCTTGTAGCGAGGCACAGGCAGGGGTGTTCACAGTGCTTCCTTGCCAGCCTGAAGTGTGGAGGAACCCAAATCCTTCCATCTGGGAATGCCAGAAGGGCAGGATGTGCTGCTGATCCCCTTAGAAACAGGCACAAATGCTTTCAGCTGCCAGAGCCAGGAGCTGGAGCATCCCAAGGAAAGCCCGTGTCACTCCAGGGATATTCCTCACCCCAAAACATGTGCAGGGAAGGTGCAGAGCAATGTCACCACTGGCCCCTTTCTCCTTGACAGCTCCCCGTGCCAGGACATCCTGCTGTGGTTCCTGGAGAAGGCAGAGCAGGAGCAGTCGCTGGCTGTGCTGGAAGGCCTGGCCAGGCTGAGCAGCCACGTGCCCACCCTTCACCCTCAGTGCCAGCTCCGTGTGGGCAGCGAGGGCGGTGCTGCCGTCGTCGTGGGGGAAACCATCAGGTGAGTGCTGTGGGACAGTCCCCTGGGTCACTCAGCACCCAGGGCTTTCCAGGGAAGCCTGGCAAAGAGCCTGGGCAAGCAGGGGGCTGCCAGTTCCATCCCAGAGGGTCTCATCCCCTCAAGGTCAGGCAGGTGACGCTTCCACACGGCCCACAGAGCCAACACAACCCCCAGGTTCCCTGGACATGGTGTAGAGCTCTGATTTCTAGCCCCAAAAAGCATCACACTCCACCTGAGCATTGGTATGCTGCCTGCTTTTCCTGCCTGCTTTTCCTGCCTCCTGAGCCCTGCCTGTGCAGTGTCTGGGAATGAGATGTGCATTCCCAATCTCAACACCCCCCAAATTCAGCTTCCAGCCTCCAGCCCGAGCCTGTCTGGTGACACAGTGAGCAGCATCCCTCGGGCACAGGTGGCACAGTCACAGCACAGACTGTGGCAGTGCCAGTGCCGTGGAGCAGCCCCGGGGCTCCTCTGGTGCGGGCAGATGGTCTCTGAGCAGAGGCAGAGCTGGCCATGCTGGGAATTAACTGCAGCCTTTAGTCTCCAGCCATGCAGGCCAGGATGTCCAGCAGCACGAGGCTGGGTTTAAAAAGAGGGGCTGTGAGCTGGCAGGAGGGCCCAGGGCAGCACTGTGGGGCAGGCAGAGGCACAGCTCTGCCCAGCAGTGTGCTGGGGGCTGGGAGCACCTGCTGCAAAATCCCCACAAATACGTTTGGTTTGGCTTCTTTTCAGGCTATTCCTGAGTTAGAATTACAGGCTGCTTTGGGTTGGAAAAGACCTTAAAGCTCATCTTGTTCCACCCCCTGCCATGGGCAGGGACACCTTCCACTATCCCAGGTTGCTCCAAGTCCCATCCAACCTGGTGTGGGGCACTTCCAGGGATCCAGGGGCAGCCACAGCTTCTCTGGGCACCCTGTGCCAGGGCCTCCCCACTCTCACAGTGAAGAATTCTTTCCCATTATCCCATCTAACCCACCTTCAGTCAGTGGGAAGCCGTTCCCCCTTGTCCTGTCACTCCACACCCTTGTTCAAAGTCCCTCTCCAGCCTTTTTATAAACTCTCTTTAGGTACTGGGAGGCCAGAATTAGAAGCAGCTCTGCCTTGCTTAAACTGGGACTACTTTAAACTTGTTGCATACTGGCCCTGGCTCTGCCCATGCCCCTGCTGCCACAGCTCTGACCACTGCCTAACTTAGCCAGCATTAATCCTGTTATTTGTGGGCTGGATGAAATGTATGTTTTGGGCTCATGGTTTTTGTTAATGAGTGCAGGTTAGTTAATAAGCAGAGCCCAAATGACCTGGGCAGTGGTTGGCTCAGCTGCCTCCAGGCTCTGCTGGGAAGTGCTGGGAAGGAAGGCTTCCAGGGAAATGCAGACTGGGATTTCACCATGCCCTGAAGTCTGGGGGTCAGGGGGTTCTGGGTGTGTTTGTGTTGGTGATACAGTGACTTGTTCCAGTGATGAAGATGAGGCCCTGTACCAGAAGATCTCCCTGGAGCAGTGCCATGTGGAGAGCTTGGTGGAGCTCGTGTCCCACTGCCAGAAGAGTGGTCTGGCTGGAGACTTCTTCATCCACTGCCTGAAGGTGAGGGCAGCCAGTCCCTGGTTGGGGCATACCTGCAGGAAGGGGTTCCCTGGACAGGCAGAAGGCAAAAGAGGGATCATCCCCCTATGTGTCCTGGGGTACAGCATGTGCTGGAGCAGCCCTGTGGGCTGGGTGGGAAGCCGAGGAGTGGGAGCAGCCCAGTCCCTGAAGGGGTTAACCCTCATCCTCCCTCTAGGCTGTTTTAACAACAGGAGCATGTCTGAAGTGTGTTGGAGACTGGGAATAATCCCTGTTCCTCCCTTGGCTGTAGAAGAGGGGCCCCATACCTGCTTCCTTTGATCTCTTGGAGCCCCCCACGGTTCCCTCCAGGCCTGGGCTGGACTGGGATTTTGTGCCCCAGCCCATAGTCCCAGGAGGGGGCAGGGATGGGACACCCAGGAGCTGTGGACAGCTCTCAGAAACCTCCCTCTACCAGCTGGAAGGGGGTGGTGGTGGTGTGAGGAGTCATCTGGCGTTCCTGGCACCGGCTCCCGGTGTTTGACCGCTGCCTCCCCGTGCCCCGCGCTCCCTTCCCGGCAGGAGCTGACTCAGGTGGTTGCCGAGGACGAGGCAGCTCCAAACCCCACTGTGGAGCCTGGAGGGAGTCTGCTGGAGCTGGAGCAGTCCCAGGCCAGGCAGGGGAGGAAGCTGCTGGTCCTGCAGCTCGTGGCCGCGCTGTGCGAGGGCGTCTCCGACACCGTGTTCACTGACATTGTGCAGGTTGGTCATGGCAAAGCCCAGGGGGGTTGGCTGGACACTGCCAGGAGCAAAGGCTGAAGGAGCTGGGATTGCTCAGCCTGGGGAAGAGAAGGGTCCAGAGTGACCTTTAGAGAAACTTCCAGTGCCTAAAGGAGCTCCAAGAGAGCTGGAGAGGACCTTTGTACAAGGTCCTGGAGTGACAGGACAAAGGGGAATGGCTTCCCCCTGACAGAGGACAGGATTAGAAGGGATATAGTGAAGAAATTCCTCCTTGTGAGGGTGGTAAGGCCCTGGCACAGGTTGCCCAGAGAAGCTGTGGCTGTGCCATCCCTGGAAGTGCCTAAGGCCAGGTTGCATGGGAGCAACCTGGTTGGCGTAACTATGCTCCTACATTCATGAATGGACAGTGCCAAATTTATTAGATATTTGTAATTTCAAAGGCCACTTGGGCCCCTTGACCCTGGTCCCAAAAAGGATTTTTAAAATCTTTTCCCCCTAAACTCTTCCTGGATGGTGTTGGCTGTGCTGGTCGGGAAGGCAGCTGGACACTGAGGGCAGAGTGGCACTCCCTTGTGGATCCCCTGCAGATCCCCTGTGGATCTGCTGCAGATCCTCTGCAGATCCTAAGCAAATCCCCTGCAGATCCGGTGTCTTTTAACTTCCTCATCCTGTTTTTTATTGCTGTTTTTCCCCCAGTGCCCCCCCAGCCATGCCAGCACCCCGTGCTGCCGCCGTGGGCAGGGGCGGTCACGGCTCAGGCAGGTTTCCTCACGTTTCCTTTGGGACAAAGGAGCCTTTGTGTGCTCAGCAGCAGAGGGGACACAGCCAGCAGCGCTTTGTCCCCACCTGCCTCCCCATCACACCCACCCGCCGGGGCTGGAGGGTCGGGCTGGGAAATGGGGAAGGGTTTTGCCAGGTTTCAGGGTCCAGCCGGGAGTCTGGGATAAAAACCCACCACCAAAGAAATCCAGACAAAAAATCCATTATCCTCCTGCCTGGGGTTGTGTTTCAGGGAGGCCCCCGGGCTGGGACAGGGACAGGCTTTGAGCAGGTTCTGCAGTGTGGGGTTCCCTGGGGCGTTTGGGGGGCCCTAATGGGGTGGGAGCAAGTGGGATCCATCCTTCCAAAGCTGGAGCCCAGGAGCAGCAGCTGCTGTGAACCCCCACAACTGCACATTTATTTTGTTTACATATTCTCCTCCATAACCAAGGTCAACTTGATTTCCTCACTGCACCAAGGATTCTCTCTTCCTGCCTGAGACACAGCTGTGCCCCAGTGTTTTATTTTTCAATTTTTTCCCTCCCACTTTAAAATGTTTTTTTTTCTAGAATATTTTTTTAAGTTTTAATTTTTCTCAGTTGCAATCTACTGTTATTTATTCACAATTTTTCTTTTTTATATATTAAATATAACTTCAACCTCTCCAACTTGTGTGTCACTGTGTTGTGAGGGCAAATATTCCAATTTTTTTTACTTACTTGCTATTTCACAGAATTTCTTCTCTGGAATAATTATCCCAGCAGGTACCTGAGCCTTTTATGTGGCCTTTTTCAAAGCCTTTTTCCACAGCCTCCCTCCTTGCTTAAGGGATGTGCTTAAGGAATCTAGGAGCTGAGGAGGAAATGCTGCCTGCACCCAGTGCCCTGGGGGTGGAAGTTTGGATTTTGGTGCAACAGGACCTTGTTGCCCCCGTACTTTGTTTTCTGAAGTAGGAAAACAATAGTTCCTCCTCTTTTGCAACACACCTGTTAGGTAGGAATGACCCTGATCCAAGCCTTTCCCAGGCTTGTCTGGGAGAAGATAAGACATGGAGAACATCAACTCCCTAATTTCCAGACCTCTTAGGAAGGCAGGAAGTCTGTGGGATCAAAGGTGTTGGTGCCAAGTGTGGAGAAGGCCAGTGCCAACCAGGCAGGATCGTTACATGTGGAGTAAAAATATTGTGGGAAAAATCAAAGTAAGTGAGAACACAGGAAATGGCTCAGCTGGAGTGTCAGCTGTGCAGGATATGGGGGAGGCTGGTATGGAGAATTGTGGACAGGGGCTGGAGCTCCTTGGCTCTGGAATTTCCAAGCCTTTACTTAGGGCAATTCCATACAGACCCACCTTGAGCTTCCCTTCGGGACTATCCCAGCTGCCTTCCCAGCTTCCATCCCGTGGTGGAGCCAGGCAGGAGGCAGAGATGGAGCTGGGATCCCTTTGTTCCTCCAGCCCCACGGGGGCTTCTGCTGCTGAGGGACCCCACCAGTTTAACCATCACCTTGTCCCAGGTGGGATATGACTTGGCTGAGCCCACACTGGGATTGGGGTAGCAGCAACAGGAGGAAAACGGGAAGGGTTTTAAACAGAATTACAGAATCACAGATATTGTAATATGCTGAATTAGAATATCTGAATTCTAATATTCTGAATTCTAATATTCTAAATTAAAAGGGACCCACAGGGATCATTGAGTCCAACTCCTGGCCTTGCACAGCACACCCCAACAATCCCACCCTGTGCATCCCTGGGAGCACTGTCCAACCACTCCTTGAATCTGCACGGAATTGTGCTGGAGGCTCAGCTGGGCACAGAGGCAGCGGGAGCTGCAGGGGAGGTGCCCTGGGGTGTCCCTGCTGCTGACAGCTGTTCCCTTGGCAGGTGCAGGAGTTCCTGGCAGCCGTGCTGCACCGGGCCTGTGCCCACCCAGCGCAGGGCCCCGGCGCGGCGGCCGAGGCGCAGACCCTCGCCATGGCCATGGGGCTCGTGGCCGTCGTGCTCGGCGGGGCCGCCCAGGTGAGGGGCGGAGCCGGGGCCTCGGTGGGTGTGGGGTGGGGGGCTGAGCACTGCCATGGCCAGGCAAAGGTGCTGTGGCACAGCTGGGTGCCCTGGATCAGGGTCCCTGCTTGGTCACAGACTGTAAATATATATATATTTTAAATATATATAATTGTATCTTTTTTATTTCTATATAATATATATACTATCTATCTATTCTATATCTACTATTATCTATCTATACTATATCTATATATCTATATATACTATATATATATTATCTATCTATACTATATCTATATCTACTATTATCTATCTACTATATATATACTATTATCTATCTATATCTATAGATAGATAGAGATAATTATATATAATTATATGTATTTTTATATATTATATATTTTTATATTTATATAAATTATATGTAATTATATAGATATAATATATATATTTCTAATATATTATTATTATTTATAAAATTATTTATTTATTTATTTAATTAATTAATTATATCGAGTTTTTGTGGGTTTTTTTTTTTTTCCTTAAGGCAGTGTCAGGGTGCTGACCAAAGATTCATTCTGACCAGGGCACCCCCAAGAGCCCAATTAACTAATTAATAATCTCTCCTAAAAAGGCCCCAGCAGAGCAGTGCAGTCACATACAGCATCTTTAAATACCAGCGCTGCACCGCCTGCATCCCCACACGGTCACAGACTCTGGCTGCAGAGCATTGTGAACTTTCTATGTGAGCTGTACCCTTGAAAATCCCCTTACATTTTTATATTTACATTTTATGCATATTTATATTGTTATTTATATCTCTCACTCACCTTGTAATACCTATATATATACAAACTCTGTGTCACTCAGTGGAGCTGCCATGGGGAGCAATGGCACATCCATTTACATGCTGCCATCACTGTGCTCCTGGGGTTCCTTCATCCCTGGATTTGCCCTAAGGAAAATCCAGCTGTTAACAGCAAAAGATCATTAATTGTCTCTTATTGCTAAATTTCTAGCACTGGGAAAAGAACTGTAGTTGAAGAGAAGTTAAAGCCAGAGTCTTGTGGCTGCAATGGGCTCTTCCCAGGCAAGCTCCTTCTCCCACTTCCGTGTTAATGGGAGTGACATAATTTGGACAATGGAATGTGAAAGGTTTTGGAAGCAGCTGCAGAGCTGTTTGGGTTTCAGCAGGCGAGGGGTTTTATGCAATTATCCAAAATCTCTGCTAAGGCACCCTTTTTCAGGCCTCACATCCCCGATTTTAGCAGTTAAATCCAGATTAGGGCAGGAGCTTCTCCAGCTCAGGACAGGTCATGGCTGCTGTGCTGGGAGCATCCTTCCAGGCAGGACTGATGGCAAGTCTGGCACAGTGCGGGGGGGATGTCCCTGACTTGGCCCCTGTATCCAGACACTGTTGTTCTTCAGGTTCATGCACTCCTCTGGCTACTGCCAGAGCTGAGATTGGTGCTGGGCCAAGAGGAGCTTGGGTGCCCAGAGCTCTAGGGCTCCTCACCCCCATGCCTGGCCGTCTTTCTGGGAGCATCCCAGGGAGTGAACCCTTGTTCCATTGGTGCCAACGCTGCTCTTCTCCCTCCCCAGCTCAAATCCAGCGATTTTGTGGTGCTGAAGAGGCTGGTGCCATTGCTGGAGGAGCTGTCCCGCACCTACCCCGAGCCCCTGACCCAGGAGCTGGCCTCAGACCTGTGCATTGCCATCTGCACCCACGGCGCCTGTTCCCCCGGCACGGTGGGCGCCGCTGCCGACGGCGTGCTGGGCAGGAAGGCTGGCATGGGAACACAGAGCCCTGCTGGGGTTCCCAGCAGAGCCCCCGGCCCCTCATCGCTGCAGGATGGGCAGAGGAGCCCCTCAGCTCACAGGGACAGGAGCAAAGAGCAGAGCACGTGCCGTGAGCCCAGTGCCTCTGCAGCCCCTCGTGCTGACAGCCTGGCCCCGGCCGGGCTCCAGGAGCTGCTGGTGTCAGCCTACGACCCCCAGCCCCCCAGCCGGGCGGCTGCCCTGCGCCGCCTCGCCAGCCTGGTCACCCAGCGGGACCCAGAGGCACTTCGGGTTCAGGAGAAGCTGCTGCAGGTACCAGACCCCTGCTGTGGTTCCCGTCCCTTGCCTTGATCCCTGTCCCCTGCTGTGTCCCTCCTGCCAGCAGTGCTGAATGTGCCATCAGGCTGGAGATGGTCACAATTATTGGGGCCCTCTGGCCTTGCTGGCCCAGCCCAGGGTCACTGCTGATGGCGCTTTCCTTCCTTCCAGGTGTTTCTGGAGAATGTGCAGCATGAGGACGCCTTTGTCTACCTCTCAGCCATCCAAGGTGAGCAGTGCCTGTTGGGGTGAGTGCCAGCACTTTGTCAGGGAAGGTTTTGTGCTGTGGGGACTCTGGGCCCCAGGAGTGGAGAGCAGGAGAGCCATGGCCAGGCTGAGGGCCTAGCATCTCCTGCCCTCCCAGACTGTGGCTTTGTGCTGTTCCATCAAACCTGGGGCCACATGGGCTCCATGCCGAGTTCCTGAAGCTGGATACTTCATCTCCCAGTTATTCTTACTCCCTGGAGCTGGTCACCATCCCTGTGCCAGGTCTGTGCCACAGGCTGGGGCTGCAGTTCCAGTACAGCATGAGCACAGCCCCAGCACCCTGGCCTGGCACCCACGGAATGATCTGTTCAGCTGAGGCTGACAGAGGAGCAGGATCAGGGGGATCCAGTGATGTACCCTCAAGGCTCTGCCATGGTGACAACTCCTGAGTACTCACACCCCTTCCCAGGAAACCCTCAGGTCAGTGCTTGCTCCAGCACACTCAGCACAGCCCCACAGCACTGGGCTGACCGTGGGATCTGCAGGCAGGTGCTTCCGCACTGGGTGACGTGCATGTCCCATGTGACGATGGATGGTCACAGTCACTTGGGTTCCATGGAAGGGAGGTGCCATTCCCTTGTCCCACATCAATGCTGACACCGGTGCCGTTGGGTTGGTAACCTTTGGCAGCAGCTGGGAAAGGAGTTTATGCTGTGCTTCCCAATGCCTGTACGGTCTTGAGAGGGATGGGTCTGTCCTTGCCCGCAGCTGGAGCACAAAGGCTGTAACGTCCCGGTGATTAATGCGCCGGTGCAGCTGCTGCACGTTTGGCAGTGTGGCTGCGGGGTGATTAACCCTGATGAGGTTCCTTGCATTGACTCACCCGGCCCGTGGCAGTGCCACCTGTGCCATGCTGAGCTGTGCCGAGCCGAGCACAGGGCTGGGGACTGTACCAGACAGGTCCCCATAGTGCCACTTGCTCCCTGTCACAGTGGCAGGGCTGGGGCTGAGCCAGTGGTTGTGGCACCTCTGGGTTTCATGGAGCCAGACTCCTGTGTGTATTCCTGATGTACTGGACATCATGTCTGGAATCCTGGGGTCAGTTTTGGGCCCCTCATGACACGACAGTCGTTGAGGGGCTGGAGTGTATTCAGGGGCTGGAGAAGGGTTTGATCCCTGTGTCTGAGATCTGATCTCTCAACAGCCCCAGGGAGATGGAGTGGCATGTGGCATGCACTGGCTCCTGCTCCCAGTCTGGGCCAGGGAAATCCAGCAGGGACAGAGACATGCTGGCACCATGTGCTGCTGGCCAAGAGGTGGGAGCAGTGACCAGACCCTGTGCCCAAGCATTGGCTGCAGCGCCCAGCTGCCCCCAGTGCAGCAAGTCCCCACTGGGTCAAAGGGCATCACCCAGCAGCAGCAAGTGGACACCTGCTGCCAACTGCTGAATTACTGATTTTCCAGTTTTTCTCCCTTCCAGGCATTGCCCTGCTCTCCAGTGAGTATCCAGAGTGGATTCTGCCTGTCCTGCTGGCACGGTACGAGTGCCCAGCACAGGGCATGGAGGACACCATGGCTGCTGTCACCAGGATGAAGCTGGGCGAGGTGCTGATGCGTGTCACCCGGGCGCTGGGTGAGTCCGTGGCCGTGGGCATGGCACTGCCTGATGCCTGCAGCTGCTTGACCTCACCATTACCAGGGGGAAAGCCCACAGGGGACTTTAGTAGTCAGATAGTGGGAAGGGTCTGAAAGCCGAAGAGAAGCTGGCTGGGGTTTGCCAGCAGCAGGAGCAGGGTGACAGGTCCTGCCAGCAGCCCACCATCCCCTCGGTCAGCAGCACCAGGCTTGGAGACTGCCGGGAAGTGCCCGGACATGCCAGACTGAGAGGTAGAAGCTGGATGAGGCCTTTTCCGGCATCTGCTGTTGGGACACGTCCTAAAATGCCTTCTCTGACTCTGTGCAGGAGGCCTGGCCAGTGGGAGAGCACAGCTGGAGCTGTGCATGGCCAGGGAGGTGGCAGCCAGTGTCTGCGGTGCTGGGGCAGCCAGGCAGAGGTCCCTGCTCACCGGGTGGGTGCTGAGTGCCTTGGCTGGGGATGCCCCTGAAGGGCCTGGACCCCCTGACCCCTGGGACTGTGACCGTCCTGTGGCCTGTGCCACATTCCCTTGCACCAGTGGCATCCCTGGGCTCTGCCAGCTGTGGCATCCCATCAGTGCCAGGCTGTGCCACCATCCGTCCTCGCTGCTGGGATGGGGACAGGGCATCCCACTGTGTCCTGTGGGGCTCCAGTGATCAGCTCAGAGCCCCTCAGTCCCAGCCCTCCCTGGGTAATGTCCGTGTGTGTGGTTTCCCTTGGCAGCTGCCCTGGGGATGGTGGCACGTTCTGCACCGTGCTCTCCCCGCTCGCTGTGGTGCCGCGGGCAGCTGCTCCGGCGCGTCCCGGCTCGCCAGGGTATTTATAGAACAAATGGCACCAAGTCGTTTCTGTTGCAAAGCTTCAGCACCTGAGAGCAAGGATTTACCCAGCACTTCCAGGATCACTCCACAGCTCTCTGTGATTCTGAGCTCTCCTGCTCTGCCAAGGGACTGTCATGCCTCCCACCCGTCCTGTGCCCATCCCTATCCCTGTTTTCTGTCCCACTGGAGCAGCTTTCCCTATCTAGGAGGGGAAGGCAAGTGTTGCATGCCCCTCCTGTAGCCATCTGGCACAGAGGCTGGTGTGTTGCTGGCTTTGGAGGGGATCCCACTCAGAGCACCCTGTACTGCTCACACTGCTGTAATTCCAAGCTCTGGGATGCAGGCACAGAGCATGATACGTTCCCAGCAAGTCCTTGGCATCACAGTGCTGCCCTGTGCTCCCCCACCCTGTGCCAGTCCCCAGCCCTGAGCCCCCACGTGCAGGGTGATGGGCAGCTTCCATTGCCCACAAGGATCATTCCTGTCTCCACAACCTGGGACATCCCAAGGTATCCATCCCACAGCTGGACACCAGAGCTTGAGAGAGCTGGCAAAACAGAACTCACAGGCCAGCTGGCCTTCTGGAGCTTTCTTTTCACCCCTCAAGGCCCTGCCTGGTAGGAGATGTGTCCACACCAAGGGGCACACAGCTGCTCAGCTCCTGTGGGATGACCATGCTTCTTGGATGGTTGTGGATGCTGAGCACGGCCCTGAGCTCTCATTAGCAGCTCACACGTCCACAGCACCTCTGTGTGCTAATTGGGGCAGGGGATTGGGTCTGGATGACGTGGGAATTTGAGATTCACACTTGGTGTGTTTGCTGGACTGTGAGTGACCCCATGGGAGGACTGGAATGTGCCAAAGAGCCCCAGGGTCTGTGCCAGGGGGTGTGTGCTGAGGGGCACAAGCCGCATTCCAGGTGTTTCATCCAGCTCTTCAGTGGTGTTGCAAGGCAGGTGCTCAACCCATCTGTTCCCAAGGGAGGCAGGGCTTTGGCAGGAAGCGTGGGCCTTTCCATGCTGGTGACACAGCTCTGCTCTCCCTTGCAGGGGACATGGTGTTCCAGCACCGGGAGCCGCTGATTCGCGCCTTCCTGCGGGGTGCCCGGGATCCCGACAGTGCCCTGAGGGCCAGCAGCCTCTCCAACCTTGGCGAGCTCTGCCAGCACCTCGGCTTCCAGCTGGGCTCCATCATCCAGGAGGTACCGTCTCCATCCCGACCCTGCCCGGGGAGCATGGGGCCTCTCCTTAACGAGCGCATTTGTTAGCACATGGTTGGGCTGCCGAGGACCTGGAAATGAGACATTTCCATATGGAAACCGGACATTTCCATAGAGGACATGAGTGATAATTGCTGATATTGTGAAGTGTAGAAGTCGTGGGGCCTGAAGCAAACACTGCGGAGGTTCTAGCCCTGATTTTTAGGTGCCTGCTCCACCCATGGCAGCCACTGCCAGAGGAGACCTGGGGGCACAAGTGGTGCCTGCCAGAGACACCTCCTGCTTAATGACACCTCATTACCCTCCCGTTATCTTAATTACCATTATCAGTATCATCAGTATCACGGATCTGGCCCTCACCTTCCCCAGCTGCAGGCTGTGGGTGAGATGTGGCTTTGGGAGCTGCTGGGAGATCCCAGTGGGGTGAGCCAGACCCCCAGGGGCCCTACAGGCCTGGAGCCGATGGGTCTGTGCCCCACAGGAGCCATGGCTTCACCCCCTTCCCCCCTGGTGCTCCTGGAGTGAGACATCATGGATTTGGCACTTGGGGCTGCTCCCCTCGGTCTCGGCACTGGTGGATCCCAGCAGTTGATGTGATGCCAGTGAGCCACACGCTGCTATTTTGGGAAGGTGTGAGCTCTGCTAATTCTCCCGGCTGTCACTGCTGGGATTTAATTAGATTCCTTTGGCTCTGCCTGATTTTTATACAGACTGTCATACAGCTTCCTGAGGCATCCATGTGCCGCCTGGCCCTGGTAGGAGCTGCTGGGGCCCACACCCCATAGGGCATGGGGGGGTCCCAGCATCATTCTTGGGACATCCAGCACCTCAATGGCTGCTCCAATGGGATTCCCTGCATCTCTCAGTCCCCCCTGCCCTGTCCCCACAGGTCACCTGCTGTGTGACAGCCATAGCCCGGACAGACCCCGAGGCTGAAGTGCGAAGAGCCGCTGTGCACGTGGTGGTGGTGCTGCTCCGGGGGCTGAGTGAGAAGGTCACCGAGGTGGGTCACCCCTGCTTGTCCCTGAGGCAGGGACAGCCGCCAAGGGGCTCCTGGGCGTCCCTTGGGGAGGGCCCCTGCTTTATAGGGGCTGCAGAGCTCATTTCCAAGCAGCTTCCAGGGAAAGTTCCAAGAGATTGAGATGCCCAGTTTGGGCATCCCCCACTAAAGGGTTCCCTCAATAGATCCTGGGGAAGGGGGGCTTTGTGGGAGTGTCCCTCTGAGCTGCTGGGCTGTGCCATGGGCAGTGCCAGCTCTTGGGAACTGTGGGAGTTGTTCCTCCCTGATTTGACTTGGAAATGCCCAGTTTTTCCACCGCTGCGGCCTCCCTCCGCAATTCCCAGTAACGAGCGTGTTGGGACTCAGCTCCCGTGGAGGAAACAGGCAGTTCCCCACGGGAATCCCCGCAGCCAGGATCCCGGCATGCCCTGCCGCCCCTGTGCCGAAAGGATCACCACAACGCGCTGCTGGCCTGTGGGGAAACTGAGTCACGGGGGGGGCCGGGGCGGCGGTGGTTGGTGCCGCGGTGTCCCGGCACCGGCAGCGCCGGGGGAAGGGGCAGCCCCGCGCCTGCCGGGACTCGCCGAGGGGCGGTGCGGGCGAGGCGCCGGCGGGAGCTGACGCTGCCCCTGCCCGCCGTGCCCAGGTGCTGCAGGACGTGCTGCGGGACCTGTACCACCTGCTGAAGCACGTGGTGAGGGCCGAGCGCGACGCCGCCACCGTGCTGCACGCACAGCTGGCGCTGGAGGAGCTGGACACGGCCATGAGGAGGGTCCTGTTCCCCCCGCAGACGCTGGAGAAGAAGATTGTGGTGCTGCCCTAGTGGGGCTGAGCCCGTGGAAATGAACTGTTCCTGCTCTGGGGCCAGTGGCTCCCCGAGGGAAGGGCTTGCTGTGCCCTCTGGATGCTGCTGGCGGTGTCCAGTGGGGAGGGAACCTCGCTGGGATGAGGTGTGGGATTAAACAGAGATGCTCAACCCTGTGTCTGTGATGTCTGTGGGGCTACTCAAAATTCATGGGTGTCATCATGGTCATATCCCAGCCCCTGTGTCCTGTGGAAGGGTGGGCATCAGCCCCAGGGTGAGCCCTGAGTTGGGGAAGCAGCTGGCAGGGCCAGTGCTTCAGGCTCCCTTTGGCAGTATCAAATGTGTGGCCGTCCCTGAGGGGAGTCAGGAGGGAGGGGGTCTCTGCAGTCTGCACCCCCAGAGTGGAATTCATGGCCCCTCCTTGCCACTGTACTCACACCAAAAAGATGATGAAGGGTCCGGGGGCTCCCTCAACACAGGATCTGAGGATGAGCCCTTCTGGTGTGGTACCAAGAGCCCCTCCATGCTGAGGAGGGGCTAAGAGACCCTCCAGGGTACTGGGCTGGGACCACCACTCACCACCACATGCTCAGAGATTCCCCAAGATCAGAGTCACCTCCTCTCTCCAGGCAGGGCAGCACCACAGGCCCCATTCCTGCACTGGGAGTTGCTCCACACCTGCAGTGTGGTGGGAACAGAGTCCTCAGGGACCCAGCTTGGTGGTCCCCTTGCTCCCTTGGCACTGTGCAGCCCAGCCCCACGGTGCACCTCCCCAGGGGCCCATTTCCCAGCTGCCCTGTGTCCTGCCAAACGGGGGGAGTCTGGCACCCCGTTCCCTGCAAGGCTGGGAGTCCTGGCTGTGTCTCCACCTGGTGCCATGTCCTGCTGTGAGTGCACAAGCAGTGAGAGCCCATTCTCCTCACCCAAGAGTGGATGGCCAAACACTTCTCATCGCTCCTGGCACTGGCGTTAGACCACAGGCACACACCAGGATGCTGCTGTACCAGCTGTGCCTGTCCAGGGCCTGCTGTGAATGGCAGAGGAGGAATTTGGAATGAAAAGTCTCCTGATTTGATGCACTGGCTGGGCACTGTCCAGCCATCCTGCCTCCAGGAGCAAGAATGTGTCTGCCTGTCCTGCCACTGTGAGCAAGGCAGCAGCTGTGCCAGAGGTGGAGAGAGTTTGTTTTCCACCTGGAGCAGCCACAGGGAAAATTGAGGGGTCCCTGATGAGGGCACAGGGAGGGCTGCAGACACACTGCCCCTGTCTCCTATCCCAGCACCAGGGTGGTGGCACAGGCACAACTGTGCCAGTCTGGCCCTGCTGTGGCCCCCTGTGCCCCACCGTAGCTATGTGGGAGCCCTGCTGGTGGTTCCGAGGGTCCCAGCATGTCCCTGTCCCATCCGTGGGCTCATCGGTTTCTCACACCTCACTCCAGGCACTGGGGAAGCTCCAGACAACATCACCACCGTGCCAGGGGTGTCAGTGAGGGGGTTCCACCTGCACGAGGTGCTCCCGCGGCAGGGATCCCCTTTCCCAGCTCCTGATCCAATCCCGGCATTACATCACACCCAGCTCCCAGCACAGCAGGACACGACTGGGGTGAGAAACCCAAAAACGCTGAATTTGAGCCCCGAGTGGAAGCTGTGCTTCCTACAGACTCAGAATGGCCCCTCCAGGAGCGGGCTGTCCCCTGCCATCAGGCCAGCACAGGGACAAAGTGCTGCTGTCCCCGGGATGACCCTGGTCCTGCCCCGGCACCCACCGGCCATGGGGACAGGGTGACACGAGTGGCTTATGCCGCGGGGGGACACGGGGACACAGGAAGGTGACACGTGGGTGTCATGAGAGGGGCCCCACGAGCCGGGCCGGGGGGAGATGGCGTGGCCGGTCCCTGCCCCGTGGCTCTGTGCCGGTGCCCGCGGCGCCTGATGCCGGTGCCGGGTGATGGTGATGCCGGTTCCGGTGCAGCACCAGAGCCGCCGCCGGTGCTCCCGGTGTAGCAGCTGTGCCGTGATGCCTGTGATGGTGCCAGTGCCGGTGCGGCACTGGTGCCGCTGATGCCGGTGCCGCCCGTGCCGCCGGTGCCGGTCATCACTCCCGCAGTGCGGGGCTGGGGCCGGTGCCAGGTACTGCCGGTGCGGGGCGGGTTCCCGGGGG
>JBBMKD010000025.1:19959354-19973109 GCA_037834095.1 Argya squamiceps
CGTCACCTCCGTGCCCGCCGGTTCCGTGTCCGCCACTTCCGCTACCGGCAGTTCCGGTCCGGTCACTTCCGGCCCCGGCGACCCGGCGTGCGAGGCGCGGGAGATGCGGCCGCTCACCGAGGCCGAGACGCGGGCGGTGTTCGAGAAGCTCGGGAAATAGTGAGGGGCCGGGAGCGGGGGCACCGGGAGGGCTGGGCCGGCGAGATGCCGGGGATCGGGCACGGGGACAGGCCGGGGATCGGGAGGGATGGGCACCGGCGATCGGGCATGGAGAAGGGATGGGCACCGGGAGGGCTGGGCCGGCTGGATCCCGGGGAACGGGGAGGCGGTGGACACCGGGGAGCCGGCATGGAGAGGGACCGGGAGGGCCGGGCCCAGGAGGTACCGGGGCAGGAGGGGCCGGGGCAGGGCCGGGCTCACGGGGTCGGTCCCTGCAGCATCGGCGAGAACATCCAGCTGCTGGTGGACCGGCCCGATGGTACCTACTGCTTCCGCCTGCACCGGGACCGCGTGTACTACCTGAGGTGAGGGCCCGGGCGGGGCGGGGAGCGGGCGGGCGCCACGGGGTGCGGCCCGGCCGCCCAGCACTGCTCTGCTCCCGCAGTGAGAAGCTGCTGAAGCTGGCGGCCAGCGTCCCCCGGGACAGCCTGGTGGCCCCGGGCACCTGCTTCGGCAAGTTCACCAAGTCCCAGAAGTTCCGGCTCAGCGTCACGGCCCTGGATTTCCTGGCGCCCTATGCCAAGGTGGGTCACGGCCCCGAGCCGGCCCCGGCCCCACACCGGCCCCGCAGCCCCTCACGGCTCTGCCCCTCTCTCGCAGTACAAGGTGTGGGTGAAGCCGGGCTCGGAGCAGTCCTTCCTCTACGGTAACCACGTGCTCAAGTCGGGGCTGGGCCGCATCACGGAGAACACGGCGCAGTACCAGGGTGTGGTGGTGTATTCCATGGCCGACGTCCCGCTGGTGAGCGCCTGGCCCCCGCCCGGGCTGCGGGGGGGATGGAGACGAGGTGGGCAACCTCCCTCACCTCCCCTTCATCCCCCAGGGCTTCGGGGTGGCTGCCAAGTCCACGCAGGAGTGCCGGAAGGTCGACCCCTTGGCCATCGTGGTGTTCCACCAAGCTGACGTCGGGGAGTACGTGCGGAACGAGGACACGCTGACATGAGGGACCCCCGGGGACCCCCAGGGACCCTCATGCTCTGTGAGTGTTCCGGGCTAGAACGGACTTTGTCCTGCGCCGTGGGTGCGGGAAGCCCACCCGGAGTGGGATGGAGATGTGGGAGCTGCCAGCACAGAGCCCTCAGGGGGCTGCTGCCAGCACGGGAGGAGGGGCCCTGGCCCCAGCCCTGTCACATAAAGCCTGTTCCTTTTTTCAGTGCCTGTTGTCTGGTGTGGAGGCCCTGGGGTAATCAGTCCTCCCCCCTCCTGTGGGGTGTCTGGGGGGACTGATGAGGGTGGGGGGAGTCTGAGGATGAGCTGCAGGGAGGGAGGGAGGGGCCAACAGCTTCTAGGCTCACAGAGGCTGGATGGCAGCAGCAGGCAGCAGTCACTCCCTGGACTCTGGCAGGGATTTCTTTATTGGATGTCTGCTAGAAAAGGCCCATTAAGACGCTAAAAATGGGTAGGGATGGGACAAACCCACACAGCACATAGAACACAGGGGCCTTTGACTTTTCTCAGGATGGTATCAGGGCTAGAGATTAGGCAGGAGCAGAGGGATCTCTCCAACCTCCTCCTGGAAGCAGAATCCAGCCTTTCCTCCCGCTCTGTGGGGGGACAGAGTGGCAGCCAGGTCACCTGGCTGTGCAGGGGGGCCCTGCCCTGTTCTAGCACTTCTGGCTGCCCGAGGTTTGGGCGTGAAAGAGGCGCTTGAGGAAGTGGAGCTGCAGCACCCCGGAGAGGACAATGACACAGCTCTGGGCCATTGACCACCAGTTGACATAGTTGTAGTTGGCCTCCAGGAGGAAGGAGTCGGCCCCTTTCCGCATCCGGGCAAAGTTGTAGAAGCGCCACATGTGGAAGGTGTGGGTCTGCAGCCTCTGGATGCTCATCTGCAGGAGAGGAGAGACAGAGCTGCACTCAGAGCTGCCCGTGGGGCTCAGTGCTCAGCTCAGCCCAAGCAAATGCCCTATTCAGTGTCCTGGGCAGGACATGCCCATCCCTGCTGTACTGGGGCACCCTATGGCCTCCCTGACCCTCACCCTGATTGCCTCCAGGGTGTCATTCAGCTCCTTCCTCTCCACTGGCTGCTTGTGGTCCATGTTGAAGTCATCATAGTACACACCAAAGTTAACATACACCTGCATGAAGCCAAAGTGGTTTTGCTCGTTGTCCAGGCAGAGCTGGTAGAAACCTGCAGAGGGAAGGGGGTTGTTGGTCCCTGGGTGCAAGGGCACCAGGCAGTCACATCCCAAGTGCTCAGCCCTCATCCTGCCCCTGCAGGAGCAATCAGTGCTCGGGGAAAGCCTGGCTGGGCAGGCTCAGGGGCTGGGGGCACCTGTGTCCTTGGTGAGGAAGTTGATCTGTCCCCGCACGTCCTGGGATGCTCCAAGCTGGAAGCCACTGGGGTCACTGGCTGTGACCAGGATGGCTCTGCTGTTGCCAATCCCCGTTGCCCGCTGGACCTGGAGGCAGGGAACACCCAGGGGAATTTGTGGGTCACTGTCGTGTTGGGGATGGAGCTGTGCCAAGCCCTGAGGATGTGTTCCTGTGGGGCTGCTCTGCCAAGCACAGAGCCTGGGGAAGGCTACTACTGCCAGGCACAGCTATGCACTGGCTCTCCTTCAGCCAGCCCAGTGTAAACAGGAGATGAAAGGGCTGGAGTTTCCCTGTGGGAAGGGGACAGAGCTCAGGGACATGCTGTGCCAGGACCTTCGGCTGTGCCACAGCCTCTGGCCAGGCAGTGAAGGGCAGAGCTTCCAACAGTGCTGGAGCTCCCAGCACCACTTTAAACCAGGTAGTTGAAAAATACATGGGATTGATGATGGATAGGGATTAACTTGGTTACATTAGGAAGATATTCTTCCCTGCGAGGGTGGGGAGGCCCTGGCACAGGGTGCCCAGAGAAGCTGTGGCTGCCCCTGGATCCCTGGCAGTGTCCAGGGCCAGGCTGGACAGGGCTTGGAGCAACCTGGGACAGTGGAAAGTGGAAGGGGTGGAAGGAAAGTGGATAGGGAGTGGAAGGAAACAAGCTTTAAGATCTCTCCAACCCAAACAATTCCACGATACTGCTTTAAGAAAGGCACTACTCCCTGAGATGCCATGTGCCATAGGACCAGGACGGGATGGATCCAGCACAGCCATTCCCTGGCTGTGTCACCAACTTCCCAGGACACATCCCCAGCACTGACCTCGTAGCTGAAGAAGAAGTTTCCTCCCTGGTGTGAGAACTGCCAGAAACACTCCACGGTGCCAGCAGGGATGACGACAGCAAAGTCGTAGCGGTCGGCACCGCGGAACAGCGGCTCCTGGCTGGAGCCACTCAGGGGCTCTGTCCTGGGGCAGCCAGTGGGGCCCAGCAGTGCCAGGAGCAGCAGCAGCAGCAGCATCCTCCTGCTTCCCTGGGCTCCAGCACTCGTTCCCCGGGCAGGGCAGTGCGGGATGAGGTGCAGGGTAATCATTAACTGCTCTGCAGTGCCAGGGCTGTGCTGGCACAGGAGCCGCGGCTCAAGGTGATCCTGGTGCAGGGCTGGAGCTCTGACCCCCTGTGCTGCAGGCAGGAATGGGACACAGCTCCTGCCCACAGCTGCCATTGCCTCTCACTGCCCAGTAGTGGCCTACATCTCTGACCTGCTGCTCCTGCTTGCCCAGGGCTCTCCAGGGGAAGGATTTAGAGAAAGGGAGGAAAATGCATGGCCGCAGCCAGGGAACAAGGGACACTCAGTGCAGCACCTGCAGCTGAAGGACAGAGAGGGAAGCAGCTGTTCCTAGACAAGACTTCTCCCAGCCCTGGCTTCGCTGGAAGGCAGCCAAGAGAAACCTAGAAACTAAGTTTAGAAACTGCCCCTGTAGCACCCCTGAACTTTTTCCACAGGAATCTAATCCAGAAACTCGTTTCCCATTTACACTGGCATGTCACACCTCCAGGGTAGTGCTGCTCCTGGCCCAGCACTCTCAGAGGGGAAGGGAAAGCCCCACATTCCTGGGGCAGTCAATGCCAATCTGCTGGATTTGCACCCACGAGGTAGAAATTCACACTTGCACAACTTGTTATTATCAAGCAAGGAAAGAACTTTATTTTACAAATTATTGTTCCAGCTTTGGCACTCGAAGGCAGGAACACGTGGCAGCCTTGGAGCTCACACACAGCAAGGATAGTACCATGAAAAGTGCAAAGAAAACGTGACCTAAGTCAGACAGAAATGGAATTTTTACCATGGAAACAAACATCTCCAAGTACTAAAACACAAAGTAATTTTAGCTTTTTTAAGCCTCCAAGCTGGAAGGGAGGAATTTCTCCTCACAGATCAGCCATTTACAAAGCAGAAATGGGAAAAAAAAAAAAATCCAAGGAGATCCTCTTTCCTGGATCTCTTCCCCACAGAAGCTCTGGGACTCAGTGCTGCTTCTCTTGCACAAGTGTGTGATGGCAAACATTAAACAAGTGATTCAGAGAACAGACAACTAAAGCACAAAAAAAAATAGTCACCTATGAGATCATCCTGCTCATCACACCTGAGCAGAACAAACAGCTGGGATTCATTTCAGCAGCTACAGTGGTCAGGTGGACAAGGAAGTCTCATTCCAGGTGGTTCTAAAATCATGTTGAGAGGCTGCACAGCCCCTGCCATCCACAGCACGCTGATCCACAGCTGGAAAACAAGGTTCCTGTGTTCCTCTCAGTCATGGTTTTGGTGTCAGAGGGGCTTCCCACACTGGCACAGACAGCACTCTGGTCCAGCTTCCAAAAAACAGAGGTCCAAAAAACAAACAAAAGAAAGGCTCCCAAATTCAGAGCATTCCCAGTTTCTTCATGGTCCGCCAGCGATCCTTGATCATGACGGCCGTGCGGTTCTGGAAGGGGTACTTGAGGCAGATGGCCTTCCACCTCCCCTCCCCGTACTTCTTCACCCCCTCCTTGATCCACTCGCTCTCCTGCACCGTCCACTTCTGCAAAGAGAAGGGAGCAGCTGCAGGGAGGAGCATGGCAGAGAGCCTGCTGCCAGTTCTGCCCCTCATCACCCGTGCCAGGAACGGCAGGCAAGGCAGACAGGTCCTGGCAGCTGCACACAACGCTCCAGCACTGCAGATGTGCAGCAGCTGCCTTCCTACAGGTCCTGGCAGCACAGTGGGACCTCTTCCTGAGTAACAGCTGCCAGATGTGTGTCCCTCACCTGAACAAGACTCTGAACCTCTCCAGCATGAGGGGAATTCAGCAAACCTTGCTCTGAGCCATCAAGACAAAGGGACCTGAGGCACATTCCCAGTGCCCTGCAGGCAGGACAGGCACAGCTCCAGCCTGTCTTACCACGGAGACTGTAGGGACACTGCCCAACTGCGGGGGCTCCTGAAAGCACCTAAGGCTCCACTTACCTGTTTCTTGGAGCTGGAGATCTTGGAGATGTTGTTTTTCTCAAGTGATGCTGGAAAACAAGGGAGAGAGTTATAGTTCCCATAATTTGGAAGGTACAGACCTCCTTGAGAGGCTGCCTTGGGCTCAACTGCTGAGCTGTACAGTCAGAACACCCTGTGACAAGGCAGTACACTCCAATTCCTTTATCCCAGCCTTTCCACAGGATTTCTGGTTTCAAAATTCAGTCACCCAGGCAGCACCAAGACCCCTGTGAGTGACCCCCATGCCAGGATTAGCACAGGTAATCCCTGCCAGGGGAATTTTCATACCTGCATTTGCAAAGAGCTCATCCTCATCACTCCAAGTGTCCTTCTCCTCCGTGCCACAGGAGCTGTTCCACCTTCCTTGGAGGGACCTGAAATTAGGTGAGAGTTTACTTTGGCTACTGGCTCAGGAGAAGGTTTTTTTGGGGAGCAGGTGCAGGGCTACCAAGCAAGCAGAGCCAGCGTCTGGACACTGTATTTCTCAAGAAGTGGGAACCAAGAGAAGGATGCTCCTACAAGACTCCACAGGATGCTCCTACAGACTCTGAGCAGTGATGCTAAAGCTGGGAGAAGCGTGGAAAAACATGAGTTACTTGTATTGGAGTCACCTGCCAGGACCAGCTGCAGCGCCTCATTACCAGCAGGACCTGATCATTTTCTCCTCTCCATTAACCCATAATTAATTTTAAAGCCAAATGTGTGGCCAACAGAGGGTTTGCTGTGCCCAGTTCCACGTGGGCTGGCAGGCAAGGTCAACACCCATCCTGGGACACAGGGCAAGGGTTTAGTGCTCAGGCTACCAACATCAGCAAGACAAGACTGGGGGCAGAGCAGACAATACCACACGAGAGGGGCTTCATACTTCTCACTCTGGGCAGACAAGGGCTCTTCAGGCAATTTCAGGGCAGGCTTGGAAGCAGAAGAGACCACGTGCTCCTGGGAAGAGTCGGGGCAGTCGCTCGACTTGCAGGACGAGCCGTCCAACTCCACGATCAGATTGCTTATGCTGAACAAGTTTTTGATGTTACGGGGGATTTCAGGAGGCTCTAAGGTCTCAGAAGCTTGATTCTCCGTGTCTCTGCATCTCTTGGTTCTGTGGGATACAGAAGGAGACAGTTGCTTGAGGGAAGGCAAGTCTGTTTCGTCCAGTTTGGTGAAAAGTGCATCCGGGTCCTCAGAGTCTGACAGGATCTTGAAAGCTTCTCTCAGAACAGAAATCCCACACGAGGTTACAGCTCCAGGGGGCTGCCTATAAAATAAACACAACCAGGCAGTTGTAGGGAAAGTGCTGAGGGAGCTCTGCTGCCCAAAATCCAGCCTTTCCCTCCACTGGCACCTCCAGCTCCCGGCCCTGCAGAGGCCATGCCCAACCCTCCAGTACTCTCCCAAAGAGCACAGTGCCCCAGGTGTGGAGAGCACACATCCCTGCCCCACTGCCTGCTGCTATTCCCAGTGCTGCTCCATGAGAGCAGCCACTGCCCCCTCCCTGGCCACAGCAGCACAGAGTCCTGCACCAACACCTTTGGGCTGGCCTGGGCAGGCATTTGGGGAATTAGGAGCTGCCTGGACACAGAGGATTAGCCCTTGGAAGAGAACTTGCAGCCACAGTCTAGAGCCAGACTCCTCTGCCCACCTTTGTGATTCCCTGGTGGACACTCTGGGGAGTTCTGGGGCTGCTGCTGGTTCTTTAGCTATTTCCATAGGCTCTGGAGTGCCCTTCAGGATGTCATACGCTGCTGTTAAATGTTCAGGTGTTGCTGCTGGGTCAGTGACTACTTCCATAGGTTCCACAGTTGCTGCAGGGCCACTGGCTTCTTCCATAATCTCTGGAGCTGCTGTGGGACCAGCTGCCCTTTCTGCAGGGCTGGCAGCTCCCTTCAGGTCTTCAGTTGCTGCAGCAAGCTCTGGAGCTCTGGCTGGGTCCTCCGCCCTTTCTGAGACCTCTGGAGCTCTGGCTGGAGCCTCTGCCCTTCCCAAGACCTCTGGAGCTCTGTCTGGGCCCTCTGCCCCTCTGGAAGCCTCTGGAGCTGCTGCCTGGCTGCTCAGCCCATCTGCAAACTCAGAAGTCCCCAGCAAGGATTTTCCTTTGTCAGCATGTTCCGAGTTCAAAGTCTTTTTCAGTAACTTGGAGAGAGAAGGGCACAGCAGTGTTACACAGATGATTCCCATTCCATTTTATCCCCTTCCCAAAGGCATTTCATGGATAGAAAAACGTGTTTGACCATATAAACCTCTTAGGAATGGACTGAATTTGGAGTGTTAAGGTTTAACCCGCTGTAATCAGGCACCTGAGCCCCGGGGTGGACACGCACCGTCAGCAGCGCCGGCTCCGAGTCGTCCACGTAGCCCTTCAGGAACTCAAAGATGCTCTGCTGGAAGTCCTCATAGGAGAAGTTTTTGACCTTTGGATGAGAAGGATTCTTCTCCCGGATGACAGCCAGCCACTCATTCTTCTTCTTCTAGAGGAAGGATTCATGGGATCAGGTAAGAGCACTCAGGGCAAGGGGATCAGTGACAACCACAGCGAGGATGTGGGCAAGGACTGGGCCTTTCCTCTTGGGCATTCTCCAGGCACAACCAATTTACACTGAGAGAAGGCCAGGAAAAGGTCAGAGGAACAGGAGAGTAACCACCTTATTTCAGGAATTCTCCTTTCCTGCAGTGCCCAAGCACCCCACTGCCTGCAGAAACAGGAATGGGAACTCCTGCTGCTCCCAGAACCTGCTCTGAAGGTGAGCTGGAGGCTCATCAAGGGATAAATGGAAGGCCCATGAAAGTGTGTGAGGAACGGGGAGTGACAGAAGGGGCTCCAGGGTGACAATCCAAACATGCAACACTGAGGGACTAGCACTCCAGAAGGCTTGTTTCCATTTTGGCCTCCTCACCCCAAACCTCCCAGGATACATCAGACCCCCATTGGACACACCAGCAGCTCCCACTGCATTCCAGCACAGACTCACTTGGTTTCTGGGCTCCTTTCCCATGTGCTTCTTGACGATATCAGAAGCTTTTTCAAACTCCTTGTTTCTGATACAAACAACAACAGCCTGCAGAGGAAAGCAAGGACAGGCTGAAGCCGGGCACAGGGAAGGGCTCAGTGCCAACACTGAACTCCCACATCCCTGCAGATAACGAGGGAATCCTGCACGTGAGGCAACTCCCACCATCATCCACATGAGGCCCTTCCAAGGCAAAAGCTGCACAACACGTTTACTGAGAAAGAAAAAGATCTTACAGCTTCCTTCACCATTTTCTGCACAGCCTCCATCGTCCTGTCGGCCACAGAGAACTCCTCGTGGATGAAGTCCAGGACGAGCATGGCCGACTCCAGTGGGGTCAGCTCTGACTCCTTGTCGAAGGTGCAATCTATAAGAATTGGCATCCATACTTTTGTGGGGGGGTCACGGCGCTTCCCTACGGAGAGCTGGTTATTCACCTGCACAGGTGGCAGCCGTCCACCCACACAGGTGCGCCACAGACCCCACAGCTGCCGAGGCTGAGGCACTGCCAAGGGTCTGAACTGCAGCTCCTGTCCCCCAACAGCCACGGGAAATTGTGGGAGCACCACTCCAGAACTCCCCAGGTGCCCAGCACTGACCCAGGGGAGTATTTTGGAAGCTCTGAGGAATCACCAGGGTGATGTGTTCGTTCAGCACGCCAGCCCCGGAGCACCGCGGATGCTGCTCTTGGCCCCCGCAGTGAGACAGATACCAACAGCTACCCCTCAGCCGCAGGGAGACCCCAGCCCAAAGCTCTGCTCTGTGCAGGGACAAAGCTCCGCGAGTGCAGGGACACCGACCCAGGACAGGGAGGAGAAAGGAGCGGGCTGCAAGCAGGACCGGGGCTCCCCAGAGCTCGCAGGAAACGCTGGGCACCTACCGAGGTTCTCGCCCTCCTCGACCCGCGACAGCAGCTGCATTATGCGGAGCATCTGGGCCATCTCCGGCTCCCTGTCCAGGGGCCGCACGAGCAGCGCTGTGGGACAAACGGCTGGTCAGGCCGGTGCAGCCCGGCCCGGCACGCCCTCAGCCCCGCCCCTGCCCGGCCCGGCCCCGCGCACCTTGCATGATGTCGCGGAACTGGCGGAAATCACGGTTGCGCCCGGAGCGATAGGCCTCTATGGCCCGGTGGAAGTAGAACTGCAGGACCCAGCCGTTCACGGTCTTCTCGGGGAGCGCCGCCATCCCGGCCCAGTCGGGGTCGGGATCGGGCTCCTGGTCCCGCTCCTGCCGCGCCACCCGCCGCGCCGCCATCCCGCCCGGACGGAGCACGCCGGAAGTGACGCCACCAACGGCGCGCGGGTTTATCAAGAGGGGGCTCCTCGCCTACAACTCCCGGCGCGCCCCGCGCCAAACCCGCCGGTGAGGGTTGGTCGCCCTGTGGCGGACGGGAGGAGAATTGCGGGGAAGGGGAGCGGGACGGACAGCGGGCCCCTAAACGGTGCAGGCACGGAGTTTATGTGGAGGGGACTCCAGGCTCTCTCCCTGGGTAAGTTTGGGATGTGCTCCTGGAAGCCTTTGCCTTCAGTTCCAAGTCACTGTTACTCACTGTGTGTGTGTGCTGAGGGTCCAGTGACACGGAGGACCCAATTTTATTGTCACTTCACTCCTTCTGGTTTGCTTTCGGCTGTTTCTTGTCAGAAACTGACATTTTGCAGCCATTGTTTCCCCTAGAAGTTGTTTTTCCCCCTCCATGGTTTGCAGCGCTGTTTCCATGTTTTCCTGCAGCAGCTGAGCTGCAGATTTGGGCAGTTTTGTGGCAGAGTGCAGACAGGGGCACAGCCGCGGCCCTGGGGGCTCGGGATCGGCCCGCTCCCCATCCGACGGGACCGACAGCAGGGAAACGCCCGCCTGTAAGTGCTGAGACCCCCGAGCGAGTGTCTGAGCTGATGTTAATGTGTTAAATGTGTTAAACTCACGTTACCCAAGCCTGGCAGTGCCACCCCACAGGGTTTTGCCTTTATTCTGGTCTTGCAAACAGCCCTCACTCTCCTGTGCTCTGTGCTCCAGCCACCTGCCAATCCCCCTCACCTGGAACAGCAAACCCGGTCCCCTGGGCAGGATTTTGGGGCATGGATTGTCCCACAGTCGCTCAGACTTGGGGTAATGAATTAGAAGTCCAGTCTTCCCAGTGATCCTGCTGACTAATTCCCAAGGAGAACTGGTGCCTGGAGGTGAAGGCACTGGCAAGAAGATCCTTGGGATCATGGGGTGGTTCTTTGCCACTCTGGGGTGTCCTGCTTGCACAGTGTCTCCTCGGCCCGGGGAACATTCCCAACACTGTCCTGGAGGCTCTCTCACCTAAGATGGAAAAGCACGTGAAAATTCCGCTGGCATGAGGTGATCTGGGATCCTCCCTTCCCTCTGCCCCAGGCCAGGGGAGGAGGAAACACACATGGGAAAAATCCGCGTGTCAGATGGAAAACAGAAAAGCTGGGAGGGATTTTTATGGGCAAACAAAGGGAGATAAAAATAATCTGTGTGAGGCAGAAGAGTCACCTGGGGCGGGGGGACTGCCCCGGGGAGCAGGGCGGGAGCAGGACGCGGCACAGCCACGCTTGGAATGCTGTGCAGGGTGCTCGGAAGGATGCGAGGAGCGATACCGACAGCTGCTTCCTGGGCTGGGGGGAGGTGACCAGGGCCGTGCTCTGGGTCAAATGCTTTTCCATGTGGAGTATTCATGGGCAAAGTGGTTTTGCTCTTTCTCTGTCACAAGATGCAGGAGGAGGTGCCAGGGTGGGACCCTGGAATCTCAGCCATGTCCCCTCAATCCAGGGAGAGGCCGATCACCCCAGTGACAGTGTGACACCAGTCACCCCCACAGCCCTTCAGACACTGCCTTTGCTCTCCTGGCCAGAAAACTCCGTGTTTTTCAGGGAGCTGGATAACTTCTGCCCCATGATCCACACAGCTCCAACTACATGTGCCAGCCACTTCAGCAGATCCCGTTGGCCCTGCACAAGTTTTAGAATTTTGAGTAATTTCATTCATTTTTGCTCAAAGGTCAGGAAAGAGAGTCCTGGAGTCCTTTGTGAGACACCAGGACAAAGCCACTCGAGAGCTACCTGTCTTCTCCAAGCCAGGTTTCACTTGGGAAAACCCTCCCAGCCTCCTTTTTCTGCCTCCTGTCCATGTCCCTCTGGGCTGCCATCTCCTCCTCCAATGCCCTTCTGGTGGAAGTGTCACCCCTTCAGGGGATCAGGAGATCACCTCCCATCCCATCAGACAGATTTGCTTCCTGTGAGATCCACAAGGCCTCTGCAGTTCCTAGGAAGGTTTGGCAGAGTGGTGACATGACAGATGTCACAAGAGCAGCGATCTCCCCAGCAGAGATGGAGAATTGCTTGTTGGCAACTCCCAACAAACTTCTGGACTGGGGAGGGCACAGCACTGGCACCCCAATCCAGGCTTCCCTCCCACACCCCTTCAGGGTCTGCCTTAGCCAACGGTGTGTTAACAGCACCCAGGATTGTAAAACAAGCCTGGAACTGTGGATTCCAGAGTAAATACAGAAATAAACCCACGGGTTTGCTCCCTGAATCGTCTCCAATAAACAAAGAGGAAGCAGGGATGATGGAAGCAGGACCAGGAATGCATGTGGCCTCACTATCCAGTTTCACTGAGTCCTCCTGTGGTGTCATCATCAATTTTTCAGGAAAAGCTTTGGAGTTCCATGTGCCAAACAAAACACTGGGCAGGAAGGCACAAATTGCAGCCGTGCTTGTGCATTGGAGCCTCCCCTCACTGATTTATGGCTTTTGATGAAGTGATTACAGATGAAAGAAAATATTCCAGGGAACAGGATCTGCATGTTGCCGTGGTCTCGTGCCTGTCACATCCTTCTGGAGAAGTTACAGCAGGAAACAGAACAGGAAAACCACCAGGGTCCTGGTCACCAGGGTCTGCTCTCGCTGTGCTGGAGCATCGGACAGGACAACATCTCCCAGAGCAGCTGTGGCTGCCCCTGCATCCATGGAAGTGTCCAAGGCCAGGTTGGACAGGTCTTGGAGCCCCCTGGGACAGTGGAAGGTGTCCCTGCCCACGGCTGGGGTGGGACTGGGGGAGTTCTGGACATTCTGGCCTTAGAAAGGCAGTGGAGAACCACAGAAAACCGGGGAGCAATGGAACAGGGACAAGGGAAATGTGAAGGAGGATCATGAGATTCCTTTGAAAATCCACAGATAAACCCTCCAGGCACGAGGGATGGAGCGAAGGGAGCACAAAGGCAGTTATTAAGAAACCCATCAAGTGGATTACAGAAATTCTGCACCAATCTGAGCAAGGGTGACTCTTCTGCTGGAACTAGGTTGGGCAGGGAAGGATCTAGGAGGAAAGACATTGGTTTGGAAAGGTGCCAAGAGCTGGGCTGCCTGGGCACAAGGAGCTGGAAACACTTCCATGTCCGAGGATCCTGGGTTACACACAGAACCAGGGAATCAGGTAGACAGAAAGGATCAAAAGAAGAAGCAGCTCAATATTTAATATTTAATATTGGTGAGGTGAGTGTGGAGAGGTTTCAGAACAGGCTGAGCCTTTAGCATCCCAGTATCTGGGTAGGTGAATGTATGGACTTGCCCAAACAGAGAACTTCACTGGAGCTCCCATTAGGATCCAAGGGGATTTGTGACCTGCCCAGCCGTGAGCCTGCTGGACTCTTCCTGCACACACATTTAACCTTTAGCCAGTGCTGGTCACAGTTTAGCACTGACATGACAACACGGCGTTTCTGCCTCCTCAGCAGTTGTTAAACAAACATCCACTGCCCAGCCTTGTGCAAGTGCAAGGAAATAAATTCCACAAATGCCGGTTCATAAAGGGAAACCATCGGGTTCATGAGTTACTCGTGTCCCTGAGGTTCTGAACAGCCCCTGACCCTGCTCAGCCCGGCTGGAGGGGGGAGAGAATTACCCAGCGCTTCTCGTCAGGCCTGAATGTGAATTTTGCTGTGGAACCTGGGAGAAGTCAGGGCCTGGGGATGTGCTGCACCACCACCGGCTCAAAGGGATCACATCTATTCTATATACATACAGGAAGAACCCAAAGGAACAGTGGAAAGGCTGAGGGCGGGCTGCTGACGGGCACCGCGCTCTCCGGTGGCACGGGGTAGCAGGGGAGCTCGGAGCCAGTACTGGGGGAATGGGGGCTGAAGGGAACAGAGGGGCCCGGGGCTGACGGAGGGCCCGGGGCTGACGGAGGGCCCGGG